>JARLTB010000166.1:485000-520000 GCA_030141615.1 Unio pictorum
TCTTCAAATCGATTGGAACATCGCTGAGCCATTTATTTCAGGTTCTGAAATAAAGTCGAAAGTTGTTGAAGGAATATATATCATTTGAAGGTGTTTGATGATTGTAGTAATATATATCATTTGAAGGTGTTTGATGTTTCACCGCTGAAGGAGTGCACCATATGTGTTACGACAGCGAAGGCGGAGATTGTTCAAATCGTGACATGTCTCCGTCTGCTGCCATATTCCTCCAAGTGAACGGAAATAGTTCGGAATATAGTTCTTAATACATTAACCCTTGGAGGTTGCTGCTGTTTTCGCATGAAATGCGAGTAGAAAACACATTTTGGTGACTATTTCTGAACACATCGTAATACATCGACTTCCATGCAATATTCCATTCGACAAATTGCTAGTTGTGCTAAAGAACATGTTTTTCATTGCTTAGTTTTCTGGCGCATGAGCAGAAGGTGGGAAAATTGATTATTTTTTATTTTTTTATGTTTTGTTTAACGGACCCATAATTTTTGTATGGAGAAGACTCTTTATTCAAAATGTCCACCTTATAATACTTTTTGCACAGGTGCACCTGTCTGTGTGCGCTTCAGACAGGTCTGCCGTTGATCTGAGGCCATAAAGTCTAAAATCTGGACACAAATTCAGATTCCTGAACATGGGCGAATTTTGGGTGGAAAAATAATGCTATCATTGTAGAACTACAACTGTTTACCTTTCTATAATACCATCCACTTTAGTGTATCATGCACGACCTTGATGCTACAGACCATGGAAGTAGGCCTACCTTATGAAATTACATCCGACTTCTCTTTCTTGTCGAAAAAGCAGACTTCATTCCGATTGACATTTTTGGTTACCAGTCTATATTGTGATTAACCTATAGACTGCATGCATGCATTGTTACAATTGCTTACCTGTCCATACTTTTTCTTGCATGAACATCACGGTCATTCTTTCGCATGTCATCAACGTCACCTTTCCCCTCCAATAGTCACGATGATATCATACCGGACAAATTAGAACTTTAATACAATGTATTACGCTTAAATCGTATGATGCGATAAAGGAGTCCACTCTGCTCATTCCTTTGTGCCTTTAAAATCATATATTACCACAGCTGACTTGTCCATTACCTACCTTCAATATCACATAATAACGCAGCCCACTTGTCCACTCCATACCTTCAATATGATGTAATACAACAGACCCCATGTACCTTCAAAATCATGTAATAAAACAGCCGACTTGTCCACTCTGTACCTTCTAAATCATGCAATAACACAGTCCAATTGGCCTCTCCATACTTTCAACAGTATGTACAATGGTGTAGCTGTTATTTATAGGCCCATGTGCAAACCTTCCTAATCTAAAAAAAATTCATGGGCCCTAATGCTTTGTTTACACTTGATATTGTAGAGCTACACCCACGAGCATCTGCTAATTTAGTCTACACCCACGAGCATCTGCTAATTTAGTCTACACCCACGAGCATCTGCTATTAAGTCTACACCCACGAGCATTTGCTAATTTAGTCTACACCCACAAGTCTACCCCTTGAGTTTACAACCACGAGCATCGAACAATTTAGTCTACACCCATGATAGTCTACTAATTTAGTCTACACCCATGATAATCTACTAATTTAGTCTATACCCATGATAATCTACTAATTTAGTCTACGCCCATGATAATCTACTAATTTAGTCTACACCCATGATAATCTACTAATTTAGTCTACACCCATGATAATCTACTAATTTAGTCTATACCCATGATAATCTACTAATTTAGTCTACGCCCATGATAATCTACTAATTTAGTCTACACCCATGATAATCTACTAATTTAGTCTACACCCATGATAGTCTATTAATTTAGTCTACACCCATGATAGTCTACTAAATGAGCATAAACTCATTTAGTCTACAATATAATATTTTAGTCTATACCAACGAGCTTTTAATTATTTGGTCTACACCAACGTTCCCTCTAAGCAAATGGTAGGTGTGCGCGCAGTGTTCGCTGCACTGCGTAAGCATTACGGAGACGAGGAAAATTTAACGTTGGATTGAGCAAAAATTGACAATTAAGCTGCGCGGAGAAAACTGAGCAGCTGCGCGCGCACAAGCGCAGCTTAGAGGGAACGTTGGTCTACACCCATGAGAATCTACTAATTTGGTCTACACCAATGAAAATCTACTAATTTGGTATACACCCATGAGAATCGGCTAATATGGTCTACTTGTACACCAATGAAAATCTGCTAATTTGATATACACTAATTTAGTCAACTTGTCCACTCCGTGCCTTCGTTATAATCTACCGACCCAGCTGACTTGTCCAAAACTTACTTTCAATATAATGTTCCTACACAGTGTACTTGTCCACTACTTTAGGTACTACAAGAGTTTCTTTCATAAATAATGTTAGTCACAAATGGAAGATTCTTATATCCAGAGAATTTCTCGAAAATAAGAACGAATAGTTTTATGAATATTAGATCAAGTCACTACCAGGCAAAGATTAATTAACACAAGAACTCGATGAATTTACATATTTTAATTCAAACCGCTCCGTCCCGATCAATATCATGATATGTTAGGACCGATATTTATTAAAAATATGCCCTGGGGAAATTTTACAAACAACAAAAAATGTTGGGTACAGACTGCAATGCTCTCAATAAATGTGTTACTGACACAAATAGTTTCTAGTTTTTTGTATAAGTTATGAAAAAAGGGATGAATGGGATAAATTTTCATCTAGTAAGGAAATGGCGAAAAAGGATGGATCAAACGTTCCCTGCATGGAATAATATTGAACGCACGAATGGGGAGGAGACGGGACCAGGAATAATAAACAAAAATATGATATTCATAAAGTTAACATATTGGTTCGAAAAGACGCAAAAGAGTTTGCCCCTGAACTTGTATCGACATTTCTGCGAATATTTTCACATTAAAACTCTTTAATTTAAATGATAAATTACGAAGGTACAACACGAGAAAGCTGCATCGAAACCAGAATTAAAATTAGGTTTTAAAGTTAAAATGCGTGAATGAGCAGTTTATTGGATATGCCACGTTATTTCTCGTGTAAAGTGGACTCACTAGTAAAGGCCGTTTGTGGAATGTAACGAAGGTTTCAATATTGTTTCACACGGATAACATTTTCCACATTTCCTCTCTTAATCTTTTTACAATCGTATTCAGTCGTTTAACGTCTTTTCCTGATTTAAATAAATCTTTACTGGCATTTCAGCCACTTGGATTTTCATATCTAAACAAAAATATATCGGACGTCAAATTAAAGGAATTCAAAATATATTTTAAAAAATACAAGACAGATGTTGAGTTAAGAGAAGATTCAGCACAAACAAATGTAAATGCAGAAGGAACAAATACAAATTGAAAGAGAGAAGGAAGAATGAGATAGAGAAACGCAAATAGAAAGAGAGAATGATTGTTAGTGTAGATCCTTCTCTATATGTCGTGCTCAACGATTTTTACCCCACACGTTCATTAACAAAAACTGAGACAAGAACCAAAGATAGTCATAATGGAGTCGGATGTAACATCATACAATATTGACGTTAGGCACGTCAAGGAAAAGGAAACTTTAATTGAAGACGCACGTTCACATCAATCGAATAACACATATACATTATTCTGCATACATATTTATCGAATAACACTATATGCATTATTCTGCATACATGTTTATACAGTTATGCAATATTAATGACATGTATGTTTGACATAAATGCAAAGAGAAACGTTTATGACATGAATATGTTTCATTGGTAAGGAGAATGTGTTATGTATATCAAAATCTTTTTTTAAATACTGTTTTATTAGAGTCATTTAGTTAATGACATTTTATATTTATACCATTGTTTTATTAATAGTTTCTGTGCTGTATGATGAATATACATATACTATGTGGCACTATTTTCATTCATAAAATTTCAAGGTTGATGTACGAAGTTCAACCAAACGTCATCACTTGATCTAAGAACGTCACGTGTGACATGATTAAAGATCACGTGATCCAATGATGACATTTGCAGTGTAGAAAGGCTAGACAACTCTAGTTCGCTATTGGTTAAAACTGGAACAGGAGTTATTGATTTCTTCACTTAAAAAATAGTTCACAATATTAAATAATTCGTTCATAGAAAATTAGATTGAATTATTTTGTAACATACGCAATATAACACGAAGAGATCGTATTCTTTAGTTAACTGAGCTTGTAAGGAGATAAGAAACTTTGTTTAACTTGATAACCCTTCCTTAGAATTGCAGAGCTTGGAAGATTTGTTTTAAAAAGGCAATACCATATACTGGATTCCTGTGAAAATTTTCGAAGACAAGGATATATTAATACGTTTGGTTTTTACCGTGAAACAATCAAGGACATTTTGGGGATCTAATAATCTTTCGATTTACCTTGAATTCAAGTAAAGACTTTTGGATCATAAAGAACACGTGATAATTTTTCATTCGGAATAATTAACATGCGGATAGTGAATATGAAACATTTATATAATATTTTAGGAATTCATACGAAACTTTGTTATTTTTAATTCTTTCGCTCTTATTTAAGGGAAATAAATTTATTTTTTAAATTATACAATACTTGTTCATTTTGCTCTTTCATGTTACTTAGTTTAAGCCCATATGACGTAATACGTTTAGCAAAACGTGTATCAAGGGAGACCACTTTTGTGTATTTTTATCAAGCGTATTTTAAATTAACGGTTACTTCCCTTGTTAGGATATTCTCGACCAACGAACATTGTCAGGAAGAAAATGGTCACTGTGTTGGATTTTGTGGGTTTTACCGCACATTTAAATCTATATACCATGTCGAGAAATGGGAGCTAAGTTCCTTTCCAAAAGGACACACAGTGACAGGCAATCCAGGTTGGTTTGGGCGTGTATCAAAGTTGCCTTTCAAGGACTTCTAGCCCTACTTAGCTAACGCGAACGATGATGATGACGACGAAGGCAATGGAACAATATCAGTCACTTAAATCACTGGTAATGACTACAAAATTTACTAAGAAAACATTAAAGAAGCTCTTATCAAAGTCTTGAATGAATCAATTAATTCATCGTTCAATCAATAAAATCTACCTTTGAATAGCCTGTCTATATAATATACACGACCAATCATTCTAATTAATTATTGTATTATACGTATACAATCAAACACTGGCTGGACATCTTAATTACCACTTTCAACGCCAACGCATACCAACGCACACACATACACACACACTCACACACGGCGGAAAACATCAAATGAGGTATATCAATGTTCTAAATTACTAATGCCGTGGGGTTATTTTTTGGTGTACAACGGTTTATACATTGACGCACAAGAGTAAAATCTTATTGTTGTCTTTTTTCTCTGACATTAATCACAACTAATATTTCTTATTGTTTATTATTTTTTAAAGTCTATTGAGTATGGCGAATATTTTCCCCACTCCTTATAAATCGCGTTGCATCAGGTGGCGACGGGTCTCGTGTATCATTAGGATTTATTTTCTTTGTGAATTTATATCAGCTGTAGATTTGCTATTATTAAAATAGTTTAGGAGATCGAAGTTAATTTAATGTAAATGAATATGCCTATATACATTTGAACCACAGTTAAGTTCTAGCAGATATTACCGCGATAAACCGAATGAGAGCAATATAGGGTAATTATAATCCGTATACATGTCATAAAAGTAAATTGGAGGAAGAAGACATCGCGTTAAACGCCAATGCAATCTCATACGTTTTCGTCGGAGCGATGAATCATCCCGTTATAACACACACACACACACACACACACACACACACACACACTTTGTGATTTTACAACATGAAATAGTAGACAATTCCAGCAAATGAAAAGTGTTAGCGAATGAATTTCGGAAGAGGTTCCATGAAAGAAAAAATTTCGGAAGAGGTTCCATAAACGAGGATAGCATGCAAGTGCCAATTCAACACCTGTTATTTTTATCCACAAACGATGCCATATTTGTTATCATGTCGTTTGTTTGGATGTCAATAAACCAGACACATTGCTGCATCGCATAAAAGAAGAAGAAGAAGAAGAAGAAGAAGAAGAAGAAGAAGAAGAAGAAGAAGAAGAAGAAGAAGAAGAAGAAGAAGAAGAGGACGATGATGATGAAGAAGAAGAAGAAGAAGAAGAAGAAGAAGAAGAAGAAGAAGAAGAAGAAGAAGAAGAAGAAGAAAAAGAAGGAGAAAAAGACGGGATCGTTGCGTGAACTTTAGCGTTTAACTTTGAATATTCTTTAGACACATGCTGCTCATGAATGTATTCGGAAGCATTTATTTTATCACTGTCGTTGAAATATCCTTTCCGATTTACATTACTGCGTCTTCGATCCCACTGCCGGCTGGAACGGAGTAGAGGTCGAGCGTTGCAACAAATGTATAGTGATCCCTGACAACAGTTTGGAATAATACAGTCACTTAGTCAAAACAGTTTGGAATACTATAGTCAGTTAGTCACAAAAGTTTGGAATACTATAGTCAGTTAGTCACAACAGTTTGGAATACGACAGTCACTTAGTCACTACAGTTTCTAATACTGCAGTCAGTTAGTCACAACAGTTTGGAATATTACAGTCAGTTAGTCACAACAGTTTGGAATACTACAGTCAGTTTGTCACAACAGTTTGGAATATTACAGTCAGTTAGTAACGACAGTTTGGAATACTACTGTCAGTTGGTCATAACAATTTAGAATACAACGGTCAGTCGCAACAGTTTCGATAAAGAAAGAAGGGATCGTTGCGTGAACTTTAGCGTTTTACTTTGAATATCGTTTAGACAAATTTGGCTCATGAATGTATTCGGATACATTTATTTTATCACTGTCGTTCAAATAACCTTTCCGATTTCCCTTACTGCGTCATCGATCCCACTGCTGACTACAGCGGAGCAAAGGTCGAGCGGTGTGATAAATGCATAGTGATCCCTGACAACAGTTTGGTATACTGCAGTCAGTTAGTCACAACAGTTTGTATTATTACAGTCAGTTATAACAGTTTGGAATACTACAATCAGTTAGTCACAACAATTTGGAATACTACTGTCAGTCACAGCAGTTTCTAAGAATAAGAAGGGATCGTTGCGTGAACTTTAACGTTTAATTTTGAATATTCGTTAGACACATGATGCTCATGAATGTATTCGGATACATTTATTTTATCACTGTCGTTCAAATATCCTTTCCGATTTCACTTATCGCGTCTTCGATCCCACCGCCGACTAGAACTTACAGTCAGTTAGTCACAACGGTTTGGAATATTACAATATGTTCGTCACAACAATTTCGAAGAAGAACAAGAACAAGAACAAAAACAACAAGAACACGAACAAGAAGAACAAGAACAAGAAGAAGAAAAAGACGGGATCGTTGCGTGAACTTTGGCATTTTACTTTGAATATTCTTTAGACACATGATGTTCATGAATGTATTCGGATACATTTATTGTATCACTATAGTTCAAATATCCTTTCCGATTTCCCTTAGTGAGTCTTAGACCCCACTGCCGACTGGAACGTAGTAGAGGTTGTGCGTTGAGACAAATGTATAGTGATCCCTGACAACAGTTTGGAATGCTACTGTCAGTTAGTCACAACAGATTGGAATAGTACAGTCAGTTGGTCACAAGAGTTTGAAATACTAGTCAGTCACAACAGTTGGGAATACTACAGTCAGTTAGTTACAACAGCCTGTTAAATTGTAATCATGTTTCAGAAAATGGAATTGAATTTTAAAAGAACATCGCGAACATTCTAAATTTATTGGGTTCTTTTCATAATTATTTTAACAGAACATATTATTTAAAACTAAGACCACACCAGGTTGTATACTAGAAAGACAGGACTAATATATAAGCTGTTAAAACGTTCGTTTGTAAATAGGACTCACATGTATCAGATTTTTATTTTAAGACAGGAAACCGTCTAAACATAATAATGTTTCTTAATTATTCACGTTTTTCTTGACACAAATTTCCGTGCATGGCCAAATTGCTGCCTCATTTCCCGACAAATACAATAACCTTTAAAAACTATTAACCATTTAGCTTGTATGGTGACCCAGTCGTGAAACTGAACGTTTAGTCTGGGAGGTGGCCATTTCCTGAGTTTCAAACATTTGTTTAGAAAAATGATGTTTGACATAACTAAAGTTGTATCAAGTTCAGCGTTAATGACTCCGTTCATCATGGTCATTTATATGGACAGCGTGATATACATCGTTAATATTTCAGTTCATCAGGGTCATTTATTTGTAGAGCGTGATGTACATAGTTAATGATTCTATTCATTTGGGCCATTTATTTGGTCATGGTTTATATACAATTTAAATAGTATAGCATCCATACCACAGAACAGCCTTATAGGTTGTACAAGTTATTCCACAATATCTAGACTATTTTGGACAGACTTGCTATTGTGTCCGCCTGCGTTGTGACAACGGCATACGTCATATACATTCAAGGCCGAGAAGCAACTGATTTCATGCATCGGAAGAATGAAGTATGAGTTAAAGTAAGGACTTTCTACAAACTCCAAAATATGCATTTGTTGTGGGAAAGGTCTCTAAGTCGATACAATTCTTTACCATAGACGGGCAGCCCTATGTGATGGTGCAAACCACGCATGCAGAGCATATAATATTTCCGTGATGTGAAAATTGTAGGCAGGTTTCACAGCATCTCTCATATGACAAGTGGTTGACGCTTTATTCTAATTTGTATGTTGTATCTATCGTTTGTAACTGCGCTTAACACGTCATTGGCTATTGTACAAGGGTGTGGCTATTATGCCTGATGGTGGATATTGTATATGAAGTTGTCTGTGTCAGCATGGAACAGCAATTGTGTTTTGAGATCAACATCCACCTGTTTGAGATCCACACCCATTTCTTTCAGATCCACATTAATGTGTTCGATATCATACAACGTGTCTAATTTGGTACTAGGTCATTTAAAATATAATTGGAATGCTCCTATGCAATGTTCGTATGTTGTAATGTTTCTGTCATATCTAACCAGGACAAAGTGCTATGTTTCTGTCCGATAGTGCCAGGTCTTCATGCAGTGTTTCTTTCCTATAGTAGCATGCCTTCACGCAATGTTTTTTTTCCTATAGTAACATGCCTTCATGCAATGTTTCTTTCCTATAGTAACATACCTTCATGCAATGTTTCTTTCCTATAGTAACATGTTTTCATGTAATGTTTCTTTCCTACAGGAGCATGCCTTCATGCAATGTTTCTTTCCTATAGTAACATGCCTTCATGTAATGTTTCTTTCCTATAGTAACATGCCTTCATGCATTGTTTCTTTCCTATAGTAACATACCTTGATGTAATGTTTCTTTCTATGCCTTCATGCAATGTTTCTTTCCTATAGTAACATGCCTTCATGCAATGTTTCTTTTCTATAGTAACATGCCTTCATGCAATGTTTCTTTCCTATAGTAACATACCTTCATGCAATGTTTCTTTCCTATAGTAACATGCCTTCATGTAATGTTTCTTTCCTACAGCAGCATGCCTTCATGCAATGTTTCTTTCCTATAGTAACATGCCTTCATGTAATGTTTCGTTCCTATAGTAACATGCCTTCATGCATTGTTTCTTTCCTATAGTAACATACCTTGATGTAATGTTTCTTTCTATGCCTTCATGCAATGTTTCTTTCCTATAGTAACATGCCTTCATGCAATGTTTCTTTTCTATAGTAACATGCCTTCATGTAACGTTTTTTCTTTCCTATAGTGCCAGGCCTTCATGCAATGTTTCTTTCCTATAGTAACATGCCTTCATGCAATGTTTCTTTCCTATAGTAACATGCCTTCATGCATTGTTTCTTTCCTATAGTAACATACCTTGATGTAATGTTTCTTTCCATGCCTTCATGTAATGTTTCTTTCCTATAGTAGATTGCCTTCATGCAATGTTTCTTTCTTGCAGTAGCATGCCTTCATGCACTGTTTCTTTCCTATAGTAGCATGCCTTCATGCAATGTTTCTTTCCTATAGTAGCATGCCTTCATGCAATGTTTCTTTCCTATATTAGCATGCCTTCATGCAATGTTTCTATCCGATATTGCCAAGCTTTCATTTCGAACGGTTTGCTTTAAACTGATTGTTTTCTTATTTAAAGCAGTTGCAATTTATGTCGGCCATGTTGTTTTCATGGGCCTGTGCAACTAACAGGTATCTTGCATTTTTCTGTGTTAATGCCTCAACTTCGTCAGGATGTTTATTTCTCACACAGACTTATTAAATTATATAAACGCCTTGAAAATTGATGATTATCTATACTGATCCAGGTGGGAACATTAAGATCTCTGTCTAAATATAATATACTCATCTAAGAGGGGACATTAATACAACTGCTTAAATATACTGATCCAGATAGGGACTTTACGTTCACTGATTAAGTACACTGATCTAGGTGTGGACCTTACGATCACTGTTAAGGTATACTGATCTAGGTGTGGACATTACGATCACTGTTAGGGTATACTGATCTAGATGAGGACATTACAATCACTGTTAAGGTATAATAATCTAGGTCTGGACCTTACGAACACTGTTAAGGTATACTAAATGGGGACATTACAATCACTGTCAAGGTATAATGATCTAGGTGTGGACCTTACGATCACTGTTAAGGTATACTGATCTACATGGGGACATTACGATCACTGTTAAGGTATACTGATCTAGGTGTGGACCTTACAATCATTGTTAAGGTATACTGATCTAGATGGGGACATTACGATCACTGTTAAGGTATACTGATCTAGGTGTGGACATTACGATCACTGTTAAGGTATATTTATCTAGGTGTGAACCTTACAATCACTGTTAAGGTATACCTATCTAGGTGTGGACATTACGATTACTGTTAAGGTATACTGATCTGTGTGGACATTACGATTACTGTTAAAGTATACTGATCTAGGTGTGGACATTAGGATCACTGTTAAGGTATACTGATCTTAATAGGGATATTACGATCACTGTTAAGGTATACTGATCTTTGTGTGGACAATACGATCACTGTTAAGGTTTACTGATCTAGATGTGGACAATACGATCACTGTTAAGGTATACTGATCTAGGTGGGGAGATTACCATCACTGCATAAGTATACTGATCCAGATGGGGACATTAAGATCACTTTACATGTATAATTAACTAGATGTTGAAAAGCGTTAAGTCATGTATATGTATGAGTTGTGAATCAAATGAACGTGTTTTCGATGTGTCAATTTTCGCGAGATTTACCCAGATGCAAATCAGCCATATAGGAAGACATTAAAATCTTAATGAAATGTACCCAGCCTACATCCTATTACTACGACTTTTACAGCTTAACTTACAACATGTATAGGCCTACATAATGTATTATCCCTCAGAATGGTGATGCCATATACGGTACACCATACCAATGGCTTCTTCACAACTATGCCGTAGACGACATATATGACATATTTGCAGATATAAAGAACTCACTATAAATATTGTCTCTGCTGCTGTAAGGTTCTCAAAATAAATATTGTATTAGCTGTTATGTGGTGCTCACTGGACTATTGTCAATTTTCTTATAAGGTCCTCACTATAAATTATGTCTTTGCTGTTATAAGGTACTCACTAGAAGTATTGGCTTTGTTGTTATCAGGTACTCACTAGAAGTATTGGCTTTGTTGTTATAAGGTACTCACTAGAAGTATTGGCTTTGCTGTTATAAGGTATTCACTAGAGTTATTGGCTTTGCTGTTATAAGGTATTCACTAGAAGTATTGGCTTTGCTGTTATCAGGTACTCACTAGAAGTATTGGCTTTGTTGTTATAAGGTACTCACTAGAAGTATTGGCTTTGTTGTTATAAGGTACTCACTAGAAGTATTGGCTTTGTTGTTATAAGGTACTCACTAGAAGTATTGGCTTTGTTGTTATAAGGTACTCACTAGAAGTATTGGCATTGTTGTTATAAGGTATTCACTAGAAGTATTGGCTTTGTTGTTATAAGGTACTCACTAGAAGTATTGGCTTTGTTGTTATAAGGTACTCACTAGAAGTATTGGCTTTGTTGTTATAAGGTACTCACTAGAAGTATTGGCTTTGTTGTTATAAGGTATTCACTAGAAGTATTGGCTTTGTTGTTATAAGGTACTCACTAGAAGTATTGGCTTTGTTGTTATAAGGTACTCACTAGAATTATTGGCTTTGCTGTTATAAGGTACTCACTAGAAGTATTGGCTTTGTTGTATAAGGTATTCACTAGAAGTATTGGCTTTGTTGTTATAAGGTACTCACTAGAAGTATTGGCTTTGCTGTTATAAGGTACTCACTAGAAGTATTGGCTTTGTTGTTATAAGGTACTCACTAGAATTATTGTCTTTGCTGTTATAAGGTATTCACTAGAAGTATTGGCTTTGTTGTTATAAGTTATTCACTAGAAGTATTGGCTTTGCTGTTATAAGGTACTCACTAGAAATATTGGCTTTGTTGTTATAAGGTATTCACTAGAAGTATTGGCTTTGTTGTTATAAGGTATTCACTAGAGTTAATGGCTTTGCTGTTATAAGGTACTCACTAGAAGTATTGGCTTTGTTGTTATAAGGTATTCACTAGAAGTATTAGCTTTGTTGTTATAAGGTATTCACTAGAAGTATTGGCTTTGTTGTTATAAGGTACTCACTAAAATTAATGGCTTTCCGGTTATAATATTCTCCAGAAGTAAGAACTATTATCTTTGCAGCTTTTCCGTGCGGAACAAAACTGAATATTGACGCAACTTTCAGATTCGAAGCTAAACGGCATGCAGCATTATGTTATATCTTCGCAGTTGTATGAGACATGAACATGGTATCATATTTGCCGCTATACGGTAATGGCACAAATCTCATATTCGCACCAAACGTTAGACGGCATAAGCATTATCCACGCTTTATTATTAAGCAATATTGACTCTAGAGCTGTCACTTGTAAATACGTTCCAATTTTATTATTCCATCAATAAAATTGTCAATGAAGTTGTATGTGAGATGAATGGTCAGATAAAACAAACATAAGCCATCATCCCTCCACACCACCTGTATGTATACAACTCTAACACAATATCCAAAAAATGCTTACTCATACCACCCCTGAGTCCGTAGGTTTGTTTGTTCCCATATAACTACATGTGTACGCTTCTATCAAACTGTGCGGTTTCCAGTTGTCCAACTATTTTACGGCTGTCACATTTCGAGTATCGGCTACTGCTCGTATGATTAATGTTGCACAAGGAATAAATATGTGAATATATTTCTTCGAAAATTTCGTGAAAATAAAACGCATCCGGATATTAGTAAACATATTGTAGTTAGTCTCTATAAACGATGTTTGATTAACTGATTTACATTGAAACCGTTTTGAAGAATCCAATATATATATATATATATATATATATATATATATATATATATATATATATATATATATATATATATATATATATATATATATATATATATATATATATGGAGAGAGAGAGAGAGAGAGAGAGAGAGACAGAGAGAGAGAGAGAGAGAGAGAGAGATGACGTTGATTTTATTTGGTAATGTATAAAGACAGCTAATTCAAAATATGTTATAATCGTTCACAATTATGACAAAATACATTATAATATTGCAAAATAATGCAGCAGTGGAGATCCGATATTGAAATATGTATAATATGTATACATATTGTTTACAATATGCACACGCTCTAGATAAGCATGATACTTCAGAAAGATTGGTATTGCATTCATAAATTCAGAGCAAAATTTCTTTCACAAAAACTAACATGGATAAAGACTGCAAGATTACCACGAATGGAAATCCAACGCTACCAAGATTACCACGAATGGAAATCCAACGCTACCAAGATTACCACGAATGGGAATCCAGCGCTACCAAGATTACCACGAATGGAAATCCAACGCTACCAAGATTACCACGAATGGAAATCCAACGCTGTACAATGAAAAGTGACTAAAACGTTAGGAAACTATGTAGGCAACAAAAGCATCCCTATGTTTCTACTTAAATAATGTCTCAATCAGGAGTAAGTACATGTTCGTGTTACAATTTAGGTATCTAAGGATTTAAATGGGCTTAACAGGTAACAAACATTTATAAATGACGCGATTTGCATTAGTAGTTTCAAGGGCTCTATTTTGGTCATAAAATGTTCACCACTTCATTCCTTAATGTCGATTATATGCACATATTTAATGGTGTACACATGTGGCTTTTCACAGACTTTGACGTTCCAAAGGTATAACGTGCTTTACATTCTATACGTAATATAAATTGTTTTACATTCTATGTGTAATCTATATATAAAATGTTAATCATCATGATACATGTATCAAATAATTTTAAAAACTGTTGGTAAACCACATATCTACGATGCATGTAATAGAATATAACTATAAGTTTAATTTATTTAACAGTCGAGTACGTGTGGAAAAAGAGCCTCCCCCTTTCACACATACATACATAGGTAACGATCAAAGAGAATCGACTGTTCATCCCATTCTCAAACCTGGCTAGCTGCCGAAGGAATGATAAAAAGAAAATCACACTTAAGTCTTAACAATAGTTAATTCACGCGTTTAATGTGCACATGACGACGTTTAAAAGTACTACGTTAACAAATAATTCCATTGAATCCATAGCTATAGATGCAATTAATAAAGATTGTCACTTACATGTAGTGTTATATTCAACTTGTCTCCTGCACTAGCCACTGCATTCAGTTACAGCACTAGCCTTAAACTAGTAGTGCACGTGTAAAGCTCTTTAACTTCGGCTGTGAACTAGTATACAAAAAATGGTATTCCGCAACTTCAAACCAGCTAGGCAACTCTAGAACGTAGAAGATAAATCGTTATGGAGAAGAAAGTGGTTGACGTAGTGAAGGAGTTAGTGATGATGGTAGTGCACCGTGACAATGAAGGTAGTGTACTGTGGCGATGAGGGTAGTTCACAGTGATGATGAAGTTAGTGTACTGTGGCGATGAAAGTACTTCACTGGGTGCTGAAGGTAGTTCCCTGTGACGATGAAAGTAGTTCACCGTGACGATGAATGCATTTCACCGTGACGATGATGGTAGCATACTGAGACGATGACGGTAGTTCACCGTGACGATGACGGTAGTTCACCGTGACGATGACGGTAGTTCACCATGACGATGATGGTACTGCACCGTATTTTTATTGTATTAACAGTATTCTTCTAGATACAAACTGACGTAGCTTTCTGGGGATCCATGTTTTTATTTTAATTTTAAACACTACAGCTTTGAACATATATCTTCTTGCTAAAATGTAGTGCCTAATCATATGGGTGAAGTAATACGTTCTTATTAGCAAGACGTTTGCTTGATTGAAATCGGGAAGAAAGATCAGCAGCTGTTGTCTCCAGTTCACGTTTTTCTCGTGCCCAGCAGATTAAATATTGCCCTTTATGTTATTTAGAATGAGCATAACAATCTAACATTTCATTTGTTTACCTGTTTTAAATCAAGTTCAAGCGAAAATCAATGAATAAACTTCATTAAAACGCGTCTCTCTTAGCGCACAAACGAATTCCAAGCTTCTCCCCTAGTCGGCGAGTAAATCACCATTTCGCTGTAAAAGCACGCACGTCTCTGCGCACACTCTCTTTTGTCGTGTAAACATGGATAAGCGTTAATAACACAAATACTTTGAAGGCATTCCGCATTAGTTATGTCAATGATATACTTAAAAGACATACCATATGACTTGAAAGCTGGAAAAAAACTTTGCTCGATTATGAAAAAGGAACAAATACCCATTGTACAACTGCTAATAATGTAACTATATTCGACATTTATATCTGACATAATTGAGAAATTTTTATTGAGCGTATGAAGACTCCTTCATTGTGACAGGTTAACGCTTTCTCTACGTGGGCATAAACATTGAATGCCAATTAATAATGATGAAATGACATGAATTACATTATCAAGTGAATTCTACCTGTCAATTTAAGCAGACTATATCAATTACATTTCTTGTTTCAAGGAAGAGACGGAGGCCTTGGTAATTTAATGCACAGAACAGGCAAGGTAAGTCAATTTCTTATTGCACACGCAGTTCATGCATTGAAATGAGATTTTCTTAAAATAACGAAACAAAACAAGAGAGAAAAATAATAGTATGTTGTATTCAATAAAAATAGGAATCATATTATTATAACACGAACAAATATTTTGAGTCGTTATTCTGCTAGAATATGTAATACTTTAATGAAACATAAAATAGAGAGCACATGCGAGTGCTCTATAGTAAGAACAGAATGAAGTATCGACGCCATTATTATTTTTGATTTTTCAAAGTCAATTTTGTGCACATTATTGGTTTCCTTATGTGAAGGATTATTGGAGATAAGTTCCCTATCAGCCCACCTGCGCAGATAAGGATGATTCATTGATTACAATTCTGAAATTCTTATCAACTGAGATATCACGTTTTACACGCATGTAGTGATGCATATGTTTCTACACAAAATAATACTACCATAAGTAATAAATCTATCTCAGTTTTGAAATTGTACGAATTCTCTCTCTCTCTCTCTCTCTCTCTCTCTCTCTCTCTCTCTCTCTCTCTCTCTCAAATCTTTTATAACTCAATGCAGGTGTACTCGTGATGTTGGAATCGAACATAGATGTACCTACGTGTGGAGAGGCAGGATCTGAATCCGGCTATCCGAAAAATGCCGGTATCACCGTTAGCGAATTAGGTAGGCATTCCCTACACATTTTTGTCTTCAACACGTCCTTTGTATTCTTTGAACTTACCATACGCTCTATGCCTTGAGGGTCAAGCACATCTAAACTGGAGGAACGACAGTAGTAGTCCCTTCCGTCTCTAATTGTGTGCACAATTGAGTTTCAGACTATTCAACGAACGTGTGGATGATGTACATCAGCTTTGACGGATGGATGGACGGATGAAATGATTCGTATGTGTGCATGCATGTATTTGCTTAGGTATGAGTGCATATATGTAGAAAATTAACGGCACATCAGCACTACCTGGATATCTCAATCCAAAAGTATATATGAATATGCAAAACTAGGTTAATAAAAGGAAGATCCAGTTTAAGGATTTATATGCATATATGTCCTTTATAGTTGCAACTTGTCAATAAATATCCTATACTGTAGAAAAGAAGTCCTGTATAATAGAAACGTATGAAAAGAAGTCATGTATAGTAGAAACGTATTAAAAGAAGTCCTGTATAATAGAAACGTATGAAAAAAAAGTCCTATACAGTAGAAACGTATTAAAAGAAGTCCTGTATAATAGAAACGTATTAAAAGAAGTACTGTATAGTAGAAACGTATTAAAAGAAGTCATGTATAGTAGAAACGTATGAAAAGAAGTCCTGTATAGTAGGAACGTATGAATATAAGTATTGTATAGTAGGAGTCTTGTACAGTAGGAATTGATGAACAGTACTTCTTTTCTGTTGGTATATATGTACAGATGTCCTGTATAGTAAGAACGTAGAGACACATATCTGTATTGTAAACCATGGATATATATATATATATATATATATATATATATATATATATATATATATATATATATATATATATATATATATATTACGTGATTAGGCTCGAATAAACAGTAACATAGAAAGAGTGTAACTAACAAGCTTGTAAAACTTAATAAACAAATTATTGAGCACAAAAATTTTTCAGAAAAGAAAAATAAAATTACGGTTTTAAGAATCAATTCCCAAATTAATCCAAAAATAGTTAAAAATATTATCCACTAGAGAAATTGGAAAAGTCCTCGTAATAAAATGTCCAAATAATTCTAAGTTCGAATCCCAGCGAAGTATCCAATATGGAAGACGATGTCACTTGATGAAGTCAGTTCTTGTTAATAAAAATCTATGAGCACAATTCTTTTCCTGATAAATAACAAAATAATTTCTCTTGATCCAAACGAATTGACATAATTTCCAGTACCAGGTAATTAAAATAACTCAAAACGACACACAACTTAGTATTCTAACAGCCCAAGTTCTTCTACTGAATAGCTCGCTCCAAAACATAATTAAATATACCTGCTTTTACGTAAACAAGACAGGGGTCACGATCTCCTAGAATCTCTCAGAACAAATTTACGTTCAAGAAATCACGTAAACACCGTATGACCCAACTAAAAATAGAAATATTTTTATATAAAGCTCCATAGTGTCCTTGGAACCAACCAATCATTTTAAAAGCTTGTTTACAACTCTGAAGCCATGTCAGAAATGAGGTCACCACCTGGTGTTTATTCTGTAAAGTACAGTTCACCCACCCACCCCCAATGAATGAATCTTTAAACTTAAAATGCCAAATTTGAATCTTACAAATAAAAATAAAAATAAATATAAATGACTTATATCAAATATACGTAACACCTTCCCCCATAAAATAAAAAGAAAGGTTTATATGATAAAACGTTTTTTTTTACCACAAACCAATTTACACCTAAGGTTAAAAGAACTTGTATAAATTACAGTATATATGATATAATATATTGTTATACACGGTAAAGAGCATCTATTGGTTTAACTTGTCCATGTCCCACAATATGTCTTAAGAAAGTCAAACCAGCACAGCAGAACTCACTTTTAGATAAATTAACTGTCAAACATGCATCAGTGAGTCTGTCAAAGAATTTTCGAATTGTTGCTAGATGTTCTATCCAGGTGTCGTTGTAGATGATGACGTCAGCTATATAGGCATCACAATTTTCTAGACCAGAGGTGATCATATTCATGAGACGTTGAAATGTACTTGATGATCCTTTCATCCCGACTGGCATTACTTTATATTAGTAAAGTCCATCTGGAGTCACAAATGCTGAGATTTCCTTTGCTCTTTCCGTTAGTGGAATCTGCCAAAATCCTTTCAGAAGGTCAAATTTGGTGACATACTTGGCATTTCCGATTTTATCAATACAATCGTCAATTCCTGGTAATGGGAATGAATCCGTTTTTGTCACACTATTCACCTTCCTATAATCAGTGCACATACGGAAAGTTTTATCTGGTTTTGGAACAAGTATGCATGGTGAACTCCAATCACTTTTACTGGGCTCAATAAAATCATACTCCAGCAAATACTGAATTTCCTTTCTTAAGTATTCCTGTTTGAGTGGATTCATCCTGTATTGATGTTGTTTAACAGGGTTCGAATTTACAATTTCAACGTCATGAAAAATTGTGTTTGTCGTTGTAGGAACATATGGAAATAAGTGCTCATATTCAAATAATAACTGTTTCAGTTCATTTCTTTCTTGCACTTGTAAATGTGAAAATTTCTGGTCTAGATCTTTCATAATTTCTGAATTACAAAGATTCGTCATTTCAATATCAACAGAATCTGATGATATTCCTTCACTGAGTGGGAACAGGTACAACTAAATTAATTACAGGTTTAACATCGCTATCTCTTTCAATATACTCTTTTAGCATGTTTGTATGGCAGAGTTGTTTTTCTTTGCGCCTCCCAGGAGTATTTATGATGTAATTTAAGTCATTAATTTTCCTGTCAACTGTGTAGGGACCATAATATATGGCCTGAAGAGGCTTTTGTGGTATTGGTAAGAGAGCCAGGACTACATCACCAGGTTGAAAACCCCTTTCCTTCGATGTTTTATCATATCTTGATTTCATTTTAGATCGAGAAGAGTGCAGATTTGCTCTTGCTACCTCAAAAGCCTTTGACAACTTGTATCTAAAATCAGAAACATAATCAAGAAGATTGATCTCAGTATCTTCATTAGAAAGAAGTTTCTCTTTCAATAACTTCAATGGTTCACGCACAGTGTGCCCAAAAAACCAGTTCAAAGGGACTGAAGCCTAAAGATTCTTGAACTGATTCTCTAACAGCAAACAATAGTAAATGAATGCCTTCATCCCAATCTTTATTCGTATCAAAACAATATGATCAGATCATATTTTTCAAAGTCTGATGGAATCTTTATAATGCCCCTTGGCTCTCAGGGTGATAGGCAGAAGATTTGAATTGCTGAATGCCTAATTCATACATAACTTGTTGGAAAATTCCAGACATGAAGTTTGAACCTTGATCAGACTGAACAGATTTGGGAAGGCCATACTGAGTAAAAAACTTTATCAAAGCTTTTACTATTGTTTTAGATTTTATATTCCTCAACGGAATTGCCTCTGGAAACCTTGTTGACGCACACATAAGGGTCAACAGGTATTGGTTACCTGACTTGGTCTTGGGTAAGGGACCTACACAATCTACCATAATTCTACTAAATGGTTCATCAAAGGCAGGAATAGGTTGTAGATGAGCCTTAGGTATCTTCTGATTGGGTTTTGTCTACCATTTGACAATTATGACAAGATCTACAGTATTTGGCAACATCGCTTTTGATTTTTGGCCAATAGAAGTGAGTCAAGATCTTGTGATCAGTTTTATTAATCCCTAAATGACCAGCCAAAGGAGTTTCATGGGCCAGATTAAGTATTTCCTGTCTGTAAGGTTTTGGAACTACTATTTGATAGTTCACCGACCACTCATCACCAGCAGGTACATCGGGAGGTCTCCATTGTCTCATAAAAATTTCATTTTTAATGAATTAACAGACTTCAGTGGCTTCAGTCTCACTTATGGCCCTTTAAAACAAACAGGAGATCTCAGGATCTTTTTCCTGTTCAACGACAAGTGACTGTCGTTTATCACCCTGATTAGAATAAAGAGAATGAGTTGTTAAAAGAGGACACTATGATCAATACCTTCTAATTGATCCAAACAAGGAGTAAAAGTGACCTCATCAAATTCCTGACCTATACACGTATCAGCTAAAGGAATACTGCCTGCATCAACATCATTCTCAAGAGCTTTCATCGTCATAGCTCTGGTAACTGCACAAGCTTGAAATATATCAGGGAATTCTTTTTCAATTGCATCAACTTTCTGATCCAAATCAGGCTTGTCAGTTACAAGTGGATTAACCACATCCTTGTCTCCAGCTAAGTCGTTGCCTAGCAATAAATGAATGCCCTCAACGGGTAAAACAGAGACTGTTCCGACTGTCACAGGTCCTGACACTACGTCTGATGACAAATTTACACAATGGAGAAGAACATTAACAAAACCGCACTCTACTACCTGAATAAGAACACTTTCACTAGAAGAAGACTTCTCAGAAAAAGGCAAAGTACCTGACAATAAAAGACTCTGAGAAGCTTCTGTGTCCCTTAAAATTTTAATGGGGGTGGGATTGGCTGAATCACTCAAGAGTGATATAGAACCCTTCGATATGAATGGCTGATAATTCTCCATAATAAAATCAGACTGGGATTTATTAGACCCAACAAATGTATTGCTTTCAATACATGACCGTGACCTTGACCTCTTAGAAATAAGAGCATTTGGAACAGGTCTGTCTTGATTCTGATGCCTATTTTTCAATTTGTAGCAATCAGAAATAACGTGTCCCTTTTTCTTGCAAAAGGTACACGTCGGAAGAGACAAGGGTCTAGAATCAAGCTTCTGTGAAGTTTGATTTTTGAAAGTTGTGCTAGTTTGAGTTTTAAAAGGGCTTGTATTAGGCTGATATACTTTTATGCCAGAGGACAGTTGAGTAGAAGTCTTGTTAACAAAAGGAACTTTATGTGTCAAAGAATATTCATCAGCAGCTCGAGCAGCATTCTCCAAGGTTTCAATCCTATGCTCATCGAGATAAGACTTAACGTCACTATGGACACAGTTTTTGAACTCTTCAATTAATATCATTTGCTTAAGATTTTGATAATCTTGTTCGACTTTCTTGGCTAAGCACCATCTATCAAACAGCTGCTCTTTTTCTCTAGCAAATTTGACATGAGTTTGTCGAGCTTCTTTTCTGTAATTTCTGAATTTTTGTCGATAAGCTTCAGGGACGAACTCATAACCACTTAGAATGCATTCTTTAACCACATCATAGTCACTACTTTGGTGAACAGACAGTGAAGTGTAAATCTCACTAGCCTTACCAGTGAGTACACATTGCAATAAATGAGTCCAGTGCTCCCTTGGCCACTTTAAATTTTCTGCATTTTTTTCAAAATGAATGAAGTATTTGTCTACTTCTTTTTCCCTGAAAGGGGGCACTATCTAATATTCCTTGCTAAATCAAAACTTAATTTGGATTGGAAGTATGAAGGTGTTTTTCACTTACCATCTCTATCTCTTTCATTCTACATTGATATTCCCTTTCTTCCCTCTCTTTGTCATATTGTAATTGTCTTTCTTTCTCCCTTTCTTGAAATTCCAGCTTCTTCAACTCTAATTCCATCTTGAATTTTAATTCTAATTTCTTCATTTTTATGTCAGAGTCTGATGCAGACTTACTGACCGAAATCAAAGCACTTTTTTCCAAAACATTCTTTTCTACCAAATACTGGACCAAAATCTTTTTGATATCTTGTTTCGTTAAAAAGAAGCCTTGATTTCAGAATGATCATATTTTCTGGCAAGTTGAATCAACTCATCTTTTTTGAAAAGAACTAATTGCTCCTGAGTAGGATTAGAAAGAAATATTGCTACTTTAGATGTCATTTTAATACAAGCCTGTCAATCTCACTAAAGATTTTTAAAAAATTCAAAAACTAGAGGTATTCAAATTCAAAACAAAAGTTTTCTGAAAAAAATTCTAGCCAAATTCCAATTGATCCCAATTTCGGACGAGCTCACAATTTCTATATTACGTGCTTAGGCTTGAATAAACAATAACATAGAAAGAGTGAAAATAACAAGCTTGTAAAAACTTAATAACCATTTTATTGAGCACAAATATTTTTTCAGAATAGAAAAGACAAACTTACGGTTTTAAGAATCAATTCCAAAATTAATCCAAAAGTAATTCAAAATATTATCCACTAGAGAAATTGCAAAAGTCCTCGTAATAAAATGTCTAAATAATTCTAAGTTCGAATCCCAGCGAAGTATCCAAGATGGAAGACGATGTCACTTCTTGTTAATAAAAATCTATGAGCACAATTCTTTTCCTCATAAATAACAAAATAATTTCTCTTGATCCAAACGAATTGACATAATTTACAGTATCAGGTAATTATAATAACTCAAAACGACACACAACTTAGTATTCTAACAGCCCAAATTATTCTACTGAATAGCTCGCTCCAAAACATAATTAAATATACCTGTTTTTACGTAAACAAGACAGGGGTCACGATCTTCTAGAATCTCTCAGAACAAATTTACGTTCAAGAAATCACGTGAACACCGTATGACCCAACTAAAAATAGAAAGATGTTTATAAAACCTCATTAATGTCCTTGGAACCAACCAATCATTTTAAAAGCTTGTTTACAACTCTGAAACCATGTCAGAAATGAGGTCAACACCTGGTGTTTATTCTGTAAAGAACAGGTCAACCCCCCTCATGAATGAATCTTTAAACTTAAAATGCCAAATTTGAATCTGACAAACAAAAATAAAAATAAATATAAATGACTTATATCAAATATACGTAACAATATATATATATATTATATATATATATATATATATATATATATATATATATATATATATATATATACCTTGTGTATCGTAAGAATCCACTGACAAATACATACATACATACGTACGTACATACATACATACATACATACATACATACATACATACATACATACATACATACATACATACATACATACATACATACATACATACATACATACATACATACATACATACATACATACATACATACATACATACATACATACATACATACATATATATATATATATATATATATATATATATATATATATGCATTCATTTATTGATTTATTGATTTATTTTTTTATTTATTTATTTATTTATACAAAAGTAGATAATCGAAAGAGTTTGCCAAGTTTGTCGAGTTGTAAAATGAGAAAGATGAAAGATATAACAATAAAGGGTCAGAGCAAGCAACCCCCAGATTCCGATGCAAACCTCCATCTGCCACGTCTCGGAGAATCACGTGCTACATTTAAGGAAAACGCCAAAAGCAAGGAGAACGAAACTCTTCGTTTTCCAGAAATTAGAGACAAGTCTCAGGAAAGGATGGATAAGACGCCAGCAGACAAATGCTTCAAAAATCTCAGCTTGCCAGAAAAACTGGATGCAAATAAGGTCTGAACTTGCCAGAAACAAAACTGGATGCAAATAAGGTCGACGCATACATTAGAATTTTTATTTTAATTTGTTGCATGTTCATTCTCCCATTCTTTAGTCATTGTCATCGTTGACGTTTTAATTGTCTTCATCATCACCTTTTCGCTAGTTTCTTTTTGTAAAACGTTCACGGACATAAGTAATGTATATAAACTACATTGATTGATTAACTTGCTTATATACATTTGCCTATGTCTGTCTGTCTGTCGGCAAAAACCGCTCCGGTGGCCAAGTGGTTAGAGCGTCCGCCGCGGAAGCGTCATGTTGTGCGTTCGATCCCCGGCCGAGTCATACCAAAGACTTTTAAAAATGGTACTAAGAGCTGACTCGCTTGGCGCTCAGCATTAAGAGGTTAGTGTTAGGACTAGTCGGCCTGGTGTCAGGATAATGTGACTGGGTGCTAAATGTCTGCGGCATAATACCCCAGTGCTAGACATCACTATAAACTGCCTTGCTGCATGCATAGTAGCGATATGACTGATTTTTTTTTAAAAGCTACGTTAAAAATCCTAATCAAACAAACAAAATCAAACAAACTGTCTGTATGTCTGTTATGTATGCATGCATTTAAATTTTGTAAATATTCCTTCTATTATATGCTTCGTTAATATTCGTATTCTCACACGCTTTGTAAATATTCGTGCTATCACAAGTATTTTTGCAAATAATCGTGCGAGCACATATTTTGTGAATAATCGTTTTATTGCATGTTTAGTAAATAATGGTGCTACCACGTGATTGATAAAAGATTGTGCTATCATATGTTTTGAAATATTCGTACTTTCACACTTTTTATTCCTTGTCTAACGCTTATCTTGCTATTTTCATTATTTAACAATGACGGCAAATTAGGTATTTACAATATGCTTTGAAAGTATAATGTATCTACTTGAAGAGCCTCTATGACGGTTATCCGAAAGCACACGAAAAAATAAAGAAAGAACATATTCCTTTTATCTTGTCGAATTTATTATTCATGGAGATTGTGTGCATCAACATTTTATTTTAGAAGTTAACATGTTTTAATTAGATTTTATTCTTTACAAAAATCAATTATGAATAATTTAAGGTTGAGAGATCTGAAACATGCATGACACAAAGATTATCTGTAATACAGTTCTATTTATTTTTGAAAAGGGCCGATATTACTTATTAGTGTGTCTCGTTTTCAAATCTCTATTGTAATGTTGCGTTGTCAGTAACGTTTCGATGCCTTGATTTCTTTTTTCAAGATCCAAAACATAATAACAGTCACGACCCCACGGCGAAAACGAAAGAAGAAAATCGAGAAGACAGAAAACAGACACATCGATTCCGCAGAGAGAAACAACCCATTTTTCAGTATCTCTGAACAGGGTGGAACCAGTTAAATTTGTAAAGCATAATTTTTCTAAGACAGTTTGTAAGAAAAAGAGCTTTTATTTTACTATCGTCAAGAGCATGCGCATCTTTTCAAGGAGGCGGTGTCATTAGAAAGGGACTCCACATCGGTGTTAAGGAGGCCGCGGCAGTAATACGGGATACCACCCAATAGAAAGGTTTCAAATCTAAAAACACCTCAGAAATGTTTCAGCAAGCAGAATGGCCATATATTTGGCATCAAATCTGCAGATCACTTGACACTTTCAGATATATGCACTGATAATCGAAACACATGCTCTAAATGTTAAAAGCGGGTGATTCGACCATAAAATTAGGGTGCATTGTTATATGAAGATTATACACATGTCTGCGTCAAACACACACACACACACACACACACACACACACACACACAATCTATCTATCTATCTATCTATCTACTTATCTATCAACTCATATTTATGCTGAATATGTACTTTATCTATATTTTTACACATATTTTGATACATTTTTATAATAAATATAATAGTTTATATATATATATATATATATATATATATATATATATATATATATATATATATATATATATATATATATATATATATATATATATATATATGTTATCACCACATGGTATGTACCTTAGTAAAGCCAAAGTCTGTAAAAAGCCACCAATGAATACTTGCATGTTAAAGGAAGCGAGACACGTGTAAACCGTATGACCACCTCAATGCACAAAAAAATGCAGTCACGCGGTTCGTGATCAATGAATGCCTAGTAACTCTGTTGTAATCTATTAATACGTTTACAGATTAGATAACTCTTGCAGACCTAAAAATATTACGCGCTGGGGTTATTTTCTTTATTTGTTAAGAAAACAATTTGCACTCGAACATTATGGCAACAAGTTGTGTTCTGTCTGGAGGAAAACATCAATAATTTCAGTTCTTTTGAAGATAACAGTTAACAGCTGAAAAGTTTTTTCCGTGTATGTTCTTGTGTACTGAAACCTGAAACACTGAGCATCCGAGTAAGAGATCTTAACGTGTGGACTGCTTTTCCCACCCATCAACCAAGTTACAACGTCTGGGACTTGGATCAAAGAAATACAGAATTCCCTTGATCGTAAAACCAGTCTGATTTGATTTATCTTAATCACCGCTTGGCCGTCTTTATAGTTTGATGAATGTAAATGAATGGATACAGCTCTACATCCTATATTTTGTCATTGATAAAGATTGTGAAAAGAATTGGGTCTATAACGGAACTTTGACCGACACGACTTGTTCCTGAGAATATTTGATGAATGTAAATGAATGGATACAGCTCTACATCCTATATTTTGTCATTGATAAAGATTGTGAAAAGAATTGGGTCTATAACGGAACTTTGACCGACACGACTTGTTCCTGGGAATATTTGATGAATGTAAATGAATGGATACAGCTCTACATCCTATATTTTGTCATTGATAAAGATTGTGAAAAGAATTGGGTCTATAACAGAACTTTGACCGACACGACTTGTTCCTGGGAATATTGGGTTTACTTAAAAGCAGTTTTCTGGGTTCCACAATTTAACTAGTCTCGGACACACACCCCACCCCACCCCACCCCGAATCATTAGTACGTGTGTGCAAACCGCCTTCTCGAAGCATTATCAATGTCTAATTAAAACACACAAAAGAGTTTAATTTTGCTCACATATTTGGATTCGTCCACAACAAAGAATATGGTATTGTTATGCAAGATCTCCCCGTTCTGAAACAGTGCTATCTTTAATCAGATTGTGTCCGTGCAGATGAATTTTCTTATACCTTATCAATAAATCACCTGCAAAAACTATGACATTTTTGCACTGAATTGTTTAGAAAAGAAAGGTCGTAAGTCAACACAGGATATTTTTTACAATCACTAAATTGATTTGTGCGGAATGTCAGATTCGGTCGAAGTGCGAATAATTCTTACAATCACGGGCGTACGTACATGAGGCAATTTATTTTCATACGAATACACCAATATATTAATGAAATGCATTACCCCCCTCTAAGTAAAAAGATTTGCATATATTTAAACCCAATTAGTATCATAATTTTGAAGAAAATAATATATATGAACCCACGTACTTCCATATTATATCACAAATACACTGTATATTGAGGTTTGGTTTGCTTGATACACAATTAATTGTATTTTGCTTCATTTTAAAGCAGACTTCGATTTTTGTTTTATTATTGAGATATTTATATTTTTTTTACTTATGTATTTTATTATTATTATTGTTATTATTATTATTATTACTATTATTATTATTATTATTATTATAATATATATATATATATATATATATATATATATATATATATATATATATATATATATATATATATATATATATATATATATATATATATATATATATATATATATATATATATAATCTCAATGTCATTAAAATATTTTAACTATCTATTGTTAATGTTTTATGCAGTGTCTGACTTCGATGGTGTGTGTGTGTGTTGTTGTTGTTGTTGTTGTTATTGCTGCTTTCTGAAAATTACATTGTTTAAGTTTAAATGTAGATAAACTATTTTTTTCATAGATATTCTTAAGCATTTAATTTTCTTAACCATACGAATTAAAGAGATCATGCATTCACAATGTTTAAAAACAAATTAAAATTTGAATGTATTTACAAAGACATGATTCTGCCCACTGACCGTGAGGATACATTTTTATTGTGTACAATAAAGCCGCGTTGACAACACTTTCGTTACGTGCCGTACGGCTGCTCTGAGAAGACGACATTTTGCGTTATGTTCGAACAGCGGCGAGGACTACTTATCGTCGCTAACCTTAAAGCCGCTTTTATGGCACGTATGACGTACCGTATAGCTGCCACGACGATATTTGTGTCGTCATCAAGGCATGCAAGTTTTACCTCATGGATCTCTCTCTCTCTCTCTCTCTCTCTCTCTCTCTCTCTCTCTCTCTCTCTCTCTCTCTCTCTCTCTCTCTCTCTCTCTCTCTCTGGTAACCATCGTTGCAAGCTACGGACGAAAATACGTAAAACAATCTAGCGTAGAGGATATTTGTAGACCTATACTGGAAAAACTGACGAATAAACATACAAACGAGTGTGTGTGTGTGTGTGTGTGTGTGTGTGTGTGTGTGTGTGTGTAAAAATACATGTATTGATATGTACGCTGTTTGACACACCATTAGTTGTGTCAATGTTTCATTACATCGAATGGGCAACCATCGTGTCCTTTAAATAAAAATGTTAAACATTGAGCTGTATTCATGTGTAATTCTGTGTGCATGCAGAACTGTCATGATATTCTTGTGTTTGCTAAATATCCGATGAATATATTCCAATAGATATGACGTAGAGCCGTAACAATGAGTTTAATGTTAGAAATACTATTGTAAATTGAACGATAGCGAAACTCTAGTTTTAGTATCAGGAATATAGAAAAATGTTATTTTTGGTTCGAGTTTTAAATGTTGTTGCTTCTGTGATTGTACCAACGTAATCAAAAGATTAATAAACTAATTGTCATGTATTTCGCTGAAAGCAAGGAATGTTAGGGTCTGCAGGTACTCAGAAATATATTAACATGAAATGATTACGTAGAAGATATTTAATTCCGATGCATATTGAACCACATGTGTATAAAACATAATCTTTATATATATATTCTCCTACCTGAAGTGAAGAACTCAAGATAATACAAATGGACCATTTTATAAGTTTACGGCAGATCATTGAAAGGAGCAGGATTTTAAAGTAATGAAAGAACACGTTCCATATAAACTATTTGCCAAAATATATCTGGTCGGATAATCTCTGGAGTGATTAAAGGTGGTAAAATTGTATTTCTGTACTAAACTAATGCTTATAGAACGTGGTGGCAAAAACTTGTCCGTTACAATAGAATCATCAATCCAATAATTTGTATTCTTCAATGCATATGACAGAAGTGTTAATTCCAAATTGAAAATATGGACAGCACGAAATGGGTCATTTATTTACATGTATGTTGCAGAGTACGACTGCATTAGCCTTTATTAGACTTTGTGCCACTTTATAATGACAAAAACATAATGATGCAAATAAACATTTCTAATAAAAAAAATTATTAGAACGGAATAAGGAAAGGAAGCCATTCTTTATCATATATCCAAAATATCATAGTCATTAATTTTAAAATTGATATATAGTGGAAATGACATGTTTGTATTGCGGCAATCAAATCTTAAATATAGACATACTCAGATTTTTGGAAAAAACGCTAAAAACAGACCATACTTAAAACAAAACAACATATCGATTATTTTTTTACTTTGCAGACACATCAAATAATTTTAACGCGATTTGCATTTCACTGATTTTTACGCATTATTATGCATCTCCCAGTAAACTAAATCCACTAATTCAATTTCAACAAAATTGCAAACAGAAAATGTATATCAATTTAAAAAGAACATTATTCTTCGAGGAAGAGCATCTTTCATTCTTAAAATTTTTTGTGATATTTATCTTAATTTAGTCGTAAAGAATCTAATATATATATATATATATATATATATATATATATATATATATATATATATATATATATATATATATATATATATATATATATATATATATATATATATGTACGTACGTACGTATGTAGGTAGGTAGGTAGGTAGGTAGGTAGGCAGGTAGGTAGGTGTGTGCGCATGTATGTATGTAGGTAGGTAGGTAGGTAGGCAGGCAGGCAGGCAGGCAGGCAGGCAGGTATGTATGTATGTATGTATGTATGTATGTATGTATGTATGTATGTATGTATGTATGTATGTATGTATGTATGTATGTATGTATGTATGGTGGCTGTGGTAGGTAGGTAGCTACGTACATACATACGTACGTCTCTCTCTCTCTCTCTCTCTCTCTCTCTCTCTCTCTCTCTCTCTATATATATATATATATATATATATATATATATATATATATGTGTGTGTGTGTGTGTGTGTGTGTGTGTGCCGATGGATGGATAGTTGCGTTTTGGATAAGAAATCGTTTAGTACTTTTGACAGTTACAGTAGGTATGTAGGCAGGCAGGCAGGCAGACAAGCGGGTGGGCGGGCGGACGGGTGTGTGTGTGTGTGTGTGTGTGTGTGTACCAATGGATAGAAGGATTGTTGCGTGTTTGGGTAACAAATCGATCAGTACTTTTGGCAGTTAGTATGTGCGTTTTTGACAGTATAATACATTGATGTAAATACTAGCAACAGGGCTCGTAGGTTTATAGATGGTTTCTCAATTATAAACTTCAAGTCTAAGTAGAAAAGTTAATTTGCCATAGTTGTTTCAATGTATTATTGCACTCGACTTGTGCTGCATAATATACAAAGCTCTAAGCAAGTCTAATCTACTTTGAAAATCGGCATAAATCCCTATTACATAATTCACATTAAGCTCCTATTACAATAGTATTTAATGTTATACAATCCATGAGATAATATTTTATCTAAAAGCGACGATTTGCATGATATAAGAGATTACAGATTCTCGTACAAATTAGGAGAATGATACTTAGGACTGTATTGTCATTGCAGGTTTACAGCGAGGTGTATAGTTAATGTCTTCAACAATATTAACTTATACATGTCGTCGAAAGTATTAAAGCTCATTAGCTTAAGGCGATTACTTTTAAGCAGATTAACGGATAATACTGTGATTTTAGCAGATACTTGGTTTCTACACTTTTCTTACGAGTATGCTGATTTGTGTATATTATGGTAAGTATAAAAGCTAATTTGCTTCATTGACGAGAACTATTAGCTTTCGAGGTAGAAACCAACGCAACTGTGAAACAGTACAGAATGAAGTTTTATATTTTCATCGTATTGCTTAGCATTTTCGCCGTGTACGATGCAGGTAACATATTCCTTTTCTCTACCATTTTTATACTGTGTATCTTTTTTTACAGTCTTGTTTCATTTTAGTTTCAATTTAGGTTCGTACTACTTTTAAAAATTGGTTTCCTTCATATTGTATGTACGCTAGATTCAAATCATCTTAGCCAGTGATATCAAATATTTGAGAGTTAATTTTTATTAAACCTGAAGAAACACTGTTGTGTCTGAACAGCAGCACAATAAAGCTATATTAAAAGTGATGTTTTACGTAATTAAGACAAATTAGTTTTTGACACCATCTTACCCTTGTGATTAAGACAATAGTTTGGTTCATCAAGTTAAATGAGTGCACTGAGAATGATATAAATGAATAGTATATAGTATAAATGAATGGTCTATAGTATAAAGGAATATTATATAGTATAAATGAATGGTCTATAGTATAAATGAATAGTATATAGTATAAATGAATGGTCTATAGTATATATTAATGGTCTATAGTATAAATGAATGGTATATAGTATAAATGAATGGTCTATAGTATAAATGAATGGTATATAGTATAAATGAATGGTCCATAGTATAAATGAATGGTATATAGTGTAAATGAATGGTCTATAGTATAAATGAATGGTATATAGCATAAATGAATAGTCTATAGTATAAATGAATGGTCTATAGTATAAATGAATAGTCTATATTATAAATGAATGGTCTATAGTATAAATGAATGGTCTATAGTATAAATGAATGGTCTATATCATAAATGAATGGTCTATAGTATAAATGAATGGTCTATAGTATAAATGAATGGTCTATAGTATACATGAATGGTCTATAGTATAAATGAATGGTCTATAGGATAAATAGTCTATATTATAAATGAATGGTCTATAGTATAAATGAATGGTCTATAGTATTAATGGTCTATAGTATACATGAATGGTCTATAGTATACATGAATGGTCTATAGTATAAATGAATGGTCTATAGTATAAATGAATGGTCTATAGTATACATGAATGGTCTATAGTATAAATGAATGGTCTATAGTATAAATGAATAGTCTATATTATAAATGAATGGTCTATAGTATAAATGAATGGTCTATAGTATAAATGAATGGTCTATAGTGTTCACAGAATGTGAAACGATACCTCAAAATTTTGTCCTAGAAACTTTGTTTCTGCGAAGCAAGATTTCCTTCTTATTTTTTTTAGCGGTTTCAATTTTTCTTGCCAAGCAGGTCATTTTTATTGGATTTTAGTTCTTAGTTCCGTAGAGGTCTTTTCGTAGTTGATAAGCGCATATCCTTGGTGTCATGGCGTTTGTGTATGAGAAACTAGACGATACAAATTGTTATTCATCAGTTCCATTCGTAATTTTATTTCCCATGATGCCTCTAAACGCCCGTATGTTCCTTAGTACTTTCAAGGCTGAAGTGTTAATTCAATTCTATCAATATTCGCTACAGAAAGTAAAAAACATACAACTGCTCCGTTTATTCTCAGAATACGTAAACCTGGAGTGGAAAAACTCAGCTCTGTAACCTCCACTGGCTTCTAGTTTGGTACAGAACCAAACAAACTCTGGTCACTGGGCTACATTTCGTTGATTTGCTTCCGGAGGCTGTACCTATTGACCTCACCCCATCTAGAAACGTACGGCACTCCTATTCAAATTGCTTTCGCTGTTTTAGCGAAATAATGCAAAGTTGTAGCGAAGACATACAGACAAAGTTATTTGGCGTACCATGAACACATTTTCAAAGACACGAATACAATGTAATCACATTCACGAATACTTGGAAAAGCAACTGTTTCGACTACAAGACTCGGAAAAGCAACTGTTTCGACTACAAGACTCGGAAAAGCAACTGTTTTGACTACAAGACCAGACTTAAAGACTTGATAAAATTTACTTCTTTAATTATTAGTTTTAATTTTTGTAATTTCATCTTTGTTTTGTCATCTTGTCATTTTGTATTATTAGTAGCAGTTAGTAGTATTAGTAGTAGTAGAAAAAGTAGTAGTAGTAGTAGTAGCAGTATTAGTAGTAGTGGTAGTTAGCACGGCAGAAAAATACATTATAACTATGTCATTGTTTACTGATATTGGTATGAATCGATATCAACTTTTACCTCTGATCAAGTATCCGAATATATAAAATTGTACCCAGGGATAAAAATGTCCTCTGGTGTTTGGTTTATGGTACCCAGGGATAAAAATGTTCTCTGGTGTTTGGTTTAAGGTACTCAGGGAAAGAGCTGTACTCCGATGTTTGGTATTGTACCCAACTACGAAAGCTGTTCTCAGTTGTTTGGTATTTTCTGGTAGTCAGAATAACAGCTGTAATCTGGTGTTTGGTTTATTTTACCCACGGATAAAAGTTATCCTCTGGTTTTGTTTTATTGTACTCAGGGCAAAAACAGTCTTCTGGTGTTTGGGTTACTGTATTCGGGGATAAAACAGTCCACTGGTGTTTGGGTTATTGTACTCAGGGCCAAAACAGTCCTCTAGTGTTTGGGTTATTGTACTCAGGTCTAAAACAGTCCTCTGGTGTTTGGGTTACTGTACTCAGGGATAAAACAGTCCTCTAGTGTTTGGGTTATTTTACTCAGGGCACCAACAGTTCTCTGGTGTTTGGGCTATTGTACTCAGAGATAAAACAGTCCTCTGGTTTTGTGTTATTGTGCTCAGGGCCAAAACAATCCTCTGGTGTTCGGTTTATTGTACTCAGGGATAAAACCGTCCTCTGGTGTTTAGGTTATTGTACTCAAGGATAAAACAGCCCTCTGGTGTTTGGGTTATTTTACTCAGGGCACAAACAGTCCTCTCGTGTTTGGGTTATTGTACCCAGGGATAAAATCTCTTCTCTGATGTTTGGTTTGTAAGCTAAATATTTTCCAATTAAAAAGTCCTCGCTGATTTTTTTTTGGCAATGTCGCTTCGTATTTTTATTGTTCGATAGTTTGGTGAATTTGTTTAGTCCTTAACTGATTGATGGATGAGTTCTTTTAAGTACTTTTTCTCTCCTAAGATATGACGGTCTTAATGTGTCTCCAAAATAGAGCATTTTCAGAAAATAACTTTCACGTCTTCAGATTTAAAGTTCAATATATTTTTCAAACTGAACGAAAAAGCGTGGCACTCCTTGCTGATGTGACTTATGTGATTGCAGATTGGAATGAATGATATTTAATTTTTCAATGTCAGATTACAGTCAGTGTTATATCCAGATGTGTGACGATTATACACGAAATATATGTGGCACAAGATTTTCATTTAATTTGACATGTATATTGTATTCTATTAAATCTTTTCCATAATAAGCTATCAATACAGATATATATATATTTGATATAAGAAACGAAAAAGGGAATTTGATTGTATTT
>JARLTB010000166.1:522500-807500 GCA_030141615.1 Unio pictorum
GGCAAAGCCACGAGTGAAAATACTAGAGTTTTTTTTATCCAAGAGATGAAATGTATCCGTTATTCACTCGTTTCAAGCAAATATTCTTTTTATTTTATGCTCACATACGTTGGCTACCTCAAATCTGCTCTTTCACTCGTTTATTCACTCGTTTCAAGCAAATATTTTGACCCAAAAATGTAGTTCCTGTAGTGAAAAAATATTGTTATTTTTTCACTGTTATTTTTTCACTGTTATTTTTTCACCGCAGTGAAATATCAATATTATTTTAACTAGAAAATCAAGTAATTCACTGCTGAGCATAAAATAAATAATATGTAGTTATATGTATTACTGTTAGTCTCTACATTATAATCTCACTCTCAGTTTTCATTAGAGACTCATGTATCATTCTGATCCAGTTATACATATGATATTTGTATAATAAAGAATATAAATTATGATGTTATGTCAATTACGTAATTATTGATATATAGACGTCATCCGCTTCTTTCAAAAGCATGACATTATGTTAATGACGTAATTGTTTATAACTTTATAGACGTCATCAGTTTCTTTCAAATAAAGTTTGTGCCTGAAGAAGCATAAATGCGAAACTAGTCGCACAAGTTTATCGGCGTTTGTGTTGTTTTTTTATTTTCTATATATATATATATATATATATATATATATATATATATATATATATATATATTCTGTCGGTTACGTATATTTGTATTTTGAGTATCACCTTCGTCCAAAATCTATTTAATGACCTACCTGACGAGTGACAATTATTTTTTAATTATAGGTAACTAATATATTTATATGATCATAATTTAAATATCCTTTTTATTATTAATGGCAGTAAACAGGTCTTCTTGCTTTTGAGTACAAGAAACCAGTTTTTCACTTAGAAATTATGAATATTGGTAGCATCTTATATCTTAAAAAGAATACTTGCTATTTAATGGATTCTGTCATTATGCTTTAGTTTTTTATATTAATGTTTTCCACATTAAATATAGTCATTCCTACCTTATTTGTGTGGTCAGCTCTTAATTTATTTTTTTTATTATTCACTGGAATTACAAAGGCTAATCAATTTTGGAATAATCGTGAATTCGTTCAAGTACGAAATAGATTATTTCAATATGATTCATTAAAATACTGCAGGCATATTAACTCATTTGAGAGAACATGCATATCAAAACATTTTCTTGGCACATGAACACATTCAAGACTACAGGCATATGAACACATTCGAGACTACAGGCATATGAACACATTCAAGACTACAGGCATATGAACACATTCAAGACTACAGGCATATGAACACATTCAAGACTATAGACACATGAACACGTTCAAGACTACAGGCATATGAACTCATTCAAGACTACAGACATATGAACACATCCAATAGTGACATTAATTCCGAACACTACTGCTATGTATAAACGTTTTTTGGAGTGATGATAGAACATTTGGGTCTGGTGGGGATATCAGTCAAAATAATTTTAGTTCTCTACAAATATTCACTGTGCATTCTAGGGAGAGAAAAAGTTTATTTGTTTCATTTTACAATGTTTGTTGCTTTCCCGCTCTTATATATATATATATATATATATATATATATATATATATATATATATATATATATATATATATATATATATATATATATATATATATATATGTATGTATGTATGTGTGTGTGTGTGTGTGTGTGTGTGTGTGTGTGTGTGTGTGTGTGTGTGTGTGTGTGTGTGTATAATTAATATTTTCATACAGTTTAGATTATACAAGAGATTGCTTCTTAATAATAACATATTATTATAAGTACAAAGAATTAATATTTTCAGATAATGTTTTGTTTGTACTCTATGGAAATTCGATATTGGACCCACAGTTTAACATAATCCATCGAATTGCCAGGAAGCTCCAATCCCCATTCCATGCGCACAAAACTTGTCATTATCTTTTCCATTACCAAATGAAAACGTGAAACTATGTAAATGTAAATTTGTCACTATTAACAGGTACATATACTGCCACATCTTCAACTACTACTGCTACTACTACTACTACTACTACAGAAGCATATATGGTAGATACAACGACCGAGTCCAACGATGAGTCAGCCACCTGTACAGACATCTCTTCTGTTGTATGTCAAACCGGATACGATCAAGCCATGGACAAAATCTCATTTTGTATTGATACTGGATATTTATGTTGTGAAACGTGCGATGGTAAGAAAAAAATCATTACATGCATTACTACATACAAACACATATACAAAGCCAAGATATACACGTATTCAGTGGTTGAGCATGTTTTTAAAAAGAGAATATTAAATAAAGTTATGGAAATGTCGATCATGCCACAACCACATGTACTAAAGGCAGATTATCACATCCAAAATATCCACGTTTTTGTAGACGAATAATGAATGCAACAGTTTTTAAAAATCAACTCTCTCTTTATCCCCTTGTTTCTTTAACTTATGAAATAATAATAATAATAATAATAATAATAATAATAATAATAATAATAATAATAATAATGATAATTCCATATAGGTACACGAAGGAGATTCATATTACGGAGAAAACCGCTATCCTTGCCTCCCCCACCTTATAAAACCCCAAACCCAACATACAAATAAAAATATTAAAAATTGAAAAGCGTCAAAACTTGACATAGTATGTACTTTTACAACCGTCATGTACGTTATTAAAGACAACTTTATTTCATTTAAGTCTTCTATATAATTCGTTCCGATTTATTTCTTTTTTCAGAAAAGTGAAAATGCGAAGATTCATGGTACAAAGACTGAACGTGTGCTCTCATTCGGGAATTCTACTCCTCTCAGTTCTAATTATTATCCAAATGGTTCTCGTACTCTCATGCGTCCTGCACTGAAACGTTCCTTATTTTAGTTGTCAGGTTCAGGTATTAATGAGAAAATTTTTGTACCGTGTTTTGTGTGGTTTTCATCAGAAAATTTATTTCGCTTAACCGTTCACCTCGCCATGAAATAGCGATTCATTACAAACCTAAAGAATTATTTACATTCATGTTTACAAACATTTTGGTTAAGATAACTGTTGTAAAAATCAACCGGACGAGTATTTAAGCTTCGTAAAACTGAGACGATAATTCGTCACCACGATTTAACACATGAAACGCAATGAAGCATTCAGAAACTAACACAGAATATGGCGTATTATTGTCCATGATAAGGATTATGACTCGAATTGGTCTGACCCTAATAACTGCATAAGGCTAACTTTGAACAATATTTTGAGAGAAAAACCAGATTTCGGAAGACTGAATGTATTTGTAATTATAAGGTTGAAACAAGTAACATTTGGGATATCATTAGACTGACACAATGATTTGGATTACCCTGGCAGTCGAGTGTTTTCTTAAACAAAATGAAGACATAAACATCTATCTATGAATTCTATGAAGCTGCGAAAATAGAGCGCATAATAATGTAATATGTTGTTAATAAAGATTTCCTTGTCAACCGTTTTTTGTACAAATAAAACGTACATAACTGATTTGATTTTATGTTTTTCTACCTTAGATTTCCGTATGTTTCTCTCTCTCTCTCTCTCTCTCTCTCTCTCTCTCTCTCTCTTTATATATATATATATGTGTGTGTGTGTGTGTGTGTGTGTGTGTGTGTGTGTGTGTGTGTGCGCGCGCGCCGGAGAAAGCCACTATTGTTTTTGGGATATATATGCACTCTTCCTGTATCTAAACATGCGTAATATTACCATTTATATTATCGACAATGACCCATATCACTCTTGGCCATGACATTGCAAACGCCGGGGATAAATTAATTATAATTGAATATCGAAGAATCCAGTAGGATTGCACGTCAACCATTGGCGTTCACCATTGCTGACTTGCTTATCGGACTGAGTACTCGTATAGAAGTTTAGTCACATCCGGGGATTGCAACTGCTGTATTTTGATGGTGATGCTCTTCCGATTTGTACAGTAGTAGAACTGGTTCATTCAAGAGCGTCTTGTTTATGATCAAGTTTAAGCAATTTGTACTAATGTTCATGTCAAACTTGTTTTTCTGGTGTAAAAAAAAATCGTCACTTTTCCACGGGTATATGAATTCGCTGAACGATATCTCAGCACTGCGCAGCTCTCGGCAAAGTCCATCGGGTGCTAAACGTTTTTTTCGGTAGGCGATATTTTGTAACTGTTCGATAATCAGTCTAAACATACTCTATGCAATCCCCGGTAAATATGAACCAGCCACGATGACGTTAATCGCAGTTGGAACTGGTCATCTCACACAATTTGTTACCACTTCTACCTGGATTTCACTTGTTGCATTAAACATAAAGAACTGATAAGTTTGTGTGGTAACATATATGTGCGTTCTAATGTGTTTAGCAACATATGAGTGAGTGTTGGCACAATCGTAATGACGGAATCCTCAAACAGATTGATGGTCATTGCAGTTTTACTGAAACCTCATCGCAAAATGAATCGTGGATCCTTGAAGCGTCTGAGGTCTCGGCAAGATTGTCATTGTGAAAACATTCCTCAACCGCGCGATCAACGGCACCTTCGTGTTCTTGTTTGATTTTCCAGTACCTGTTTGGAACAGTTATAACCTCGCATAAATCGCCACCTCCATGACAGACATAGTAGTTGATTGGCTCGTGCACTCAACATCGATTAATCAGCGTTAACTCGAGAAAGTCATTGGTTGTCGTCATCATCGCTGCTTATATAAGTCTGATCGGATTCAACTCTTCAAACATCGGCTCGATATCAATTAGCTATTAATATGAAATTGATACGTATGCGCGATTCCCTGATCCTAAAGGAGTGCATTGCGCAAACCTGTAGCAATACGTAATATAATCTCATCACGGACCGTCGTTTAGATCATCGCGCAGACAGAACAGCACTTTCTTGGCTTCATTCACGATGGAATAATCTGCATATTTTCGTCATTTTGCTGTTCCGTTTGTCAAGATTAATTACTTTTTTTCAACGATTCTCGGTTTCTCCTGATATCGAACGCGAATAAAGTCACATCTAAATTGTTATATGTTTCTTTTAAGTGCCGTTTTGATCTGGACATCAGTGAGTTCACTCGACTTTATCAAAGACACAATCTCCGTTTCAGGTGCTCTTGTTGAATACGAAATCTCTTCCATTTTTATTTCATTTATCGGCAAGACCTTTCCTGGTCGCCGTACTAGTGTAATTCCATTAGCGGTTCCAACCGCTCCAAGCTGAGATCGACATTTGCATCGCTCGCAGAAAGGGAGATATTTTGCCAGTGCTAGAACGTGAGCTTGACGCCGATGCTATCACGCTTGGCTTCGTTAATGTGATGTTCTGTCACTCAGTTATCGCTAGCTTGTTTGCATGCTCTTGGGCGATAATGTTGTTCCATATTTGGTTTTTACTGCTGATTATAATATTTAAATTTGGCCACGTGTCATATTCTCAAATACTTGTTGGTATGACGTATTCTATTGGATTATGATCAATTATTTGCAGTGAATAGTGTCGCCTCAGTAAGTTGGCCTTTCACATATTGTCAACTGTGGCGTCAGCGATTTTTGTTCGTCCACCAGTTCCAGTACAACATATTGCTCAGTCTGACGATATTACAGTGTTACGAGGCGACACCAGCTGATAATGCCCCTAAACTAGCTTTCATACGCATGTCTATCACAGTTTGTTCGAAGAAATATAGTTTCATTGAAAGGTAATTAAATGGATATGAAGATACAAAATCATGCGAACCCAGTGTCTACGTCTTCATCTCTTTCCACGAAAGTCATTAAATGATGATAAACTCGTGCGATATGACTTTGATCGATATCCTGCAAAACGTTTTCGGATGGTTTCTGACATCAAACGCAACGATTCCTCGGACAGATTTAAAGTACCAAACTCCATTGGATGTCTCCTTTGCGATTATAACCATTGGATAGTTTGAATCGCCACGAAAACATTTCTTTGAGCTGAAACGATTTCCTAAGATGTGATTTGCTAGGTACATAAACCCGTGCGATTTATGACACAATTGTCAGCCACTACAACATAGACAGATTCAATGATGACATAAATGAAAGTAATTGTTATTCTGCTTTTCATTTTGCGGCCAATTAATTACATCCACTGCAATAGGTTTGTTAATGAAACTTGGTCATTAAAAGGCTGCGGTCACCACTGCATTTACATTTAAAGACTGCTGAATTGCTTAATCGTCAGCTCCAACTTAAATCAACACAACTTTGTAAATTCTCCATACAAAACGTAACTAATTTCTACAAAATCCAAAGGTGTTCAACAGTGGAATCTCCAATACAAATTGACCCTGATGGTTAATTTGCAAACTGCTTGCTTCATTAATCATTTGTGACGTATGAAAGTAACAATACCAAGTAATACTAATCCACGTTTTTAAATGAATTTAACATGATGCACATTCTCCTCGCAATCCTTTCCGTTTTCATTTCCCTTTCCTTCTCATGCATAAGAGACGAAATACGCATAACCTGTAGTGAGAGAAAAATAATCTGGGATGCACGAAAATCTTGAAACCAGGTAACCTTCAAGGTATGGTTTCTCGAAAAGTATGTGTACACCTTCTTTGTGATTTATGTAAAAAAAAATTATATAATCAATGTTGCAATGCTATAATAGTTTGTCGACACGTTTACATTTCTCGGTTACTGTAGTATATAATGCTTTGTTGTTGTTTGTGTTATTTAAATCTATTATAATCTTCTAAAGCTCGATTATTATTAGTTGAATATGAGAGAGAGAGAGAGAGAGAGAGAGAGAGAGAGAGAGAGAGAGAGAGAGAGATTTATGGTCGGTAGTAATCTTAAACAAAACAGAAAAATACTTAGATACACTGTAAACATATTAAAGTGTTTTATTTATCCTTTGTTGGTTCTTTATTTATAGTAGTTTCTATATTCCACACTAATTTCCATCTTGCCGTATTTAATGGCTGAGCGTACATCATTCAAGAGGCTAACCATGTATTTGTAGTGCTCTACATTCTTCATTAAAAACATCTTTCATATTTGAATCATGTGTCTTATATGGATTTAACAAATGAGAATAAAAATAGAAACTGATAAAGACCAATCAACTTATCAACTTGAAATGGCTGTGAATAGCCACATAAAGTACAGAACCACTTTTAGGCGCGGACACACTCGGCAGAGATGTGAAGAGTATATATAGTTTGATGTACGTGACAAGTTAACAAGATTAAATTCTCCCCGCGTAGCACATTGCACAAAATAATCTCACATGACGTACGACGCAATACTCAACCACCTGTCTTAATCATCCAATCAAAAAATTACTCATAACTTTACACACATCTTTTATCAGAATGGGCTGAATAACGAAATCGATTTGGCATTGGAATTTCATATATTCCTACGTCTTATCAAACGATTTCTTTTCCCTGACTTTGAGCATTACATCTATGGTCTTTTTTAATTGCTGTTATATATCCTTTATACCCTGGAAATCTATTAACTTTTTAATGTATACTTACCTAATTAGGGATTTGGCATTTTGATGCTATGCCTAGACAATCTTGTGTGGATTTGTCTATTTTGCGATGATGGATTTACTCTTTTAAAACAAACTGTTGCATGGAGTATATGAATGAATATAATTGGCAGTCTTGGGTGAAAGCATTTTTCAACTACTGCTCATATTTAACGTAAGTTTGGACCAATGGTAAGTGACCATTTTTTGCACTAGGTATGGACCAATGGTAAGTGACCATTTTTGCACTAGGTATGGACCAGTAGTAAGTGACCAATAATAAGTGACCATTTCTTGCACTAGGTTTGGACCAATAGTAAGTGACCATTTTTTGCACTAGGTTTGGACCAATAGTAAGTGACCATTTATTGCACTATATGTACTGAAAAGGCTTACTGCTTCCAAGCAACGTTTAAGGCAAATTTCATTTTTATTACGGTAATTAAATTTTAAATTTAATTTTATTAGAAAGGCTAATACAATTTAAAATACATTCACACTCTTTAATTGCATGTTTTGATTTGAAATTATTGATGCATGGAACATAAAGTGGTGTTGTTTGGATTTTACAATTAAAGCAGCTAGTGCCCTCTGTGATAGATCTTCGCTTATTTTGGCAAACATTTCCCAGTTTAATCATCAGATTCACTAAACATATTCGATTCCTTGCTAATATTATAACCTGATCGTTATTCATGCAATTTCATTTACCCCCTAGTAATACAATTTGGTAATACATAATTATTAAGCTGGAATGTTGAAATGGGTTATAGCAGTGTTTGGAAGTTCGGATTTTAGAGGATATACATTTTTGTGGAATGTCTTATGGAATAACAGTAATATTTTCTCCAAACGTGATGCAGCTCAAATCATGACTTGAATCTTGACAAGACACAATGAGTCTTTCTTTGTCTCCATCTATATTAGAATGTTTCAATGACAACGTACTCTCTTTCTTTCTTTCTTTCTTTCTCTCTCTCTCTCTCTCTCTCTCTCTCTCTCTCTCTCTCTTTCTTTCTCTCTCTCTCTCTCTCTCTCTCTCTCTCTCTCTCTCTCTCTCTCTCTCTCTCTCTCTCTCTCTCTCTCTCTCTCTCTCTCTCATGTTTGATGTCAATTTACATGCTAGGAACTCTTTATCAAACATTCTTTTCAGACTAGTATTGCCAACCTCGTCTAATTAATTCGAGTCTGAAATGGCCCTTTATAACGCTGAGAATAACGAGAGACTACCGTGAGAAACAACGACTATTTGCTTCTTACGGTACTCTCCCATTACTCCCAGTGGCAAATGCGGCCATTTTCACACAGTAGAACTGTAATGCTTAAATTACAAACGAGACATATTTGAATACTATAAAATGTTTTAAAACAAATCATTATTGATATTCTATAAGTGAACTGGTATAGAATGTTCCAATTCGTAAACGTAGTTACAGATTAGATATGCGATAAGAAAATTTTAGGCACGCAATACGAAATTAGCAATGCACAATATGCGATTGAACATCTGTATTTGGTTACATATTATGCATGTAAGATTACATGAGTATACAATATATTTAAATGAGTTAAGATAGAAAAAGAAAGTTAGTATCCATGCTTTAGTCTGAATTGGTTTAGTGCTTGTCTACACTACACTGAAATACATGATTTATTTTAAGTACCAAGGCAACTGTGGAAAGAGAAATATACAATGATACATACGTTTTTTTTCGTTTCTGAATATAAAGCCGTTCGGACTCGAATATGAACAATTAACTTTTAAAACACCAAACCTCTCTGGTATGCTTTAGTATACATGAGTATTATTAAATAATGATGTCAGCTAATTGACATTACTTGTGATAATATGCATCTGAGGTAATTCAAGAAAGTATGTATTTCCATTACTGTTAGACATGAGGCGTTTTGCGTGGTCGACATGAAAGGAATAATACAATGTCTTTCTACGCAGAGTTATTGTTAGTAAGAAAACATTCAAAAACTTACGTCCTAGAGAAAAACTTTTGCTAATGCAAAAAAAAAAAATGATATACCTTATCACATGTTCACGGAGAAAAATACAGTTTTTATTAAACTGAGCGCAACACGAATGAAATTACATTAGTCAAAATATTTTTTTACTGCAATACATTCTTTCTCCACCAGTTATAATGACCGCCAATTAAAGCAAAGGTCCAATAATTTATAGTCTTATTTGTAAAGCAGGATGAGAGTTTTTGACAAACTTTCGACCTGCTTGCCTAACAGCTCTATATATTTTCATAAGATAACTTCTTTATGTCTGAGAAAGGTATGTGCAACTGTGAAACAGGTATCGTTTTATTTACCGATTTCGATAACCGCTGATCACAACGAAAGGAAATATGATATGGATCACGCGCCTCCAATCAAGGCCAGATAACATTTTTCCAAGAAGATGAACCAGTTTTAGGAAAACTTGACTTTGGTCGAAATTAAATATGATTTAGCGATTACTGATCAAACAACCCTTTCCTTATTGAGATAATATTTATCTTAATATTTATCTGGTCAGGATTGGTTTTGTTTGTTTTGCTGATGCTAACGCCTTCTTTCCGCACGTGACGTCTCATACATGCAACTCCATAAATTTTATGAAGAAAGAACCAAAGAATAAACGAAAAGCCACTGCACCAAGGGAATGAATCAGTGGTAATTAAATCGTATATATATCTGGTCAGGATTGGTTTGTTTGTTTTGCTGATGCTAACGCCTTCTTTCCGCACGTGACGTCTCATACATGCAACTCCATAAATTTTATGAAGAAAGAACCAAAGAATAAACGAAAAGCCACTGCACCAAGGGAATGAATCAGTGGTAATTAAATCGTATATATATATATATATATATATATATATATATATATATATATATATATATATATATATATATATATATATATATATATAGAGAGAGAGAGAGAGAGAGAGAGAGAGAGAGAGAGAGAGAGAGAGAGATTACTTACGAATACAAATCACGATAAATAATATTTTCAAATTACTTGTTTGCTTTTGGATTTATTATGATAATAGTAGCAACATGGTTATTAACAATAGCACCAAATAGCGTGAAACATTTGTTACTTTTATTAGTACCATTAAAATATATTTTTAACTGTCTCTGAGTCAAAAGAAAATTACATTGCAGAGGCAAGCAATGAAGGCAATAAAGAGAAAGCAAACATATATCCCGAATAATATTTTCATTAGTGAAAAGTAACTCCGTGTTCAGATGTGATTACAAACAAGACACTTAAAATATTCTTGGTAAGTGTTTGAAAATAAACTGAATGAATCATTTGCTAATGTATATTTCGCATAAAGTTATATTGTTATTATGTGACATATCCCGTAAGTTTAATTTTTTTCTTGTGTTTAGAACTCCAGTTCTGCTTCTGGGTATCAAAATCACTGTAAATTTGGCCATTTAAAGAAAAGTGTACAACTACTCGGCTTCTGTTTAGCTTGTACGGCTACCATTCTAAATAATTCCTTGTTTTTATTGTTAAGAAAACGTGATGAGGTTGATCGAAAAAAGAAGATTTAAAGAAATCGTATTAAAATTATATTAGTCTCCGTCCCCCCCCCCCCCCATCATATATAGGGTTACAACCATGACACTTCAGTAAAGCAAAGGTAAATATATAATGTAGATAATGCGCCTTATATTGCCCTCAATGATGGACATAACTTTTCTAAGAAGAGACGCTGAACTAGAAGATTATATAATTTTAACTAAATTTGAAATGAAAACATATTCAGATAATTGAACAAACAATCATTTCCTTCTTGAGATCTGAATTATCTGGTCTTTCAAGATATGAATCGGGTTGGTTTTTTTTTTGCTTTGTTGATTTGTAACGACCTCTTTCTGCACATTGTATCTTATACATGGTGGCTTGTACATTTCGTGCACACAAATGTCAATTTACGAATGTCAATTTTCAACTCTTGAGTTGAAAGAGACTGCAACCCATCTCTCTCTATCTCTCTCTCTCTCTCTCTCTCTCTCTCTCTCTCTGTATATATATATATATATATATATATATATATATATATATATATATATATATAGAGAGAGAGAGAGAGAGAGAGAGAGAGAGACAGAGAGAGACAGACAGACAGACAGAGACAGACAGACAGAGACAGAGACAGACAGAGACAGAGACAGAGAGAGATGGATAGCAGTAGACAGACAGACCGAAACACGATAACACATCACTATTAATAACAATCCTTTCAAATCTGTCATGGTTTGTGTTTGATTCGGATTGATTATGATATATGTAACAATATAAGTCTAAAATAGTAGCAAGGGACATTTGGAAATATTATTTATTTCTTTTAGTACTCTAAATGATTTTCACTGTCACCGAGTATTTGTTGAGAAGGAAATTACAAAGTAGAGACAAATATAAATGACAATAGGCAGAAATGTACCATGTTATTTATTTTCCTCTAATAAAACACTATGCAGATCAAGATATCAATGCAAGAAAGACATTTTAATATAATTTTAGTAATTATCGTTAAGTGAATGAATAAGAACTAACTGAAAAAATTGCTGATGTATTTATTGCATTGGGTTATAACGTTATTCGTCGTATCCAGTAACGTTCATTTGATTATTTTGTATTTGGAACTGCAGTTATGGTTGTTGGCTATAACAGTCACTGAAAATTGGCAAGGGAGTGAAATATGAAATGAAATCAAACTATATAGTCTAAATAGAAACTTCAAGACAGAGATCGTAATTTATACATTTCAGAACCTCTCAAAATTGTAAATATTCACAAATGAGCTTGATGACAACAAAGCTAAACAGAAGTCGAGTAGCAGAGGACATAATAAATTTAAATAGATGTTAAGATTGAGCAATAATGCAGCTCACAATATCAACTTCCTCTGCTATAGCAGAAATAAGAACTACAACAATCTCTTTCACAACATAAAAAATCACAATCTTCTAGAACAGAAAATGAGAAAATTTTACGATGCACTTACGTCAACAGGAAGTGGTCTTATTTTTTATCCTAACAATATTCTTTCTGATGTAGAACGATTATAAATACTGACTGGAGGAAAGCGAGCAGGAAACTATTCTCCGGAATTTGTTAATTAAATATCTGATATTTGTCGAAGACTATTTACCGGCGGCATCATGGATGGTAGCATTTATCATTCTCTTATCGATGAAATTGTCAATGATTATTACAGCGACTAAACAGTTATCTATAAGATAAAGTAACAAATGATCCTACACAATGCTGAACATGAACGGATCATGGTCTGGGTAGTAAATTGTCAAACTATAAAGCAACTTATTTCCAACCTTTTAACTCCGAATTTAGTCAATCAGTAAATCGATTACATTTATTTTCCAACGCTACACAACACTACAAAATGACATAAAAGAAGAAATAATTTCGAAAATGCAACATCTAAATCAGGTTCTATCACATTTTGAATACATTATGATACTGACATTTGGAATATAAATTGCCTGAAAAATGAATTTGATGATTACTATGGAAAACCCCACACAATAACCCTTAAACAAGTGTTTCTAAAACATCATGCAATTGAAGAAGAACAATTACAAGATTTTATATTTCCAGGATTTTAAACTATCCAACTAAAAAATCAATCAACATTCTCAACGATGACTTTTGTCCCTAAAATACTTGAAACAAAGAAAATACAATAATAATATATCGCCATGGATAGTAAATATAACATCAACGATCGGAATCAATTTTGTATGTCATATCATTGATTGTAGCTATCAAACAAATCTTGAAAAAATAAATCAGGCTCACCATGGATATAGTATGTATAAATTCACCCCTCAAACACCTCCTGGATTTTTTATTGTACAAGAACCCATTAATACGGCCTATATACGATGTCATAATCCGTTATTATCAATAATACATTTCAAACTTAGTGACCAAAGTTCCAAATTGCTTGACCTAAGGTGCGGAAATCTGTATTTAAATGTCTACATAAAATTTTATCGGCGGATTCAAGACAGAACAATAATTTCTAACTCTACATCTGTTTTCACAAGACAGTGTTAATGTTTGACATAATCTTCTTTAAGTGTCTTATACGTGCATTAATAGTCTTTTATTTCGTATTCGCGAGAAAATTTTTAATTGTTTCAATCGCGTGCGAGAGAAATACATATTTTTTCTACATCTGTTTTCACTGCGGCTAGAGAAATGAACATAACTTGTTGAATTTATTTCCTTAACTTATATTCTGATGGTAGTGTATACTATCTCCAGATTGAAACTCTTGCAAGTATTATAAATCAGAAAGTCTTTTTTCTTCAGGATTTAGTTCATCAGATCATTTTATACCAGCGTTTTGTAAATTTGAAATTGCAGAAAGAATAGCATTAATATTTTCAAAGTTCATTATGTAATAAATATACATTTAAATAATCTTTCAACCATGACGACGTAAATAAAACACAACCTCTAGATCAGTAAAAAAAATATATTTCGCTCTCCTCTGATTGCTCCTGAAAAGAATTTCGCAGCGATGGTGCATCCCATGTGTGGTCAACATTACAAATTATACGCGACACTAAAAAATCGATGCTTTTTTTTTTAAATATGAATTAAGGTCGCATGCGCAACTATGTGCTTTCGCGACCAGTTAATGCCCGAGGGTCGGGCTATTTGATTGGTCGGGACCAAAGGTAACTTTGACTACACTAGGCTGTGTTGTCGCAGTCTCCTTGGCACCCGCGTTAAATGGCAGTCTCGCCTTAGAGTAAAATGTCGGGTCACGGCAAAGCAGGAAGGCAGAACAAATACCAATATTGTGTAAGCCACCTGTGCAATTATATCAAATCCATATAGTCATAGAATTTTTCATCTTTCCTATCAATAAATATTTCTAGTACATAGTGTACATGTTGTAGGTCCTTAACAAATTTAATTGCTAAAATGTCTTAGCGACATAAATAAGTGTAGTCACTGTTAGGTATTTTAGCTTGTTAATTTTGAGCGGTCGTCAAAATTCATCAAGTTAGATTTCGAGAAAGAGATTGTTCGAAAAGGGTTCTCATACCAAATTAGAACCCTGGGGAGAAAAATAAAAGAAAATAAAATAAAATTTAAAAAAAATTAAAACAAATTAAAAAAAATATTTAAAAAATATATATATAAAAATAAATTTAAAAAAAAATTAAAAATTAAAAAAAAAAAGATTAGAGTTTGGTGTTATTTCATTTCTTCCTTCTTTTTTCTCTTCTTTTCCCTTTTCTCTTTCCCACTTTCTTCCTACTCCCTTCTTCCCTCTTTCTTTCTTTTTCCTTCTTCCATCCTTCTTTTCCCTTTCCTTTTACTTTTTCTTGTCGGTTTGTTGGTGTAAAAAATCGATGCTACAATGCACGACCAACGAGCAGTAACAATTATAAATTATCTCCACGATCGAAAATATATTTTTAAAGTAAAGTTTATTGTGCTAGACAATAATACTTGGATTATCCGGGACAACGTGACCCTGTCCTTGCTAATGAGAAAATAGGTATATTTAGTATAAAAAATTCCAGACCAAGGATATTGACCGGTATTGACAAACCGTATTATACAAGAGCGTATCATGTGACCGCGGTTATTTATGGGATATATCCACTGAATGATAAACCCAACATTGATGATTAAGCGCCGATGAAATTTTCATAAAACAATTGTAACGGAACATTTTATAAATGCAAATGGTGGAAATGGGTTAACGTAAATAAGACGTAAAAGAATAACCGAGTTGGTTAAATCAGTCAAAAATACTTCAGCTACAATTAAAGGTATACAACCTAAGATTTTCGACTTTTTTGTTCTTGCAAATGCATGATATTATGAAAAGTATAGTAGAAATAATGAGTAATTACAGGTCATTCAGTTTCAAAAATGTACATCTGTAAGTTTAATCAATGAAAATATAACGATTTTCTGTACGGATTGCTAATTAATTATGCAGAAACGGAATTTACCGATATTCTCCGTAGTCGCAATGTCACGTGAAGTCGAGGTAAGCATATGTTTCGCTTTTGCGTAATTATTGCCCTATTCTTCGTCTGTCCTTCTCCTTAGTTCATTATAGTCACCCACAATATATGTATTGCTTATAGATTTCTCATTATATATGATATATTACAAGAAGTAGGCAAAAAAGTCAATACGATGGAAAATCCTGACAATAAGAGGTTCCTTTAAGGGGCGATTCTTGAAAGTGTTTACTTGTCGTGTTTGTGAGATTGTGTTACGTTGTAAGATAAACCAACTAAAAATGTGATAATTTGTATCATTGTAATCAGAACCACTATTAAAAGGCAGCAGAAGAAGATAATACCACCGGGGGAAATGGCATACTGCTAATAGGCAATTTATTTTATGGACAATGGATACCTATGTACTGGCAACAGACATGTCATTCCAAGCTATTGTGTATGGCGTATAATGGATAAATAATTTTGGCCAGTACCATTTTGGATTTACTCAAGGAAGACTTGGGTGATCTATCCAATGATATGATGTGTCAATAATGAAATTTATGTTTATTTTAAGTTGTATAAAGCATTTCTTTTGTAGTATGCAATTTTTATTTTGCATGAACAAGTTTTGTTAAACATTTTTTAGCTACCTACCCACTAAAGAATGATTGTATGCATGGCTATGTTTTGAAAGCAACTGTGAGGAGACTGCTTATTAAAAACATGAATTGAAGTTGACTAGCATTGTCTTGGGATGCAAAGGATGTAAACAACAAAAGTACACTGGTGAACATGATTTTAATTGTGCATATACAGTAACACATTAAGTTAAATGATAAATAACGCATAGTCATGAGTTGAGAAAGCAAAACTTGTTGCAGTGTTTCATGAATAAAGATTGGCTTGTAAATATCAACAGAACCACAAACACTAGGATACTATTCTATCCAGATACTGCTCATTAATTTCAATTACATGTGAAAAAAATTGGCTCTGGAAACAGAATAAGGTTTTTAAGACTTAAATACTAGTTCATCAAAAGCAACATTGAATGCTTATATCACATAATATGTGCATCAACAGCCGTCTTATTACAACTAAATCAAATATACTTGACACTAATTAAATGCATCAAATTTTCAGTTTTTAAATGTGTTCATTTACCATAGAAATAATTATACCCTTTATATAAATACCCAGATGAATGTACACAACTGCATACACTGTAAAACTGTTATATATTATGAAATGTACTAAACTTATATATGTACAAATGTGCATGTACAGACATAACTTTAATTCAAGAGTACAGTCAGGCATAAAAATGAAGGATATCATCTAAGAATAATTATGGCATATAATATATAGAGATTTTCCGTGTTATTTAGGTTGGGTGAGGTGCTCCCAATATTATTTAAATTATTACAAAAGACCTCCCGGCTTGTTTTTATGAGGAATTGAAGGAGTGATAGAGAGATGCAATGCTCAGAGCTCCCAGTCAGTGGTGCCGACAGTTAAATTAATGAATACACAAAATGTGAAAGTCAAATAAACAACAATTTAATATCATTAAATAACAGTCATCTCTCAAATGAAACTCAAATTAAAACCCTATCACTCGTCTTTAACTCGACCAAGTTATTGCCTATTTTATCATCTGACTGTAATTGATTTTCCTCCTGTCCTTTGTTCCTACTCATCTGTATGATCTTTCTCTGGACTGGTAGTCCAATTGCCTCCAGTCCGTCTAATGTCTGCCTCCGTCCTTCCTTTCTCCTTGTCTCTCAGAGACATTTTATATGAGAAACTAATGTACCATTACTATACATTTACATCCCATTCAAAAATACTAGACAGTTCTATAGAAATTACATTGATGTTTTAGTATCTTGTGCTTGTTTTTTATATTTATGACAAAAATGATTACCATTTACTCAATGCCAAACATTATTTAGTACATCACCTAATCAATCTACTGCAGAGAAACAAATATTGAAATTAAGCCCATGTCCTCACCCCCATGTATGTTTCCTATTGCATTTCTTTTAAAATTAGGGTAGCTAGACACACACACACACACACACACACACACACACTGATTAGTATATATAATATACTAAGTACAATGCAAAACTGGCTCAGATATACATATCAAATTCAGGAATGCAGGGGTCATGCTACCAGTGTTGATACTAATTAGCATACACAGACAGACAACCTCTTACACATTCACAGGGGTGTTTTAATTACTAATTGACCATTAACCCTGTTTGCAACAATATATCACTGCTCAAGTTCATGAAATTGGGCCTACTATACAGTGATGAAAATATGCCAAATTCTGTTTCAAAATTGTAACAGTGTGTGTGATTTGGATTTTTAACATACCTTGAACAATTTTTGAGTCATATTGCTATGATGTTTGAAGTGTGGCAGTATATAGTGATGTTTCATCCGCAGACATGTAGCATGACATCCCACCCAGTTACATTATCCTGACAGTAGGACGACCAGTCCATACACTAACCTCTTAATGCCGAGCACCAATTGAGGCAGCTGTTAATACCATTTTTGTGTTTGGTATAACTTGGACAGGGATCAAGGACCCCAACCTCTTGCATATGAGGTGGATGCTCTTAACACTAGGCCACTGGAACGGTCAACACCAGTATGTAAATAATAATTTGTTAACAAATATAGTCGGTGAATATCATTTCTAATTTATTTATTTTTTTAATTAAAAAAAGACAGAAGTTAACAGCATTATTTTTTTTTTATAAAATCAGTTTAAAACTGTATGTGAACCTTTAATGGCATGTTTAGCGGGAGCAATTAAATCAAGATGAAGAGTATGGATTGAAGTCATTTGCTCCAATGTACATTTTTTTCTTTTTCAAAGTATACTAGAAATCTTTCTGACTGCAATTTTATACAAAAACATTTAGCAAATAAAATTATTAAAAAGTACTTTATTATGCAATAATACAGACTTGTAATTACATGATTTTAATCTTGTTACTTCTATAAGATTAAATGATTTACAATGTATAGACTCTGCTGTGCTTTTTTTATACATCATATGGCCAAAATACACTGCATTTACCTCAATCTAAACACACATATAAGACAAGTATAAATGCAATGGGTATGAAAAGTTAGAAAAGGTCTTACATCTTGTTGTTCAAATGCATGTTTTTTTTAAAAAAAAAGCTTTAAGAACATAATCAACAGTGGTCTGAAGATATACTGCTACTTGGAAATCAAACAGATGCTGGACTTCAGCTCATGGTAGGCACTTCAAGAAAGACTTAGTCAAAGTCTATATGGGTCCATGGTAGGGATCATTTCTTACCATACAATCAATAGAACAGTCTCTCCATAACAATTTGATATTAACAGGTGTTACCTGACTAAAGGGCCTAAAACATTTTAACTTAAAATGAGATTTCTGCTTTGTAACAATCTCTTCTGTAGGTGGTGGTGGTATTGGAGGTAGTACATCAGATATTCACCTAGGATCATTTATGTCCAAAACAACTGGCTGGTTCATGCCAACTCTATCATCTAACCTCATTCAATATTTTCATATTTATTTCTGGAATATACAGGTACTGTTGATCAGCTTTCTTTGGGTATGCAGATCATCTCTCACTTTTTTGTTGAATGACCTTTGGTATCTGACAAGAAAATGCAAACATTTCACTGACAATGTCATTTTATATTTTTTTTAATTCTCAAAAGTACAAATAAAAACTGCATACAATTACATGTAACAAATCATTTTGCTACCGATGAAAATGTAAAAAAAGCAAATCTGTATCTTACCCATATATCATAAAAATGTTTAGATTCTTTACAGAATTTTCTAATTACATTAGACTAATTCTAACCAAAATTGGTTTTTGAAATTTATTTTAAAAAATTTCTTCTGTAAAAAATAAAATTGTACCACAAACAGATGGTTTATCAACTTTCAGGTAAAGCATTAATATTTTAACAAAGATGAATTATTACGTCAACAAGAATAAAGTTTATTACCTTATTGTTCCATCTGTGTTTACAATCACATCTCTGTCAATATGATTGTTATAACCAAGAGCTGCCAACAGATTCCTAGCTCTGAAAACTGATGGCTTATATGAATGTCTTTTGGAGGCATACAATAAAATCAAACTTCTGGAAATTCTCCAGTTCTGCTGTACTTTTGAAACAAAGTAAAATGACTAAATAAATAAATTGATTCAGATGCAGAGAACTATTAACATTTATAAATCCCCATTAATCTGTTTCGAGGAAAATGCCAATGTACAGTAGCATTATACAGGCAGAGAATAATCAACTCATTCCACCCATACTATTTTTTTTCCTTGTCACCTGGGGGTAGGGAGTGCATTTGTGGGCTAATTTTGAATACATTGAAATACATCTGTTTCCAAGAGATTTGATTAGATATACACCTAGGTGTGCTAGAAACATCATTCGGAATAAGGGTAAAAGTGGGAGTTTTTTCTTCTTCTGACCCATCATTTTCCTCCTGGCCACTTTTTAATTCCATCCCCAAGTTATCCTACTATTGCAATTGTTCACCTGTATGTGTATAGCTCAGACCGGTGTGAATTAGATTGCAAGCAAAAAAGTAAAAAGTCCAGAAACAAAATCTGATTCCAACTATGGACATGTGTGCAAAAATCGGGCAAAGCTTGACCCCTTTCTGTACACATGCATACTTTTTATTTACACACACACCATCTGCATACATGCGATTGCCCTCCCCATTCTGTAGAACAGCCAATATTTAATCCACACAGAAAAGATCAAGGATTAACAATAATATGTATTTAATGTAACAGATAGTCCACCAATGTTGAATGTCTGGCTGCATCAAAGAAATAAGCAGCATAACTTTAAAAAGTTTGTCGATTGTCCACTAAAACTCAAACACCAACTGAACCCAGTCAAGCAGGTTACATATCAGACAAATTACTATCGAGGTATATGTGTACGTATATTATCAGTAGACCACCCACCCCCATACACAAGCATATATTTGAGTAAACCCCCCTTGCCCTCTCCATGTGTATTAAATGGACAAACCATAACTATGGCCTCAGTGTGGTTTGTATTTATAATACAACGTATTCATTTTCTTTCTGTGATAACCAGTATATCTTCATTATTTCAATTATGCATTGATACGATATTTAAGATAAATTGTAAATACACAATTTTTACCTTTTTGATAATACACAGAAAAGAAAGCTTTTGTGGGAGCAACTTTCTGTTTCAGACACAAATACCAATACAATACTATACATTACTTTTAGTTTAGTTACATATATCATGCATGTATCATAATGGTTGTTTTTTTTAGTATATTTAACTCAAATGTTCACTTTTATGTATGTATCACAAATTTTTTTGTTAGTATACTTTCTCAAATGGGTTGATAAAACTTTTAGATTTTTCCATCAACTTCAGACAAGACTGAATCCCTTAAAATAAAATTTTGAAATGTGTAAATACTAATGTTCAACTTGGGAATCTTTAGTTTTGTATCAAAAGAAAGCATTATCATTTATCATGGTTATTATGACTTGAATGATAATGCTTCAAGAAATAATAATAATAACTTATTTAAAGGGGTGACTAATTTAGTCAAAGACTATTCTCCCTTGAGGCCCTTTAACTAAAATACATACAGCATGATGAGGAACATATCAATAACAAAAAATAGACATATGCCAACAAACAATTTACAACAAAAATATTCTAAATAAAACAAACCAGATTTTAACAAAATGTACAATCTTTACCAACTGCAAAATATTAAACTAATATAGAATGATACATTTCCAGGCAAATCCTTAGATGTGCATCTACCAAAATATTTGTAAACAAGTAAATATACATAAAAATTTAAAAAAATGTAGTAATACTTACACAGATGCCATATCTGATTATGATGTGGTTATATCAGACACAGCAGGAATTTGTATCCTATGCATTGTTGGCCCAGGTGTAGAAGTTGTGGCCATGTCTTCTGCACTGCCATTCAATTCATTACCTAATATAACAAGGGAAAATAAATGTTTTATTAGACACAATAGTATTATATACTTTACAAATAATATTATGCATAATATATATTTAACTGTATTGCATTACTTTCATTTACAACCATTACCATTTACATTATATATATTTTTTTAATTTAAAAACAAAAAAAAAAAACAGAAGTGACTGCTTGCCTCTAAATAAAGTCTTATGGTTGCGAGCGAAAATGATGATCATCAAAGCCCCTTTGACAGCCTCAAAAATAGCAGCAGTGGTGTACGTACATGCGGTTTTCAGCGATATTTTGCATGGCTGTGATATTTTATTTCAAGCTAAATGGAATAATGCCAGTTTATATAAAATATGTTATTTTAAGAGTTTTGAATTTGGCGACCTGTGGATTAGTTTCCAGGCACTAAATGGACTTCTGTTTATTCCATCGTTCATGCTGGTCACCAATACTTATGCGTGTGCTGCCATAATTTGCCCAAAGAGCTTTTTTTCCCCCTCCTTTCAGAATCTAAGTTTTGGTTTTCGATCTAGTTGTGAACACGCCATTCTTTTTGTAAACACGTGTTTTCGCATGGCTAAAATTCTTAATCTTCGGGAGAGGTCAACACAGAGGTTACAAGAATATAGGCGTGGCAAACAGCGAATTTTTGTCTGCAGACAATAATTCAGAATCTCGTTTTTTATCACAAAATTTCCGATACTAGCCTGATTTCGGACTCAGAAACAGCCTGAATCGTAATTATTCATCTAATTAAGTAATCGTCAACTGAAAAAATAAATATATAATTTCATTCGATTTTACTTAGGTTGTATGCCGCATACATGAACACATTCTGGCACTGTTTCTCAGCATAAACTGCATACGTCACAATATAACTCCCAAGAGCTCTACATGTGTCTTCCCTCTCTCAGATTCTCGTATGTTGCATCTACACTCACACTGAAAGCTTTCTCAAGAAACCCTTGTCCACACATGGAAACTAGAGTTTTCCGAAAATGCCTTCTCGCCTCCTAAACTTGGAGTACAAGCTAATGCCTCCCAACTTCTCTACTTTATTTCTTTGAATATGTATGGAGGGGGTGGGGGCACCAGACAGATACCACCACCACCCTCCGTTCCCAAAAACACAAAAGGTGATTTATGTGTATATGTAACCCTCAGAGGTATGTATCTTATATAAGAGAACTTCACAAAAAGGAATTTATTTTTGCGGGGATTTATGCTGTAGTGTTATCAATAAGTGTTATCCCTAGTCGGCGAACTCTTCCTTTATTATTTCACAGTGACCTTAGGCTCCAGGCCCGCACCTGGGGGGGGGGGAGGAGGGGGCAACCATGGCACTTGTCCAGGGCCCGAGCTAGATAGGCACATATACGCACATATTTGAAACACGAAAGGGGCCCGAACTCTGTCAGCTGCCTGGGACCCAGAATTTCCTAGGTGCGGGCCTGCCTTAGCCATTGGTCTCCTAAGTCCCATGTATACTATATCTTTTCTGTTATATGGTGTTTATGCTATAGATTTGTATGTAGGGAAGGTTTGTTATATCGAATTTCTTCCCAGGTTCTTATCTTAATTTATTTTTACTCCATGTGTTTTCATCATTTACATTTTAGTGAGAAACGGTGTGTTTTATTCCTACTTCATAAGAAACTAAACAAAACAATTGCATAGTGTCATTAGTGTGTGCCCAGTGTCGTTTCTCCACAAATGTTGAATGAGGCAGGTTAGTCTTGCCTCAGGAAGCTGCTTTTTTTAAAAAAAATTCGTATGTTTCTCCTGTAGCTTAACTAGTTCCATACCTTTTATTCAGTTATAATAGCCAAGCTAGAAAATTTATCATTTTCTCATAAGAAAATAGTACAGACTATTTATTATATTCAATGTTTCTGTATTGTATGTCCATGTATTGTGGCATATCTCCACTCTTCAGGTCACTATAGACACATCAATATCTTCAGAGTGGATGTATTTTGGACAACCACTAACGTTTATTTAGAACGTAATTAGGATTTGTGTTACACGATTATCTGGGATTTAATTCGCAATACCATACGTTAGTAGTCTTGCATTCTTAATTTGCACTTGAGGAGAATAGCAGCAGAGGGGGCGAATCCGACTTCTCTAATTGGGGTACATTTTAAGCAAAACATTTTAAGTCTCCTTTCGCCAAATGGAGCCTTAACGATTTTAAAGCCCTATTTGTCAAATTAGGGGTTTCTCAAAACATCTTGGGTTTAAGTACCTTACCAATGAAGCGTAAAAAAAAGCGTCGACGAGGCAAATTCCTCGAAGACGCCAACGTCGCCGCATCTGCTGCTATAAGTTAACAATTCTTGAAATCGTAAACGATTTTCACGATGAAAATCATTGTTGAAATTAGAAGAATTTTCACGACTTCACAAACAGACTAATTTGTAGAAGCTCACCTTGTAGATTAATCAGATTATTAGACTGGTCAGTGAGTTTGAAGTTGATTCTCGTGAGCGAATTATTATGACATCGCATATAGACTGGATTAACCGGAGACTCAATAATTAGAAATCCTGGAGGAGCTCTTGGTGCAAATGAATATAGAATATATCCCAGCTGAGCTTGATTTGATCGCTCGAGATTTTTTTGATAGCTTCCTTCGATAACATCACATACTAAATCGAGCGCAATCACCGATGAAATATTCACATTTTGAGGAGCAATATGCCTGCCGCCACCATCTGGGTCATTATTATGTGTAAGGATAGTTGTTTGTGGTTGTGGTGCTGTTTTTTTCCATGCGTCATGGATTTTTTTGAAACCTTCATCGATGGCATCATTGAGAGATTTTTGTAGTTCTAAGATATTATACCCTGGTAGTTTGAATGTGGGATTATCTTCTACGCGTATACTATACTTCGTTGCAAATTCTGTTCTTGTTTTAGGATTATCGTCACCTAATACATCTTGAATGATTTGCAAATGAAATATTTCCATGTAATTGATGATTTTGTTACATGTTTCTACGACGCTGATAAATTCATCTCGGGTGAGAGTACCGGATTTAAGAGATATTAACAACAGTGAAAAATTATTATTCATCGCTGTGAAATTATTAGTGATTTCCTTTTCTCGAATTGTGTAATATATTGGGCTGTAGCGTTCTATCACTCCAGTGAAAAAATTCAATTTTTTTTAATCTCTGTAGCTTCTTACTGGATTATCAGATTTTATCCTGTCGGTGATATAATCAGATTTTTGTGGTTCAGGTGGTACGTCAACGAGTTTTCCCCGAGGTCGACTTTCAGGCCATCCTAGTATTGTCCTTATAGAACTCTGATAGATATCTACGACATAATTTGGTGAGTTTATCTCAATGGCAGATGATAGCGTCGGCTCATGAACCGTTATAGCGATTTTTGATTCTGTTCCAGTAATTGATTTTATTCTACGCTGGAATTCAGCATTGATTTGTTCGATTTGGTATGATCTGGTTGGTATTGAAACAACGTTACAGTCTGGAGTCCCGTCATCGCGATTCTGATTCGCAAATACTAAGCTGTTATTCGGTTGTTGACCGCCAAATGGTGCTGACCTAATATTAGGCCAACTGTGATACACTCGTAGTTTTGCTAGCGCTATCTCCTTCACGGGAATCGGAATAGGGAAATTCACACTGAATTCTGGATTCGTTAATGTTATTGAGATCATGCTGGTTTGTCCTGGGTTTTTGTTCTCCACTATTCGTTGAAGTAATTCCTGCGGTGTTGTCATTGTTATTATATTCATGTTGTATTTCTAATTTTGACATCGCGGAATCATAAATATCTAGCATCGCTGAGAACTCACTATCGGATATAAATGTATCATCGAGCGACGACGATATCAACGAGGACAATTGCGTGTACGCGGTTGATACAACATGAAATTTAATTATGTAGTCTTGCAGTTTGCGTTGGCTGCATGAGGATATTTTTTTTGTTATTATCGAAATTATTCCCGCGATTGTTGTTGCCGCTGATATACAAATTGGAACAGCTATCGGAGCAATCATTGTCATCGAGGAGAGTATAATTCCGGCTCCGGTGATTACACCACTCACCGAGTATACGGTAACATCAACTGCGGTGATTGTTCGTTGGTATTTTTTTATTTTCATTGCATACTCTTCAGTGAGAGTTTTGAGTTTCATTGAAAACTCTGTGACCTGATGATAGCGATATTGAGATACCGAAGGTACCGTTGATGACGACATTTTATTTATTATAACAGATTTCAATTGGAACAGTTATTTACTCAAATCCGCTACGAATTCCACATACCATGTTACTGAAGCCCCAATAAATTTTTTATCAGTAGATATTATCGTGAACTTTTCGGTTTTATCCTTGTCGATGATCGTTGATATCGTATTGTTGGCCCCGGATGAACTCGACGATGATATATTAAATTTAGTCATCGTCACTAGTGTTAATCGATAAATACCTTTGACGGTTGCGGTGATATCTAATTTGTTGTCTGTAGGAGTCCACGCAAATGATCCGTGTTGGATCGTGTATACTACGTTGTTGGTTTTCTCATGAGGAATTTTTGTTCTTTCAATGATTGTTATCATCCTCGGAAAATCATCTTTGATTGCTTCGATGAAGTTTTTCGTCTCATCGATGGATTTTTTAATATCAGGGAGTTTTATTTCAATTTTATCCAACGTGGTTCCAATAAATTTATCCACGATGTTTCTACGAAAATTTGAAAACTGTTTTCCGTGTTCTTCAATTCTAGATTGAAGTGTTGCTAGTTCCAACACATAATTTTTAACTCATCGTTGAGAGTTTTTAATCTATCTGTAATCGCCGAAATAAGTACACCCGGTTTGAATTTACCCTAATCGGCAAATAACGCGATAGTATCCTCGATTGCGTTTCGTTGTTTAACTAAAATATCATCCAACAACACATTACTGGTTTTCAATTTACCCTGACGATCTTGAAATGCAACTATTTGGGATCAACACTTGTTAAGTTCAACGTCTCAGCTATTTCATCTTCGATTATTCTCTTTATGTCACCGGTTGCAGTGCCATCGGGTTCGGGTTTCTTCAGCGTTTATAAAGATCTCCCCCAAATATCAATCATGTTATTTTATACATCTCTCTAAAATCTTTTCGTTGAAAAATCTTCGATTTTAGCCAGCGATTACTAGTGTATTCATTTACGACAACATGTGGTGGTTTTCCAGATGTGGAAATAGCGTCAAAGACATTTAATACTTCGCTGCCGCATATTGGTGGGTCATTCATTTGTTGTGTTGGTAGCGTAGAATACCAAGTCTTCATTGGAAAAGTTTTTAAACGGTTTATATAACGCATAAATTTTTTCGGCGGTGCTAATCCATATGAATCGAAATAAACAATCCCGCGTGGATCAATCACGTATGCAACCCAGTGAGTTCCAGGTCCGGTGCTGTTATCGAGATTAATGATACCTGTTTCAACACTGTTTGGTTGTGTCGGCAACTGATCTTTCATAAAGACACCTCTGAAGTTTTTTAATCGCCAATTTTTTAGCAGCATCGAGTAAATCAAAATGGGACATTGGAGTCAAAGACTATACAATCGAAGATTCCACAACCATAGGTTTCTCAATCGAAGGTTTGGAAATCGAAGATTTCTGAGTTAGTAAACCGTTCCTGGGATTCTCAGGCCGCTTCCTTTGTACCATGAATATGGGGTTCCTGGTAGTCTTAGATCCTTTCCCTTTTTTTATAACCCTGCCCAATTGCTTTCTTTAGTGTCAATCCTGCCGCGGCCCCAACGGTTCCTAACGCCGCCGCTTTAGCCACCGCTGGGGCTGCTGCTGCAATCAAAGCCGGAATCGCAGCTAACAACGGAAATATACCGCCGGTTTTAATCATATTTTTGATAGCAGCCGCAGAGAGTGATCTGAACGCCTTTTTATCCTTGAAAGCATCATTGAAGTGTTTTACTTGACGAGTTGTCAGCGACAACTTATTCGCCCCGCCAGTCATCTGTGCAGGTTTCAGCGTTATTGTGGTCCCACATCGCTTAGCCGATTCCGATTGCAATTTCTTGAGTTGACCGGAAGTTAACGCAACACCGATATGACTGTATGACATTATACAATAACAGATTAATTCTAAATCGCAAAGCGATTCAATGGAAAAATCGAGAAAATCGTTTACGATTTCAACAAGGATTTTAATTACATATTTTCCACTGGCGCATCTACCACTCTCATTCTTCCGCCAACACCTTCGAGTAGCATTGATTTGTCGCTAAGAATGACAGCAACTGCTCTATAATTAGCAATAGCACCACGAAGCACATTATCTCTACAGTGTATATCAACGACGTATTGTCTTGTTAAATCAAGATGTTCCAGCAAAAAGTAATAGACCGGGTATAAATTCTTAAAATCCAATTGTGATATTTGCAGACCAGTATCGACATTTTGATCGCGTGCCATAAATGACAACAACCTATGATACACGCGAGCAATATGATTTTGACCGTAATCAAGTTGTACATCTTCAGACGGTTCCTGCTGGCCGTTTATTCTCAGTGAGACGTCTTTAACACCTAATTGATCAAATATCATATGGCTGAAACGTTGATTGCCAACTCGTGTGTTATCCTGTAACGCAATAAATATATGACGTGGCGCAGCAACGCCTTATTTTGATGCTAGGTTCCACGTGAATAACCCGTTAATATTTGATTGTTTAACATCTTTACTTACCGTTAGCCAACTTAGTAATGATTTTCCTCCTTGGTCCATAAATGATAGTAATCGTTCTTCTGCGGTGATTGATGGAGTCAATACTGGCATCCACAATGATAGTTTTGTTAAAATAACTTTACCAGCATCAGCATCTGGATTTGCAGTATCTGCTGGAATCCTCCAAATTGCGTCATTGTCATCACTCTTTCGCACGAGTGCTACTGTATGCTTTGCTCCGTAGATAACCTTTCGAACATTTCTACAGAATCCAAATATATGATGTAGTGGAATCGCGCATGAAAATGATCTACGCGCTCCTCCCAACATTAATATACGTGTTGCAGCTCCTAGATTGAAATTAGGATCAGCATTTATGATCATATCCTCGATAGCAGCAGGAGCAGGAGGACCAGAACGATCATTTGGTCGTCTTATAATAAATTGATTTCCTCCAGCGGTATTTTAACATCCTTTGTAAACATCATAGAAGGTCCTGCTGATCTTTTATAATCATCAGAATATCTCGCTAACCCGATTATTGTTGTAGCCACATCAAGATCGCGATCTATCGACTCAATCTCTTTTCCATCGATGATATATCTTGCACTCTCAAATAGCGCCATGATACCATTATTGACAAACCCGACTTGAGTACCAACTAGGTACGGTGCTGGTACAGCAGGAGTATCAGCAGCTGTTACAAGTTCTCCTTCTACTTCGATAAACGCTTCAGCGGGTAGAAAGTATTTACTGGTATCATAAACTTGAAGTTCAATTCTTGATCGACTATTTGAGTCTATTGCATGATAGGCGTAATATTGATAATCGCGTACAGAATCATCCTTGCGAACTGGGGCCTCTATATCAAACGCTGGATCAGGTGACCGTTTAAACATTTTATTCTATTTATCAAAGTCTAAATCGCGATTTTCAAATGCGAATTTTCACGCTAGCGTTTTCATCGTGGTTGTAAGCCACTTCCCGCTTACTTCTAATCGTGCTATATCGCTGAGAACATTACCAGGACATTGAATTGATACCCCACTTGGGGTCCCACTGGAATCTCTTAATCCCTTCCCGATACTAGCATCCAGTTTTTCTGTATCCGTGATTTGTAAATAATCAAGAGTATCGTCAGATGGTCCAAGCGAAGGTTGTTTTAGTTTTTTAGGTGAAAAAGATATTTTCTTTGAAGGTTGCTGTCGCTTTCCTTGCAATTTTTGTGGTTTTTGTTGCTGTTTAAACTCTTCATATTGTTTATACACTGTACCCACCACATTGATATATTCAATGTATGATGCACTTGTTGTGTCAATTTGACTTTTGTTAGTTTTGATTTTGTAGAATATATCAGCCCAATGAGTTATATTTCTAACATATTTATGATGTCTGGTTTCAACATTTTTTTCTGTTTTCATAAGTCTCAACAATAAGCGCAGAAATTTTTGCTGGATCGGCCTTATCAATTACTGCTAACACTTCCTCATTAAATCTCGCGCGTAAATCATCTACTGTTCTTTTTGATTCAAGTGGTTTAGATAATTCAGTAACATCAATATCACCTAATCGTTCAATTTCCATATCACCGTGGAGTTTTTGTACATCTTGTTTTGTTTGTTCAGTTTCCGCTGCTATTTTTTCAAGTTCAACAATAAGAGGTTTTCCCGTAGTCTCGGTAACATCTCCTCATATAGCACGCTCTACCCCCTTCGTTGCTGTGGTTATTGGTTTAAACAATTCTTCAGCAAAATCCGTTTGTAAACTCTGTCTAGCTTGCAGTTTATTCCTAACAGAGTCGCGGATTGGTATAAATTTTTTGATCGCGGCCAGTCTTTCACGAGCCAATTGGGGGTCGTTAATGTTTCATTTACCATTATTCAAATCGTAAACAATTTTCCAATTTGAATCTCGAAGAGATTTTAAAAGAAATTGCCAGCGATTTCCAAAGATTTCAATCTACATGCAGTGATTTTTCACTTAAGTGAAAAAGTCTACGAGAAATCCCATGCAAAATCGACCGTTTGACCGTAAAATCTCTTTGAGATTTTCAACTGAAAACAACAGTCATTTTTGGTCATTTTTGGTCGTTTTTTTGTCGTTTTTGACTGGTTTGAGTTCGTTTTTGTGATTTTTTTAATGATTTTTTTACTCAAAATCATTCTTAAGTGAAAAAGTATACGGGAAATCCCATGCAAAATCGACCATTTGACCGTAAAATCTCTTTGAGATTTTCACCTGAAACCGCTTAAAACCAGTCAAAAAATAACTAAAATCAGTCAAAAACGGTCAAAAATCGGTCAAAATAAATCAATAACGACCAAAAAAATATTTTACTGTGAAAAGTTCAGTAATAAAAAAATATTTTACTGTGAAAATTTCAGTAATAAAAAAATATTTTACTGTGAAAATTTCAGTAATAAAATAATATTTTACTATGAAAATTTCAGTAATAAAAAAATATTTACAACTTCATAGTAGGATACCGATACATGTTTGTAGTACTCAAAGTCATTCCTGAAATCTTTGATTTCGGTGAAAAGGTCTACGAGAAATCCCATGTAAAATCGACCGTTTGACCCTACTGAAAACAACAGTCATTTTTGGCCATTTTTCGTCTTTTTTGTCGTTTTTTAGTCGTTTTTAGTCAGTTTTTGACCTAAAACATCATAAAAATAATTTTAGGTGAAAAAGTCTACGAGAAATCCCATGCAAAATCGACCATTTGACCCTACTGAAACCGCTTAAAACCAGTCAAAAAATAACCAAAATCAGTCAAAAAATAGCCAAAATCAGTCAAAAAATAGCCAAAATCAGTCAATAACGGCCAAAAATAAAATATTTTACTTTGAAAATTTCAGTAATAAAAAAATATTTTACTACTTCGTAGTAGGATACCGTCCATGGTTTTACTAACAATTATCCGAAAGGGGCTTTTCATTTTGTTCAATTAACAATCTTATATTTCTGATTTTTGAATTAATTGTTCTTTTTACTTCATACTGTTTCCCTAATTGTTTTCTTATTTTTTCCACGATAGTAAATAACGGGACAAACTTGCTGACGTCGTCACAGCATAACAAGGAGTCACGGATAGAATTCTGAATTCGTTTGATTAGTGCATATTGTTTGGGTAACACGCATTTGTTATTGTTCGCGCCGTATTCAATATCCTGGAAGTCGGACATAATTTGATCGCAGTTTAAATTATCTGATGTGTAAATCCCCTGAGATTTCAAAACTAAAATTTCGGTTATTACATCATTGATATTTGAGAATTCATATTACTAATAATTATATACTTCTAATTGTTTATATAAACGAAATGAAATTTTTGTCCGGTCTTTTATGAAATCGCAGATCGACAAATTTCCTCTGCGACGCGTTGAACAGAAGGTGGACAAATACCGAAATACTTACCAGCCTTAGCTATTTATTGAAATACTATTTCCTCGTTATTTGTTGTGTTAATAGATTTTACGGGTCTTTTCCCAATTGATTTATAAGTACCAGTCTTTCCTAGTTTCAAATTCTCACTTTGTGTAACAGCTTGCAGATTTGACAAAGAATTGTTCTTAACATTGGAATCAATGTGATCAATAACAAAACCATACTTGATCAACCCGTTATGACATTCATACACGAAACGATGGCAATAATAATTCTTCCCTTTAGCGCGAAACCTCAAATACCCTTAATTAGTCACAAAACCAACTGGCTTCTTCAATCTGCGGTTTCTGATAATACCATCACTGGATGCCTCATAGTTTACAATCACAGGATGTGGTCGGAATTCTTGGTTCATTTATATACTATACTATTTGTCTAATTCATTGTTTGGTCGAATGTTTACACTAGGAAATCTTTCGATGTAGTCTTGAGGTGTTCTTATGATTTTGTCCTTGACAGAGTCAAGGACGCTGTCAAAGGTAGAGTCATTGATGGATTTTTTTTAACCCTCTTATCATAATAATGCTTCAACTCTCTGTATCGTTTGCCACCACAACCGAGACACAATTGTGATTTACCACGCACCCCACATCGTATGCAGGGTAAAGGCCCATAACTCCCGTTACGAACACGTTGCATATGATATCCACAGAACTCCTTTCTGCACGATTTGTTACACGCGGTTGTTGATCCAATCATAAGCCATTTGCAATGATTAATTATACATAAATTCTTTATTTAAATACTTGTTTTAATTATAGCATGAAGGAGTTTGAGAGATTATCGAAAATTACACCTTGGAAAAATGCTAAATTCAATCTCGATAGAGTCTCTGATAAGCCAAAGAGTAAAATTCGTGATAGAACTATGATAAGTAAAATCAGAGACTGTTTTAATGAATTCAAGTGTGATGGAGCATCTCGCTGTTGGTCGACATTTCGAATTGATAGTATCGTTGACGCTACCATGAACGATAAAAACGCAGCAGTGATAATTTAACATTTTTCGCGGAAGAGGTATTTTTTTTAGAATAAAATTCATTATCCGTTCAGACACTGGAGATTGGATTATTCGGGATAAATTTGAACCCATCTTGAAGGATAAAAAACTGTCACTGTGAGTCAAGATTCCAAACCAGGAACACTGACTGGAATTGACAAACCGTATTACGAGAGATCTTATCCTGTAACAGCAGTTGTTTACGGGATATATCCGTTAAATGATAAACCGAGTATTAAAAAACTAAAACCCATGAAACTGTCGTTGATGACTTCGTCATTGACTTCGTCAAGGGTCAATTGTGTAGCAGAACGAATAATAGAACACTTCACAAAAGTATCCCGGGGGAACAAATTGACTGATCTAAGACGCAAAAAAATAACCGAGTGGGAATTAACAGTTAGTAAAAACGGAGCATCGATTCAGGATATAGCTGAATTAGAAACATCATTAAGATTTCCAATAACCGTAGCGATGATAACCGGCGAGATATTATACGAATCGAAATATAAATCAAATGGAGCCCCAATCAAAATTATTGATCATAGAGAACACGCATGGACACCTGCGGTAACAATATTTCCGCGGGATAGAACCATAAAATATATACCCGAAGAATTTTCCACTCCAGAATTCTCTGAGAAAAGATTGTTCGATGCTATTTACCAGTTGAGTAAAAACGATCTCGTGTCAGTGTGGTTACTTCACAGCGCCGAAAATCCCGAGGGTGGATTCGATCAGTTTGTAAGACCCAATGGAGAATTATACCGCACTGAAGCCCTCCATGACAAGATGAAAAAACTAGCTACGAGTTTTTCGAAGAATTTCGGCGACGAACAATTATTAACAAATTGCTTTACAATTCCATCGGTTGCAGCTCATTTTGCGAGAAAGAGAACATCGTGGAAACCAACAAGAGCTGAATTTCTCACAGACATCAAATCAAGTTGTATAGAAAATAACCACGGCGGATTATGGAATACAAAATACGACCGTGAAAGTATTATTACAGTTGATATAGTCGCGTGTTACCCAGGGAGTTTTCTCGGGTACGGAGAATGCGCTAGATATTTTAAACGATTTGGACATCCCACACACGAGATGACCCGTGTTGCTATTAATGGACGACTGCCTGATTTTGATTTAACCGGATTCGCTCGTGTGGTATCATTTGAATTGGCTACAGGGTAACATCCGTGCTGTTACGTTTGGATTGGTAGACACATATCTGATAAATATTGGATGCCATTAGTGCTATTACGGTATATGATCGATTGTGGGATGTTAAAATCGCTGATTGTCAGTGAAGCGATTATATCTTATCGAGCTCAGACTGAGGTCTGGTTACCACAACCTGAACGTCTAGATATTATAATCAGCGAACAACGAAAACAGTTTCCCGATCTTGACGAAGAATATATCGTGAAATGGTCCAAATAGCTATTTGAAATCAGAAACAAAGCCGCAAAGGATCTTGGTAGAAGTGTAATTGGTAAATTTACTCAAGGTGGAAAATACGACAATAACAGATATTCTTCACGATTGATTATAGATAACGACGTCATATACGATTTTATAATCACGGATATAAGGGTATATATACCGATCGTAAAGACGCTTTCTTGTCCGATGGAACAAAATTTGGTACAATTGTTACTTACGCAGACGGAGAAAATCTTCAGTATACACATTTGAGAGCATCTATGCTAGCTTATGCTTCTATCAATTTATTTTCGATGATAAATAGATTTCCTGACACCGCAGTTAGAGTCGCCACTGATTCATTTTACATAAACGCGAAACACAGCGAAGCAGTGGCTAAATTTATTAGCGGTAGCAACGAGAGCTGGGGATCATGGAGAATTAAAAAAGAAATACCGTGTGATTATTCCGAATCAGCAGATGTTACGATTGAGGATAAATATTTGAAAGGTGATAAAATATTAAAACGTTCTAACGCTCTGGAGATATCTGATCCAATATGTAGATATAAAACAGTTTTTTTTAAACGGCTGTGGTGGGTCAGGAAAGACGACTCGTGCGATTGAGTTATTTCGCAGGAAAATCCTACGGATTTCACAAACATGATTGTGCTAACACCGACACACAGACTTGCAAGAGAAATGAAACAACGAGGGGTAGATGCTTGCACTTATCACAGTTTCTTTCGATGGAAAGGCGATGAATGGACCCCTGAACGAATGGGCGAGAAATTTTTTTCCTCAAATCATAATTTTGGATGAGATATGCACGGTGTCGTTAGATGTATTACAAAAATTTCTCGATTGGTTATTGCACGCGAACACAAAAGTCGTCATGTGCGGTGGTCATGGCCAACCACTACCATTTGTCGGTTTATCACCGCATGATTGGCTAAAGAATTTTGTAGACTATTATGAAGAAATTAATACTGATCATAGAGCACTTGATGAACAATTACGCGAGTTCAAGAAACTAATCAGATTACAACCGGATAGAATCCAATATGAAATAGCGCGTGAAATAATTTCAGAAACTCACATGGAGGAATTTTGGGAAACAAGGAGACCAAACGATTTGATAATCGCAAGTAGAAAAATAGTCAGAGACACACTTCAGATGAAGTTATTTGAATTGCATAAAGAAAAATTTACAACACTTCCAGTACCGTTATGTTATAGGCCTTCGGATACACGAAAACAGAATATTGAAGTTGATATTCCAGGACAGAGTGAAAAGCAGAATTTAGTGCTAAATGATATTGTGCTGGTTGATATAAATCAGCTTCGAAGATTTGTCCTGACAGAGTCAGGAGAAGACGCAGAGATGCTAGTTAAGACCACGCGGTGGTAATTGAGTATCCTCGGGTATCACTTGCAGTTGTTGTCGAGTAAACCCACGTTGAGGAGCAGTTGAATCCAATCTATAGATTGCTGGTCTACCCGTAGATCGTGTTATACTAGATATTTTATGCGCGGTGACACTCCAAATAGGATCAGTAGCCCTTTTTGTGCCACCTTCAAGCTCTCCTGGTTCGTATAAATACCTAACAGTGACATTACCGAGTATTGGCTGGGAAACGCTAGTGTTTCGTGGTTGTGGTATATACTTCTTTTTAATCGCGTTGTTAGGTTTCGTGTTGATTGTTCGAGTAATCTCTCATTATTCAGCACGGTAATCACAGCTGGTAATCTCTTGACCCATTCACGGGATCGTTTATCCTGAATGAATTCCTTTGCGTATTAATATCCGAATAACCGCTCAGCAAGTGCACGATTAAACCGTTCAACAATTGCCTGATCGCGATGTAATGCAGTATGCCCTCGTCTGATGGTGACATTATGATGTTTCATCGTTGATAGAACCGCACCCTGAACTCCCTTGCCAGGATCAACTTGTAACAGATTTGGCCAGCTCAGAGGGCCCCTTCGATAAATCCTTTCAAATGCAGAAGCTACTTCAGTGGACGACTTTGTTTTTAACGGTTCTGCTTGTTTGTATCGACTCGCAACATCAACTACAGTTAACGCGTATTTGTAACTACCATCATGCGGCAGAAATAATATATCAGCTTGATGAACTTCATTAGGAACGGTCACATTAAAAACCGAGTAGTTAATTTGTTTAGGCGGCGGTAGATAAATTTGCCATATCGCCTGTTTGGATAACCAATTAGCCGCGGTGGTATATTTCACCGATGCTGCACTAGCGAGTTTATTGATTGCTGCCTTACCCCTCCAGTATCCTTTTGGAGAATAGTAAATAGATTCCATGTTGTTATTAATTACCGGCACCTAACATCAATTTGCCTTTCATTGCCAATTTTACTAACCATGAAGCTAATTTTTCCTTGAAGGATTTATCAGTGATAGAATTCAACGCGTGAATCAATTTCACATCTGCGATATGTCTGTGTTGCAGATTACTGCTTTTATAAGCAACATCATGAGCATGACATGCCTTATCGATGGCGTTTATTGGTTCTTCACTGGGTTTGGGTTGGTTTTGATCGTCTAGTCTGATATCGAGTCTGGTTCCGGGTCCACAATAATTATACCCTGGAAGATGTTTTTCTCCTGGATACTTTGCCCATGGTGTTCCCGGGAGTTTAGTTAGCTTGGCTGCGATATCACCTCCTCGTTTTTTTTAAATCATCAGAAATGCTAGCATTTCCTGCAGATCTCATAGAAACAAATCTAATTTTTTTTTGTACTACATTGTACACACCTACCAGAAAGTGCTGATCGTTTATTTTTAGTTGTAATCGTCGTCAAGTCATCTGTACTAGTACGCTCCTTACACTTCACACAATATAGATCCATAATTTATATATAATAACATGAATGTAATTGATTATTCAGCTACCCGACGACGAGAACCTATTAAACACCATGCGATGTTGCCGAATTCAATTAGAATGATTATAATCGCACCATCTGGAAGTGGCAAGACACAATTGTTACTTAATTTAATAATGAGATGGATGAAATAGGACAAGTTGTATTTGATAGCTCCTAGTGTAGACGATCAGCGATGTTACAATGGGATAAAAGATTTTAATGACAAAGCGGTAGAAGAATCCGGCGAGGGTATTATTGAGTTTATAACCGATATCGATGAAGCACCGAGCATTGATGATATTAATGGAGGTATTAACAATTTGGTCGTATATGACGATGTGATGTTAGACAATCAAAAGAATCCCGCTAGGATATTTTCCAGAGGTAGGCATAAAAACACTGATGTGATATATGTTACTCAACGATACACTCAAATACCAAAAGTGATCAGAGATAACTGCAATGTATTGTGTGTATTTAACGGAGTTGATACTCATACGCTACGAAATATTTGGCAAACTTGGTGCTGCGGTGATATGGATCATAATCGATTTAGAAATTTCTTTAGTCACGCTCAGTAAATTCCATATGGATTTGTGACGATAAATTTATCAGACCCTCGGATGCGATATCATGTCGGACTTGATAAAATATTCGGTTAACCCATAGCAGCAGATGCGGCGACGTTGGCGTCTTCGAGGAATTTGCCTCGTCGACGCTCTTTTTTACGCTCCATTGGCAAGGTACTTAAACCCAAGAGGTTTTGAGAAACCCTTGATTTGACAAATAGGGCTTTAAAATCGTTAAGGCTCCATTTGGCAAAAGGAAACTTAAAATGTTTTGCTTAAAATCTACCCCAATTAGAGAAGTCGGATTCGCCCCCTCTGCTGCTAGAATAAAGTATTTGTTAAATTATGCAACACTTGTTTGATTTAGCTGTTTCTGTTGCTTTGTTAAAGACCAAAGAGTCATGACATAATTGTATGTATGTGTGATATTAAATAACATAATTGCCATTTTATCACATTTCAGATATTTGCCTTGAACTTATGCGCTTTGATCCCGCTATCGTGCTTCAAGAGGACAGATGATATACAACTCTTGACACGGGTAAAGTTTAAATTTCATAGGATGGCTTTCCAATGCCAAATTAACTACAGCTGAGGATAAAAAATAAATAAGGACACTTTTTAATTAATATTTTGTTATGTGTTTTGATCTTTTTCTTCTCACTGTTACATACGATGTATTATTTCAATACGACGCAAATGTTGCGATATTGAGTAAATTGTATTGTGGAATTAGTAGATGTGTAAACGTTGTAAATATTATATTTATAACACGTCATGCCTACATCAATCCATTCAAAGCCACCCACCCACACACACATGCAAACAAATACATACATAGAGACACACACATACATACACATACACATACACACATATATACACACGAATATACACACACATGCATACCAAAACGTAATCCTAACATAAATTTAACCAAATGTCCACCCACTACAGTACTAAGATCACGGAATGTTCTCAAAATTATACATTCAGAGAATATAAAAACGTGTGAAGTTGTTGTTTGTAATCAAACGTATACATTGTCAGTGGTTTAAATAGATTTGGAAATTAACAAACAACATCAATTATATGTTCATAACTTATTGGTTAGAACAAACGTTCAGTTTATAGAAACATTTTGTTTTAAAGCAAATTTCGAAATAATGTGATATGAAAAAACAAAGATCTACAATTTATTTGCTAGGACATAAATATTTGAACAACGCATCTGGTGCCCATGGGTCACAAAGTTCCATAGTGATACCGGTTGTGCTAATTTCACCGTTCTTAATCGAGACTACTGAGGGCCAAGTTTGAACAACTTTATAACAACTTTATAACAACTTTATAACAACTTTATAACAACTTTATATATGCAAGCGATATGATAACGATAACACGTGTCTATTGTTTAGATTTGAAGCAGAAACTAGAAATGCTGCAAAGATGCAGGTAGAAAGAAAGATAAATAATAATAACAAAACATAAATATGCACAAAATGTACTTGCATCTCGAAGGCCTTTAGTCAATCCAGGTGTTTACTTGACCTGCTATATTTACCTGCTATAGTTTATCACGTGTTAATTCATTCATTCATTCATTCATTCATTCATTCATTCATTCATTCATTCATTCATTCATTCATTCATTCATTCACTCGTTTATTCATTCATTCATTATTGGTTTTTTTTTCTTCTTCTAATTAGTTCATTCATGCATGCATTCATTTATTCATTCATTTCAATTACAAAACCATTTTGAAGAATAACACTTGTTTATTAAAAGCGCACTTGGTTGCAGTTTCAAAGAATTAGCATGTACCACTCAATGATATTTAAGAATTATGTCTTGAAAATTATAGCACTTGCCCCATGCCTGAATATTTGATTGTATATTCTTTATTTAATTCTGCAATTGATATGAAGAATGTCTAAACAAGAAGTGTTCAAATGGTTAAGTGCTACATATACGGCTTCATATGATGTTAAATTCATATCAATTTAGAGTGCATTTAAGCCGTTACTTGCACATGATCGATTTATCTGACCTGGTATTTAATTCTTACACACGAAGTTTGTTTTGTTGAGATAACAACTTAATATGATGAGCATGACACCGATGACAACAATGATAAAGGTACAGGTTATGTGCACGTACTTACCAAACTATGTAACCCTCAAATCCGTTTGATTTTTCTACAATCTTATATTGTAGCCATATCGTACTAATACTTACCAAATGTTTGATTTTGTTTATTTGAGATTTCGTGCCAGAATTAAAATTCATAGTTGTTTAAGAGTACAAATTCTCGATTATTTAGACGCTTGATATGCGTTACTACGGATAAGCTTTATTTAGAACATGATCGGTCGAGGGGGAAACTTCAAGCTATGGTACCTACATCAGCTTGCAGTAGTACGGAGAAAGTGATTCCTAACACAATATCTAATAATTATTCTTAACTTATTTTTTGTTTTTGTCCCGTTTCGACATTATATTTACGAGCTCTAATTTGTGCGCCTACTATTTGATTCTTAAAGATCCAAACAACTATTTATCTACGAAATGTTTCTTGATAATGTCCTGTTCGTATTCGCTTGTCTCGTACAACTGTATAATCGCTATGATGCCGCCAAAAAGCTTCTCTTTCTTCGCCGTTGTCCAGAAACAAGCTGTATAAGTGAACATTAGCTTTACAAGTTTGTCACATTTTGTTTTAGCTTGCCATAATCCATGTTCGTTTGTAGACATTTGAAGAGAAGTGCTTACTTTTTTACACCTACGCTACATACCTTCAGACTCGACATTTGGAGCGATCAGTGGACATTTTACTACCATTCTGCACTCATTATATAGCATCTGAAAAGCAATGTTTCAGTTATGTCATATCCAATACACCGATTGTACGGACCAATGCCCAGTAATATACCATTCCATGTCCAATGATTTACTATTAAGCACATAACCGCTCCGGTTTCCTAGTGGTTGGAGTGTCCGCCGCGGAAGCGGGAGGTCGTGGGTTCGATCCCCGGCCAAATCATACCAAAGACTTACACAAATGGTACTAACAGCTGCCTCGCTTGGCGCTCAGTATTAAGAGGTTAGTGTTAGGACTGGTCGGTATGGTCTCAGGATAATGTGACTGGGTGGGACATCATGCTACATTCCTGCGGCATGATGCCCCAGTGCTAGACATCACTATAAATTGCCTCACTGCAGACATCGTAGCGATATGACTGAAACATTGTAAAAGCTACGTTAAAAATCCCAATCAAACAAACTATTTAGCACCTCATAATTACTATCGATTGTCCAGTTATATTACAATCCACGCTATACAATACCTAGGATCATTAGTTAGTTATATTATCAAAGGCCATTTCCTTTGTTCATGTTACAGGAAAGTTACATTAAAAACTCCGTTTTTTGTTGGTTTTTTTTTCGGTTACTATTGTTTTCGAAAAATGGATGTAAAAATATATTTCTCTCTTACTGAAAACAAAACACACTTAAAACAAAAAAACTAAGTTCGTATGTGACTTTTAGTTTTCAGATTGGTCATTCCATACGACGTTTCTGATGGGTTGGTGCGAAGTGATAGATAGTTCAGCGTTGATTACCCCAAATGTTGTGTTGGATAGTAGAAATCCGAGTGAGGTACTAAATGTTGGGTGCTTGTTTAAAACTAGCTGTTTATTAGAGAGTAGATAACTGAGTATCACTACCAACGGCATGTTGGATAGTAGATGTAGGGTGTTGGATTGGAAATAACTGTAACGGCATGTTGGATAGTAGATGTAGGGTGTTGGATTGGAAATAACTGTAACTAGCTGTTGGATAGTGTAATAATTAGCTCTTAGGAGTATTAAGCCGTTATGTTTATCATGATAGGGAATAATAATAATAACAACAACAACAAAAACAACAACAACAACAACAATAATAATAATAATAATAATAATAATAATAATAATAATAACTTTTATAACGCACAAAAACAAAAACCATGAAATTGGAAACCATTAAATGCTGAAAATATTTTTAAGGTGCGAAACATTATTAGGTCTTTAAGTTTTTTTATTCCAGTCGAAATATATATGAACGGGATATTATAAATTGGGCAGTAGTTCTTTAAATCGTTATGGTCAAGTGTTGGCTTCTTTAGCAGAGGTTTTACGATGGCAGTTTTTATGGGAATTCCCCGGATGATAGAGCGATATTAATACCATCAGTTAGGGAAGGCAATACTGGATCTAAGTAATATAGCATTAGTTATGTTGAAATTGGATCAATGTCACATGACTTTGCCGCACTCTTCACCACTATTGTCCGTACTAAATCCATAGAGACATGTTCAAATGCTCCTAATGGTTGTAGCTGAAATTCTGTATCGTAACTCTATGGCGACAACTAGTCATTGAAATTGTGTTGTCAAGTGTATTTCTAATGTTTTGTACTTTGTCACGGAAGAAATTTGCAAATAGGTCGGTAAGGTCAACTGGAGAGAAGGTACTTGGAAGTGGTGTATATTTGTTCCTTGACATTAGTTTGTTAGTTATTTCGAAGAGCTCATTGCAGCTAGAACTTTCCGTGATCTTGGTACTGTAGTGGGATAATTTGGCTAAATGGACTATACTTGTGACATTCTTCTTGGCGGTTTCATAGATTTGTTTATTAATAGTGAGTCTGGTGGAAAGCCAAAGCCTCTCTGCTTTACGGCGAAGTCTTTAAGCAGTGCGAAGCTGGTCTGTAAAACTGCTATACTATGGATAACACATGTTAAATTATACTCTGCACATGGTGGCTGGGGCATATTTTTCAAGCAATAAACGCAGGCAGTTATCGAGTTGTTTTGCTGTATGAGGTAAGCATGTTGTGAGGTTTTCTTGGATGCCATGCATTGGGTTGGTTCTATTTATCATACGGAGGTTTCTCTTAGTAGCAAATAAAGGTGGAGGGTTAGGGACTCATACGCCCAGATGGCATATAATGCAGATGTGATCTGATGCAAGTTCTTGGGATACAAAGGTGGATTGCAGAATATTACCATCAGGTCTATGAAGAATCCAGTCTAAAATGTGACCAAGTTTATGAGTGGGTTGTTTAACTGACTGTTTATGGTTAAAACATGAATTGAATCTAGGAGTTTTGACGTGTATGGGTTTCCAGGACAATCAAAGTGAACGTTGAAATCTACAAGAATAATTAAGTTGCCACATATTGAATTTTCATACTCCAAAACATTCGGAAACTGCTCCAAAAAGAGAGATTAGGTGAGCCTGTTTTTTTTTTTCTACCAGGATGAGGGCGGGCACTGGACTGGCCTTTGTTTCAGTGTGAAGTCTTGTTAGGACTAGTTCAAACCATGTGTGGCAGAAATTGAAGGTTGTGTTGACATGTTATCATGGCATTCTTTGTGATGACAGCAATTCCACCTCCACGAAAGTGACGGAGGAACGACTTGATGGAGTAAGCGATATGTGTTAAATCCATGCACTTGGGCTCATCGCCTGATGTTTTTATCCATATTACTGTCAGGAAGAAGACGTCGATATTTTGGTCGTTGATAAAATTAACTATTTCTGTGCGCTTTTCCAGTGGTCATTTTGATTGGGAGTTGAATAATGCAATACGCAATGGTATCTATGCGACAGTTGGTACAACGGTTGACGATATAAGATGGATTTTCACCAGGTTATCACAATTAACTGCAGAAGTTTGAAATTATTTATCTGGAATGGGTGAAAGGGAAATAACTGGAATTCTCCTTTCTGTTCTTTCCGGCCAGCTTTGAAACATTTTTTCTTTGTTTGCGTTTACATTTCAGTAATGACGAATGTAGTGCCAGTGGTCATTTAAAGAAATTAACGAGGGTCTATCATATCATAAGCGGGTTGACTGGTGATCACGTCATGGCGGTTTATTAAACAACAACGGACTTCTTAACAGTGGAACAAGACAGCTGAGAAAAATTATAATTGTTCTCGTTTCCAAAGAAAGAGATGAAGAAGCACATACCAAATGAACAGCCAATGCATGATGAAACACAATAATGTATACGAAGATAGAGAGATCAAGTCAGTCTCACATGAATGTTTCTGTCTAAAGCCTGGTTGAAAATGCATCAGCATATGTTTCGTTAAATATGACATGAATGAGTCAGGGACATGTTTTTGACATGAATGAGTCAGGGACATGTTTTTGACATGAATGAGTCAGGGACATGTTTTTGACATGAATGAGTCAGGGACATGTTTTTGACATGAATGAGTCAGGGACATGTTTTCCAGTCAATTTTGACAAGTTTTGGTAATATAGATATCGGTTTTAGTTATCAGTAACATTCTTAGAACTAGATTTGTGCATGGGCATTACTTTTGCAGTTTTCCATATTTTGGGGATTGATGATTTTGCAATATTAAATTGATTATGAGTATTATGCTATGTACAATAGCTGAGGCAGAAGTTTTAATTTATGGTGGGCCAATCTGATCAAATCACGTAGCTTTCTTTGTATCAAGTTTACTGACTGGGACATTTTATACAAAATTTGTTTTATACCTGTAGGATAGAGAAACATACCTCCTTAGGGATAATTTCGACTTATAACTTAGTGGTAATGTTAGCGAAAAATATTAGAAAACAGTTGCAATGTCAGTGTCATGAGTCACTTTGGTGCCATTACCAGAAGTGAGTGAATATTATTTTTCTGATGAGTTACTTTGATGAGTTCACTGAAGTCTTTCTAAATGGAGTTTGTGTTGCTCTTTTTGTCTTAAAGAATTGATTGGTAAAAGTTATTTTAAGCTTTTAAAATCATACTTGTTATGTTTATTTCCCCATACATTATATTCTACATGGTTTTCCATAGCTTTCAATTGGTCTCATGTCTTCACAGGTGGTGCCCTACAGTTTCGTATTTTGCATAGGAGTAAAAAGTTAAAAGGCAAAGAATGTCCCTGGCTACTGGCTATTTTGGAAAAGACCTTTTATATTCCCCTTATTAATTCCCCTTATGTTGGTAGTGTATGATTGATAAGTGTATTATGGATTAAAAAGTATATAGCTTAGCTTTACTCTAGATGTGCACCTTTCAAAAACGTGCTAGCTCCACTTGGTCATTTTCACTTCCTGTGCTTCAGAGGTACATTGTATTAAAAAAAGAGCCGATAACTTTTTTTTTTTTTACATTTTATGTATTGGGTAATTCATTTATTGCACTTTCAGACGCTAGTATTGTCAAGTCTGACAAAATTAATTTTTCCCTATTTTAATAACTGCTAAGGATAGTAAACTTTAGACTAGGCCGATTGTTTAAGCACAAAGGAGCAGTCATTTTAGTTAGCTTAGATCATGTAGTATTTCCAAAAAATACAAAATCCAAAGAAATGTCAGCCACAGTATATTAAAGTGACATAGAGGTATGCCATCATTGTCTCCACTGTGCATGTTTTAAATGCAAACAACTTCACCCTACATAGTTCACTCTCTCAAAAGAATTACAAATTGGTGAGCTCCCCCTTGAATAGTAACTCGAATTTCAGTAGTAAATCATTTAGGCTGGTTTTCATACTTTACTCGGTGGTGCATGCTTAGAGACTACATAAAAAATAAGTCGGTACACACCTTCACAACTTCATCTATGTCATCAAACGTTTGGATTTGATTCCATGGAACTTTACTATTTATATGCGTTGGATGAAGGTGGTCTATACATGAAACCAGCTAGGAATGATTTTGCATATTTTTGAGAACTTTCCCCCAAATACTCTCAATTTCATGTGACTCCAAGTCAGGTCACCTTTCTCCATTCACATCTTTCCTAATGTATACAACACTTCACCGTGCTGTTTCTGTGTCTCTATGAATGTTTTATTTTAGCCTTGACATTGTAATAGACAGCCTTGACATTGTAATAGATAGCCTTGACATTGTAACAGATAGCCTTGACATTGTAATAGATTATCATTGTGGTTAGCATTTCATTTGGTTTCAGTGAGTCCTAAAATATACATAATATTTCCCTTGTACGACAACATTAACTTAATCTGTTCAGTTTGTATTCCACTAGACATAGCATATTTAAGTAACCTATGTTCAAACCTTTTGTATTTAGTTTCATGTTAGTTGTATGTATGTCATCATGCAATGTGGTACTCTGAGATTTTATCCATAGTACCGTCATCATTTTGGTCTTATATACGGTGGCCATATACATGAGACGGTCTCTGTATTTTCTAAGGTATCTGTGCAAGGTCTTCCGTTATCAAATGATATTGGGACGTTGTGGTGAGTAGCAACAAAAACTACAGCAGTTTAAACAGACATTGTTTGATAAAATAAATACTCCTATAATACAAGTATGCATTTTCTAAGTTGTACAAAACACTACTGACTTAGATATTAGAGTCTTCGTCAAGCTACTTACAACCAAACATTTTTTTTAATATGTATCAATTCTTGTTTTGCAAGGTCTAAATAAATAATTACACTCATTCTTGTCTGCCTTGTTTGAACTAAATTTAGAACTTGGTCAGCTCTGTTTCCATGCTGCACAGCACGACTTTTTCCTTCCCCCTCTGGTTCTTGCTCCATGCCTCATCCTTCCTATCTCTTCCTCTTAAAAGTTGTTCTAGAATTAGGATTGAAATTGACCTGATTTAAGTGTCTCCAATTTATATGTAAAAGTATTTCATAATTTGACAACAAAATTTATTCATGATTACTTATAAAACTTATAGGAATACAGTGATAACTGAGAATCAGAAATTAATACATGAGGTTGTGCTTTGATAAGCATTTTCTCGGAAGGATCAGGTCAAGTATTGGCGGGGGGGGGGGGCAAAATTTAAAAAGGTCACCTACTTTCCTCAAATGGGCATCAACGGAATTTCTAAGTGTTTATTTACTCAGTGTACATAATACCTTATATACATGCGCAAGAATTAAACGGTGGTCAAACTTCAAGTGATTGTACATTTGTGTGTGTGTGTGTGTGTGTGTGTGTGTGTACATTTTGATGATCTGGCTATGAGTTTTGTACTTGAATTCCATTTGCCAGTCGCAAAATTAAAAAACAACTTTTATTTAAAACCTTGGGTATATGAAGTATTACCTTTGAGAAGCAGAACACGAATTCTTTTCCGCGTTGTTTGAAACGCCAGAATGATGGGTGTTAAATGCACGTTGATATAAAATTATTCTCGTACCATAAAAACTTTCAAATATAGCTAAAAAAAGTAGTTCTACATACATTTCAATATTTCTTCTCGAAATTAAAATTAGAAAGGTAGAACATAAGAAGAAAAGAGCAAGATCAGAAAACCTTACTCACCGTTGTTTACATTTTGCGTGGTCTCGTAACGTAAATGTGTTTTGCGTCATCATCAGTATTGAACATATTGCATATAATTATGCAAATTGCGGTCATTGGAAATATGTGTTTTTCGTTCAAAATCTGCCGATTATTGCCGAGCGGGATTTCAATATGGAGATGATCGATTAGTTACTCTACGTACGAAGATTTCAGAGAGCTCGCATTTCATAATGAGAACCTCTAAGTAGTTGATATTACCCCATAATTGCCTTCAAATTAATTCACAATTTTCACCAATTTTTTTAGTTCAAAATGCAAAAGAGCACTTTGTAATGCCAATTAATAATTTCAATAAATCAGTTTACGCTAGATTTCACCAGGGCGATTTTTCAATAAAAATAAATAATTATGTTGATAGCAAATAATACATAAAAAGTAAAGCACAATAAAATGATCAGTATTTGGATCCCTTCACATTAGTAAATAAGGCCATATCTGATTACATTTGGCAAACAATCTGAGAAAATTCAGATCAACCAAAGTAAACGAAAAACCAAAGTCTTGTACCCCACTGCAATTAAATATATTTGAAACAATACATTAGTCAGGAATGCCCAAAATAATGCCCCAAAATAGGGACAACGGGCAATCACACAAAACAAATAAAGTATAGTTAACAACATGATGTCAGTAAAAAGATGGATGCAAAAGAAGGATTAACTTTCTTTGCAAAAATATTTGGTCACTTTTGACAGTGTAACACTTATTTTTTTATTTGTGACCTATTAATGCAAGAACCCGAGACAGTACTGATATCTCAATTGTTAAAGACACGTTATGTGTATTTGTGTTTGATCTGGATTGCTTTTTAGCTTTTACAATTTTTAAGCAAGTCTTTGCAATGTCTGCGATATTGCAGTTTATAGTGGTCTAGCACATGGGCATCATTTCGCAGACATGTAGCATCATGTCTACAGCCAGTCACACGATCCTGTCTCCAGGACGACAAGTCTAAACGCTAACCTCATAATGATGAGCTTCAGGCAAAGCAGCTAATAGTACCATTTGTATAAACCATTGGTATGACTCGGCCGGTTTTCGAACCTGCAACCTAGCGCTTGTGAGGCGAACGCATTAACCTCACTGGTCACCGGAGTAGTCGATACGTTATGCGATAAACTGGTATCCACAGTCCGTCACATTTATTCAAAAAGCAATAAATCGAATAATCAAAAATCATCATGATTCCAATGAATGCTTCATAGTGTTGGAAATATGAACTTTGACTTCATGTCTAACATTCGGGTATTTTCTTGTACCGCAAATGTTTTTGTTAAAATCCAATCACAGATATGCGGAGAAAATATCATCAACATCCTGTATCTGTGTGATATCAGTCATATTTCATTTATCATTCATTAGTGAATGTGTGGATGGGGAATGATATTAAAATGATTTTATTTCTTCATGTAATATAATAATATAACATATTCGGAAATCTCGGACTTTGTGCCTTGAAATATATGCAGACAATATTAAGTTCGTATTACTGTATATTGATCAGGGGAAATAACATATCCAATAAGTGTTTCCAATAGATAAAAGGTTGTGTCCCTTTAACAGCAACCAAATGACTACATTTTGAAGTGCTGCAACGGAAGTAAGATTGACCTGACGAACACACAGAGGTTAATTAGATTTGATGTTTCAATTAAAAGTGCGTGATGTTTAAAGAAACATGCATTTCGTAATCACATGTACATTTATATAATGGAATATGTGGTTTATTGAAGTAAAAAATATTTCATTCAATGACCACATATTTTGTGCTGGAAAGCGTGATATGTGAAGAGAAAATAGATTCAATTTATCATCACACACTTATGTATAAGGAATAGGGGACACGTTGTGAGAAAACAGCACCAATGAGCACACACACGGAGTTGTATAATATCAACGTATCCCGACGTTAAGGCGAATGTCTTATATTTATACAACCGGAAGCTTCAAACAAATCCCAAAGAACAACAATAAAAGTTGAATATAGAAATATATCATATCCATGAAAACATAACGTAGATGAAATATATAGGTAAAATATATTAAAATATAAAAATAATGAGAGATATTGACGTTCTGCATTTCAGTGCTGAAATTACAGTTCCTATGTGCATCTAGCATCAAAATTCTGAACGCGATAACAATATTTTCTAAATAAACACGAAGTACATTGTAGAAGTAACTGAAATCTAAATGTAAAGTATATAGACTAATATATTACTATATTGACACTTACCCTGACTGTTGCATGATGGTCTACTTAAACCTGACTGTTGCATGATGGTGTACTTAAACCTGACTGTTGTATGATGGTGTACTTAAACCTGACTCTTGCATGATGGTCTACTTAAACCTGACTGTTGCATGATGGTCTACTTAAACCTGACTGTTACATGATGGTCTACTTAAACCTGACTGTTACATGATGGTCTACTTAAACCTGACTGTTACATGATGGTTTACTTAAATCTGACTGTTCCATGATGGTCTACTTAAACCTGACTGTTGCATGATGGTCTACTTAAACCTGACTGTTCCATGATGGTCTACTTAAACCTGACTGTTGCATGATGGTCTACTTAAACCTGACTGTTACATGATGGTCTACTTAAACCTGACTGTTACATGATGGTCTACTTAAACCTGACTGTTGCATGATGGTCTACTTAAACCTGACTGTTACATGATGGTCTACTTAAACCTGACTGTTTACATGATGGTTTACTTAAACCTGACTGTTACATGATGGTCTACTTAAACCTGACTGTTACATGATGGTTTACTTAAACCTGACTGTTGCATGATGGTCTACTTAAACCTGACTGTTGCATGATGGTCTACTTAAACCTGACTGTTACATGATGGTCTACTTAAACCTGACTGTTGCATGATGGTCTACTTAAACCTGACTGTTGTATGATGGTCTACTTAAACCTGACTGTTACATGATGGTCTACTTAAACCTGACTGTTGTATGATGGTCTACTTAAACCTGACTGTTGCATGATGGTCTACTTAAACCTGACTGTTACATGATGGTCTACTTAAACCTGACTGTTGTATGATGGTCTACTTAAACCTGACTGTTACATGATGGTCTATTTAAACCTGACTGTTGCATGATGGTTTACTTAAACCTGATTGTTGCATGATGGTCTACTTAAACCTGACTGTTACATGATGGTCTACTTAAACCTGACTGTTGCATGATGGTTTACTTAAACCTGACTGTTGCATGATGGTCTATTTAAACCTGACTGTTGCATGATAGCTTACTTAAACCTGACTGTTGCATGATGGTCTACTTAAACCTGACTGTTGCATGATGGCGTACTTAAACCTGACTCTTGCATGATGGTTTACTTAAACCTGACTGTAGCATGATGGTCTACTTAAACCTGACTGTTGTATGATGGTCTACTTAAACCTGACTGTTACATGATGGTCTACTTAAACCTGACTGTTACATGATAGTCTACTTAAACCTGACTGTTGCATGATGGTCTACGTACCCAAGGAATTGGGTTTTAGGCACTTTGTTGTCTCGTTGCTCGTGCACTTGTTTGGTGGCTACTGATATGAACTTTCATTTTCCTTAAATACCGTATAATTTAAATATAGATGAAAACCATTGGCAGTTGAAAGACTTTTGAGAAAGAGTCTTTCACCCCTGGCTGCTGGTAGAAGTAATAGTCAGGAGCATACAATATCACCATATCCCATTTGTTTTACTGTATCAAATATTACACAATATTCTTACACTGATGGTGTTCAAGCCACGCACAGACTGGTAACTGTGTTTATCATTACCCCTCCCCCTTCTTATCCCCCAACCTGGAATGATGAAAGTTTCACTGTCACATTAATGAGTGCAAAGGAAAATATATAGATCACGTGCCTCGTAATGTTATCATTTGTAATGACGTAATAAATCACATGCGTTATAATTGTTTCCAAGAAAAGTAGTTATTTTAAGGCAAGATAAATCATTTCCTCGAAATATGATATCAATGCGCGCTCAGATAGCTGAAAAAATAATCTCTACCTTGTTAAGATTTATCTGGCCCTTTAACCTATGAATTGGAATGTTGCTCGATTACTTTGCTGATTTTAACCCCATTTTTTGGACAAGATGTGCTATACATGGCGAACAGAATATTTGGTCGATGAATAGAACGAGAATGGCCCAGAAAGAAAATACAGAGAGAGAGAGAGAGAGAGAGAGAGAGAGAGACAGACAGACAGACAGACAGACAGACAGACAGACAGACAGACAGAGACAGAGACACACTGACAGACAAACATACAGACAAACAGACAGACAGACAGACAGAGAGCGACAGAGAGACAGACAGACAACTAACATATATACACAGACAAAGAGAGAGAAAGACAGACAGAGACAGAGACAGACATACAGAGATACAGAGACAGAGAGACAGACTGAATAATAAGGAATAACTATTCCTTCAAGTTTTCTAAATCCAGAAAAGGGTCATGTGTCATGTTTTTTTCAGGGATTGGATTGGCTAAAATATTTGTAAAACAAACTAAATGGGAAAAGAAACATTATAAAACGTAGTCTTCGACCAAGGCAAAGATCCAAAACAGACAAACCAGACAAACAATAATCACAAAGGTAAAAATTGAATTTGCCAGGATTAAAAATGCTCAAGGCCTTAATAGACATGTAATTAATAGACATGTAATTAATAAACATGTATTTTAAAACTGGATATTGAACCTTATTAGTTTGAAATACAATGGTAGAATATCATCAGTTGAGTTTTGTGATACACCAAAATACGAAAGAGTACAATCTGTGTATTAACTCATAGTTTCAAAGCAATAGTTTATGTCCCGAAGAATTCATTATCAGTAGATTAAGCATTAAAAGAATATCAATACGAGCAAGAATTTTCAGAACAAAATGTTTGGTAATTACAGTTTAGGTAATCATTTATTAAATTGACAAAAATGGGTCCTAAGCAGAGTATAATTTGCCCATATATATTTAAACGGGTTGATTGTTTAGAAAATAATCACTGTGAAATAAAATATGTCTGTCTTTATGAGATGTTGAGATCTTCTTTGCAGTTTTATCATCACAAGATTCACACACATCTTTCTCCCCTCTCTCTCACTCTTTATATATATATATATATATATATATATATATATATATATATATATATATATATATATATATATATATATATATATATATCAGACGAGGGCATTCTTTTATCATAATGTTAATGTGCTTTCACTGACTTCAGGACACGAGTTTTTGAATGGCCATGCTGACAAAAAATGTAATTAGCAAGTGGAAAGTACCTGACCTTCTTTTCAGGCCTGGTCTGTAAATAAATCATTGAGCGTCGTTCTGTTTTAGTAATTGCGTATTGGTTTTATATTAAGGGGAGAATTACTGAGAATTAAGAATTAGGTTATTTAATCTTGGAAGCTATCTAGTTGTGATAATTCATTTATTCAAAGCGTTCATTGTAGTTATAAAAAAAATGCTAACGCTATTTGAATTTATGGTTTCATTAGTGCTACACAGAACTCCATTTTTACAAAATTGGGGATTATATCAGTGCTATTCATCAATGCAACAGTAAAATAGTAAGCATGATTCGGAATACCACGGGAGCTCATTTGTTTTACTCAATACTTTTGAACATCATTGAAATTTAGTACTATATAGAATTTCATTCACCATACTGTATGTAAGACCGCAGAACTAACGCTTATCCGGCTTGAAGCTTGTTCCGTTTCCGTGTCGTTTATCATGATATGTGCCTGTTGTATGTCTTCGTCTACATCATTATGCTTCATCATTCATTGGCTGTTCAGATAGTGTCTTTCTTCATCTCCTTGTTTTGGAAACGAGAACAATTATAATTTTTCTCAGCTGTCTTGCTTCACTGCTACAGCGTCATTTGTTCTGAATAAACGCCATCACGTGATCGCCAGTCAACCCGTTTTTGATATGATTCATCCTCATTAGTTGCTTTTATTTATATAAAAAAATACTCATTGGCTCTCCTAACTACATTGTACTCAAGACTAAACGAACTAGATTTGATTTCATCATTACTTAAATGTAAACGGAAGCGAGAAAAGAAACGTTGTTTCAAAGCTGGCCTGCGTAGAACAGAAGAAGAATTAAAGTTATCTCCTCGTGGAGGTGAAATTCCTGTCATCACTAAGAGAAACCTCCGTATCATAAATAGAACCAAAGTAATGCATGACATCCAAACAAACCTAACAACTTACTTACCTGCTACAGCAGAACAACTCGATAACTGTCTGTGTTCGTTGCTTTAAAAACATTCCCAATCCACCAAGTGCAAAGTATCAATTGAAAAGTGTTCTCTGTGGTATAGCAGTGTTATGGACCAGCTTCGCACTGCTAAAAGAGACCTCAGTAAGACGGAGAAGGATTGGGTTTCCACCAGACTAACTATTCATAAGCAATCCAATCCATGAAACCGCTAAGAAGATCTTCACAAATATAGTTCATTTAGTCAAATTATCCCACGACAGTACTAAGATCACGGAAAGTTCTAGCTGCAAAGGGCTCTTCGAGATTACTAACCAACTAATGTCAAGGAACAATATACACCACTTCTAACTACATTCTCTCAAGTAGACCTTCCGGACCTGTTTGCAAATTTCTTCCGTGACAAGGTATAAACCATTAGAGATAATCCTGACAACACAATTTCAATTGACTCGTCGCCAAAATGCGATACAGAATTTCAGCGACAACCGTTAGCAGCATTTGAACCTGTCTCTATGGATTTAGTACGTACAATCGTGATGAAGATGCACCAAAGTGTAAATGTGATCCAATTATAACATCACTGCTGCTTGAGTGCTTAGATCCAATATTGCCTTCACTAATTGATGTTATTAATGCCCTCTCTCTCTCTCTCTCTCTCTCTCTCTCTCTCTCTCTCTCTCTCTCTCTCTCTTACGTTATTTTTTGAAACTGCTATTCTAAAACCTCGGTTGAAGAAACTAACATTCGACCATAACGATATAAATACCTACCAATCAGTTTCTAATCTTCCGTTCATACAACAAAAATCTTATGAAACATAGTTCTAACCAAACTTGTATCTCATTTGAATTCAAACTGTCTTTTTCACAATGTACAGTCTGCATATCGGCCTAAAAATACTCTTCTGACGTAGAGTACAGTTACGGAATTTCAGCAAGAACCATTATTAGTACAGTTACGGAATTTCAGCTAGAACCATTATTAGCATTTGAACCTGTCTCTATGGATTTAGTATGGACAATCGTGATGAAGATTGCATCGAAATCACGTAAATTTGATCCAATTCCAACATCACTGCTGCTTGAATGCTTAGACCCAATAATGCCTTCACTAACTGATGGTATTAATATCTCTCTCATCCGGGTAATTCCAATCATTTTTCAAATTTCTGCCATCGTAAAGCCTCAATTGGAAAAAACAATATTTGATCATAACGATTTAAAGAACTACCGCCCAGTTTCTAATCTCCCTTTTATATACAAAATCTTCGAAAAAGTTGTTTTAACCCAACTTATTTCTCATTTTAATTTAAACAGTCTTTATAGCAATGCACAGTCTGCATATCGCCATTGCCACAGTATTGAAACTACTCTTCTGAACGTTTTTAAAGACATTCTCCCTGCTTTGGATAGCATAAACATTACAATATTAACCCTCTTTGATTTGTCTGCAGCATGTGACAAATAGACCATGCTATATTACTTCACCGTCTTCTGTATGTATTTGGCATTCACAATACAGCCTTTGTATCTGCAAATGGAATACACGCCACCTTAGTTGATATATGGTGTGGCGTTATACAGGGCTCTGTTCTTTGGCCTGTTTCTCTTCATTCTTTACACTTAGCCGCTCTCAAGTGTCATATATCATTATCCATTGTTTCTAACCAATTGTACTCTGATGACACCCAAATATACAAATCTAATCACCCAACTGACGTTGATGTAACCATCCAAGGCGTGGAGTGGTGCATTTCTGGTGTGAAATCATGGATGACATATAACAAACTGCAGATAAATGATGCTAAAACTGAGGCCATTCAGATCACATCACAAAGACTTTACCATTCACGTCCTTTACATCAAGCAATAAATATCAGGAGCACCAACATTAAATTCATACAGTCAGTACGAAACCTAGGCGTTACTCTGGGTAGTAATCTCACACTGCACCAACAGGTCATGTACATATGCAAGGCTGCATATCTTGAGCTCAGAAGCATCAGCTCCATTAACAAATATCTTTCAATTAATGAAACTAAAACACTTGTGTGTTCATTAGTACTTTCAAGACGGGACTATTGTAACTCAGTTACATCTGGATCGTCTCAATATATACTCCAGAAACTTCCAAACGTTCAAAACACAGCTGTTCGTACCAACCTTAGAGTACCACGATCCGAGTAAGCCTCCCACTGCTCTGTACCCTACACTGGCTATCCATTCGATCCAGAATCAAACACAAAAACTCAACCTTTCCGACTGCAAGCACAAACTTCATGACCTAATAATGTTTCCTACCATAAATATTTTCAGCATTTCTTATGTTTTCTAATTTCATGGTGTTTCTTGTAGTCATTGCATTATAAATGTTGTACAGCGCTCAGAATTTCTAAAGATTATGCTCTATACAAAGTCCTCATTATGTATGTATGTATGTATGTATGTATGTATGTATGTATGTATGTATGTATGTATGTATGTATGTATGTATGTATGTATGTGTGTGTGTGTGTGTGTGTGTGTGTGTGTGTGTGTGTGTATATGTACTGTATGTATGTACTGTATGTATGTACTGTATGTATGTATGTAGGTAGGTAGGTAGTTAGGTAGGTAGGTAGGCAGGCAGGCAGGCAGAGGCAGGCATGCATGTATGTATGTATGTATGTATGTATGTATGTATGTATGTATGTATGTATGTATGTATGTATGTAGGTAGGTAGGTAGGTAGGTATGTATGTATGTATGTATGTGTGTGTGTGTGTATGTTTGTATGTATGTATGTATGTATGTATGTATGTATGTGTGTATGTATGTATGTACTGTATGTACTGTAGGTAGGTAGGTAGGTAGGTAGGTAGGTAGGTAGGTAGTTAGGTAGGTAGGCAGGCAGGCAGGCAGAGGCAGGCATGTATGTATGTATGTATGTATGTATGTATGTATGTATGTATGTATGTACGTACGTACGTACGTACGCACGTACGTACGTAGGTAGGTATGTATGTATGTATGTATGTATGTATGTATAAAGTCATGAGCTATGATTGCTTTGCAACACGGCACAAGATAGAAATACTGTTGTTGATACAAATTCAATCTAAGTTTGTAACTTTTCAGCTCTATGCTATGAACGGACTATCAAACAGATTAATATATTTATAACAGATTAGTATATTTATAACAGATTAATATATTTATAACAGATTAATATATTTATAACAGTAGGTAATGCTACTTTAATATTGCGAATGTTGCATACGTAAACGTCATCACCTTAATTCAACAGTTCATGTATTCTTTTAAAAGTTTGAATTATATATATCTGACGTGTCTGTATTTGACAAGAACGTAATTGTTTCATGCTATTTATTTTGCTAACATTACAGCTACAAAATGGGCATTACCATGCAAATAAGTCATTATACTTTACATTATACGTCCTAAAATATGATGCTTCCGAAAATCTTTTAATAATTATAAAATAGCATTGCAAAAAACTATTTACCTTATTTTTTGTCTTTTGAAAGCTTATAGTTTAAGAAATATCTTCAATATTCCTTTTTATCTTCCTGAACGAAATATCTACCGACCCTTCATAATTTTAATCATCATACATCTTAAACGTCAAATTGTAGCTGCATCTACTGGTGTACTCTGGGACCTTTAGTTTATCGAACGATTCCTGAAATATATCAGTCCAATAAGATGTAATCCTCTTGCTCAGTTAATTGGTCAGAGGCTTTGAACACAAGGTCCGATACTATCCAACCATAAACAAGAACTGCATCGTTTGCTTCTTACTGGTGGGCACATATAATTCAGAGATAGCTTTAACTTTAGCTTCCACGTGCATCACGTGACCATTTCCCACAATGTCCTAAAATGTGACACAAGCTCGGCAAAACTCACTGTTGCTTAAATTAATTCTTAAATTTTCCTCATTCAATCGAACGAAGAATTTCCGGATAGTTTCTAGATTATAATTTTTGGATTCTCTGTGTATAATGAACTCGTTATTATACGATTCATAGTCATCTATCCCAGATATAATCATGTTCACTAAGCGCTGGATTTATGCGGAGAATTTTTCATACCAAGTATGTATTGGTAGAGTCGATCTGAAGTTGTACATGCCTAAATCTCTTTTGCGTTATCCGTAAGTGGAATATGACAGAATCACAAGTCACACTTGCTAACATAGTTTGCATTTCCAATTTTGTCCGAACTGTCGTCAATTCTTGGTATTTAACATTAGTCCTTTTTAGTGAAACTGTTCACTTTTCATTAGAGGAGTGCTTTAAGCTTACCAGTTCTCATTCTTATAATTTTCAACGCATTTCCATCTTTCTTCTTTATTATTTGCAATTCTATTTGCGTCTCTCATTATTCCTTTTTGAATTTCTCTCTCTCTCTCTCTCTCTCTCTCTCTCTCTCTCTCTCTCTCTCTCTCTCTCTCTCTCTTGCATTTTATCTCTGTTCTCTTTCTATTCCTTTTTCCTGCATATTTGTTTTTCTTTTGTATTTACATGTGTCATTTCATCTCCATGACATTTTTCATCTTTATACATTTGAAGCTAAAAATTTTTAACTTCATTTCATTCTTATATCTTTATTGCAATTGCGTTACTTGTAAGATAGGGCCAGATGGAGACAAACCCCAAAACCCAAAAGACTTTTATCCAACACTTTCTTTTTTATCAAATACTGAACCAAATCATGCTTTTCTTTTCTGTTCTAATAAAGATGGCTTTGCAACAGTTTTCAAGGCCTCTAACAGTTACTGAGTGGAGTTCAAATGAAAGTTCTCCACTCAGAAGATCAGGGACAAAACATATTCCATAAATAAATGAACATAAATTTCAAAACAATTTCAATTTCTCTGAAATATTTCTAAACTTCGTATCTGAGACTTGACCCAATTTCTTTATCGAGACCATCATCATGAATTAAGTAAACAAAAGAAGCGAAGGCAGCAAGGTTTTGTAAAATCTAACAATTAATGTACTAAAAAGAGTGATAAATCGAAATGTGAGAGGAACTTAACGTTATTATGAAGTGACAAAGATGAATGAAAGGTCAAACGAATCGAACGTTACATCAAATTTCAAGACCGGAAATGTATTGGTCCACCAAGAATCACAACGATGTGAAAGTAGCGTCGTAAATAACTTCTTAGAATAATTCACAATAGTCTTCTAAAAGCGTCCAGTTCCATCTGTCAAATGGGGAAAAACCGATTTCTCATGAAAAAACCTACTAATAATTATATTTTTTGCAATTACCAAGACCTTCGTAAAGACCTATTTAAATCGTGTGTATTATTATTATTTCTTAATATTCATAAAAACTGACCCTAGTCACGTGGGCAAAATGCAACAAATTATAATCCGTACACTTTACAACCATTAATAACAACTATAAAAATGAGATAAAATCAAGTAAGAGGAGTTACACACTAAATAAGCATACATGACAACATTCTTCGTCTGGATTAAAAACTGTAGTAAACTTAATCGATTGGATTTGGGTTTTGGCATATATATATATATATATATATATATATATATATATATATATATATATATATATATATATATATATATATATATATATAAATGATTTATTAGCCAGTTCTCGAATCGTACATGCCGCCAAAAATGTGTGCATACAAAGTTGAGTATAACCTAAGTACTTAAAGGCAGCAACGTCCAACGAATTTCACAATGCTATATAACATGCTTTAAAACAAATTTGTGACTAAGTCGCGAACAAACAAACAATTATTATATCAACTGAGTCACAGTTTGTACAGTTGAAGAAACTTTATGACGATAGTTTGCACTGGAATTTATAAGCCAGTCATATTTGGACTATTATGTTTTTCATTTTGTTAAACATTTTTTCGCCCACGCAGTTATCAAATGTTGCGTGCCTCTTTGGGAGTAGACACGCATTTTTGTCAGAAACGTGGCACCAATAAAAAGGAAAAAGATTGAAGTTTAACACTTACATAAGATTTTAATGAGGATATTAGCATCAATATTGACGTGTAAGAGAATAGATTAATGAATAAACAAAGGGCGACAATTCTAGGTTTATAATATATTAGTGGTAATACATTTGATAGGAAACGTGTTAATTTCTTCATTTAATCTGTTAGTCATTTAAGGTTTTATAACTAATGTCATTCGCAAACATAGTCTTTGGAAATTACTCAAATCTCAAAAGGCTTGAGAGTTACTCTGTAATTTCAGGCAAAATTTAAACATCCAGTTTCACATGAACAACTTAGATGCACAGATATAGCTCACATTACCGGAAAAGCAACAATTTTGTATTGGCTAGGATGTCCACAAGATTGTGTTCTTTTGAAAAACAAGTAGAGTAAAATTTGGGATTGGTGATGTCTAGTAAAGGTAAGCTAATATGATATTCCTTTATATTATATTTTATGTTCGTAATAGCAACGTTTAAACGTAAATCATCATCATCATCATCAGTCTCTTGACCTAGTGTGGTCGTTGAGGCACTGTGCTGCTGAACATCTGAGCAGTTCCCTCCACTTGTCTCGATCATGTGCCAATGCCTGTGACTCGGCAAAACTTTTCCTGGTTCATTCGGTGATGTTGTCTCTCCACTTTTTTCTCTTTCTACCTCTCCTTCTACCACCTGGGACACTACCCTGCGGTACTGTTGTGGATAGACTGTTGGCTCTAGTGACATGGTCATACCACATGGCACTGATGCTTAAAAGTATATACTTTTTTGCATAACCGGTTCGATAATTTTAACATGTTTCGTTCCATCACTGTGGTTACAAAATGTTTTGAAGCTTCTTGCTCACGTTTCTTTCTTATAATTATAGTAGAAGTAACACAGGTTACGTATGCACTAACAATCATTTTAAATTGCATGTGCTTAAAATTTAACCAATGTCTTTTCAGTCTTGCATATTGAATGATCTGCACATTAACTAAACTTACAGACGAAAATGATGTATACGGTCTTTTATAGTGCTGGACAAGTACTAAGTTTGGGTCAATAAAACTACATTTCGAGTGGAATTGTCACAAAATAGTGTAGTACTACTAATTTTGGTATCAATAAGCGTAACTTCATCGTGACTTCAAAGCGCGCGAAATTAAATCCTGATTGTACTGGATTGCACCTTAGGTTAATTTCGTACAGAAATGTCTACGTCCTTTAACACTGATTGTGCCGTATGACCTTCTCGGGGCATTTAAATAATGACCATCCAAATGAATATGGATGTATATGAATCCAACAAAAGTGAATACTTGCCACTAAAAGTATGTAGAATTCTACATAATGATACCCATTACTGAAATAGTTGGTGTTGAATGCCTACATCACATGTGCGACTTTTACTATTAGATTACATGAAAAATGGCACGATTATTATTAGTCACCAACAGGAATTTAACATAAGACCAAAATGGTTTGTATTTGAATGAGCCTTTCTGCCAGTGAAACTGGGTAATTCAAGACTCATCAACTACAATCTAAAGATGAATGAAATGCATGGCATGTTTTCTAAAACTTGATAAGAATAATATTTTCAAAATTGTAACATGCAATGCAGCAGAACATGATCAGCGTTACGTGACATGGGTATCTTGTCTCAAATTTTGATGCCGCAAAGGTTGATGTATACATTATTTTTTAATTGTTATCTATTTTCGTTTAATACAAAAGTAATGCCAGTCGTTAATTTGCTATGACTATTGCACGACATCCAATTTTCCATTTTAGTTAGCGATATTCAATGCTGACATCAAGGAACAAGTTTGTATTTGTGTGTGAGAGAGAGAGAGAGAGAGAGAGAGAGAGAGAGAGAGAGAGAGAGAGAGAGAGAGAGAGAGAGAGAGTAGGAAAAGAAATAATTACATTAATTTAACTGATTTATTGATAAGGCCATTTTATGGCAACCAAGATGTGAACAAAAAGACATGCACAGGATCAGAAAAAAAATTGGACTAATGCATGTAATGGAAATAATCGACAAAATAACTCGATAGGAAAAATAAATTGGCCCTTATTTACTCGACAAAAGAACGCGATAGGAAATATAAAATTGACTTTATTTAATACGGCCATTTGGGTGACAGGTTGACGACACTAGTTTCATTTAAAGCTTTCGTTTGTTTTACCGGAGTCACATCTACGATATTTGTTAGATATTTCAGATCATTTTGATCTGTGCTCAGTGCGAAATATACAAAGGAATAAAGACAGTGATAACAATTGTTCTTTATTTGCTCCGATTACATGTTGACTTTTTATTTGCTCCGATTACATGTTGACTTGAAATATACAAAGGAACAAAGACAGTGATAACAATTGTTCTTTATTTGCTCCGATTACATGTTGACTCTGATGCTGAATATACTAAAATTCCAAGCACTGTTAAAATATATAGATTATAGTCATTGAAGTCCACTCATTCTTAATATGTTTGTCTCTAGAACTTATCACAACTGTCCATTTAAGGCTGTTTGACAAACAATAGGGCTGAAATATCTTGCCAAGTGTATGACCAAAAAAACAATGAGTTGCTATGCAACGCCGAATAAACAAAATATTCTTATGGTTATATAACCTAACTTTTATTCTCAATTACCATACCAATGAATTCTGCATACATTCGGAATCGATCGCATTTGTAGTAAATGTTGAATCTATGGAAATGGAAGTTGCCGCTGTACTCCCTAAATGTGGATGCACGACCAGCAAAACAAATTCAAACTAATAGTATATGTTTCCACTCTTAACACACGTTAAGCCAAGAATAACGTTTTATTTAATTTTATTGCATGCACTTTTAATCTGCAATAACACTAAATGAGGTGCCATTATAACCAAACATTGTTTTGATTGGCTTAAATCTTTGCATAATTAGCAGATTTGGTCCAATAGGGTTGTTTGGTTTCTTTTGTTGTTTAACACAGTATACTCTTTGGCTGAATTTCCATTTTATGTTAATATGCAATCACACACATATCTAGATTATACTAAAGTGGATATATGAAAAGTATAAATATATACAATATCAACACGAAAGAATCATTATCATCGTCAATCCTTCATAGGATTGTCTATATTCTGTTGGATGGTATTGTTTTCTGAACATAATTTTCTTTTGACACGACGATTTAAAGAAACATAAAATACTTCAGCCGTTTAGTTTGGCAGTTTATATTAGACGGTTCCAAATGGTATGAACATAATTGAAAACGTGACTTCTTAAGGCTAAATACATATTTATCACTTTCTAACTGCATAGTAATATATAAACCCTTGACATTGAAACTGACTAAGCAGGTTTCGTTTTGTTATTTTTTTCCAGCGAAATTCAGGAGGTTTCGTCCTTCTATCTTGTATGGTATTTAAGCAAAGCATCTCTTAATTAAGGTTCATTTCCTCAGACACCAATTTATATCGTTGGCAGAAAATGTACTTTTAGTAATAACCATATGAACGAAACTATAACCAAATTAACGAAACTATAACCAAATTAACGAAACTATAACCAAATTAACGAAACTATAACCAAATTAATGAAATCTTATCATATTTATGAAATTATACCCCATTACTGAAATTATACGATATTATTGAAATTATATTATATTAATGAAATTATAACCACATTAATGGAATTATAGCATATTAATGAAAATATAACCAAATTAATGTATGTATGTATGTATGTATGTATGTATGTATGTATGTATGTATGTATGTATGTATGTGTGTGTGTGTATGTGTGTGTGTGTGTGTGTGTGTGTGTGTGTGTGTCATTAAAAGATTATATCGATAACATTATACTGGTTAACATTGAATGGAATTCTAGCGACATCTAAATATGGGGATTTGACATACGTCTATAGCATATGGAACATCGCAGCGGATAATCGTTAGAACAATGTTTAGACTGATAAATATACTCACATAATTATAAAGTTTTTTACATAGTTGTATAGCAAACACCGGATCCTTCGAACGAGGAGTAAAGTCAAACTTGAAGCCACCATTCCCGCAGCAACCTAATAATTCGCAAAACGATAGAGGGACACAAGATTTAAAAAGTTTGGTACGTAAGGGCAAGTAACAGCACAGATACGGGCATGTGCATCCACATTCTTCTAGGGGGTTCCGGCGCTCGCATATACACCAATTTTTGACCTCCTGCTTGCATGTCATTTGACGGATAATGCAAGATAATATTGGCATGACAGTGACAGCAATAAACAACACCCATCGGTCCGCCGGGCTGGTGCATGTGCATTTAAGAAATACAGCAACAAACATCAGAAGGAATTGAGGAATATCCTTGATAATTGTTTTGATGACAACTTCAATAAAGCCATGAATTAATTGGAAACCATGTTTTCCTTCAGTCATATCAAATACCGTCTCCCCGATGACATTGATTATTTGTGCGATGGTGAACAGGGTACAGAAAGACATAATAACTTTATAAGTCACAATAACAGGCTGCACTGGAGGGCAACCTATCTCGGGAAGTTTTACGACATACGAAAATAAACTGTATGACACTTTGTCCATCTCAATGACTTGTTCCCATGCCAATACAATATCTGTTATCATAAAAACAATGGAAGTCACTCTCTTGAAAATTAACCAGCCTATGCTTTGCCATAGTGCATCTAAGTCAGATGTATTCGATCCACTTGCAGTTGTCGGAGTAATCCGCTGGTTAGATGCAGTTATTTGCCCCGCGTAGGCTTCCGGTTGCGAGGTGATCACAGAGTACACATTTGACTCGCTGCTTTTCATAGGGGGCACACCATAACATTGCCCTTCCACAACGTTGAAATTGTCGCCCTGATGCCTATATGTGTTATCCTCATGTGCTGCACGTTCTTGCGGATGAGACATTAGATGTGCACGTGGCAAATGCATTTCTCTATTTGTCATAGGTGGCATGCCATAACCTGGTTCTCTGTTTTGTCCTGGCATCACAGGAACATTGTAGTTTTGAGATCTATCTCCGTGATAACCACGGATCGGATAAATTTCAGGTTCCTCATTACCAGACATTCGACTTGCATTTTCATGAAATGAACCCTGTATATAAGCCATCTTTCAAAAGGCGCTCTCCTATGATATGATCGATTACGGCAAATGTCTTAAATACTGTTTGTCTGAGTACTTTGACCTCCAAAAATAAAGCTGTGATGCAGCTATAGGATATGTTGCGCATGCTCAGGAAGATTACCATGTTGATCAACATAAAGAATGTTGAGTAACAACAGGAGATGATGATACAATCTCAGGATCCAATTTATAAGGAGCATTGAGTCATTCATAATTGGTGACAAAGCGATAAAAACTAAACTCACCGTAACAGCCGTCGCACTCCACTAGCCTGGCGCCCGGGGACATCTGTCCCCTATCTGCCCCCCTCCCCCCAAGCTACGCCTCTGGTCACGTGTTAATGCCTAAACATGTATTATACAGTACGCATACAAGTTTTCAGCTGTACGCAGCACATCTTCAGTTTGAGAATACAGTTTAAAGTCATCTGATAGATTTCGTAGAAACGTGGGTTATCTTTCCCTCTCCCTAGAATTACAAGTAATAGTCGAAAATAATCTCAGTAACATGTTTGAAGTGCACCAGTTTCTAGCGATAATAAAATTCTTTGCAAAGCCCAACTCGGTCAACAGAAATTATATGTAAGCTTTGATGAGACCTAATATTACTCCGTAGGTTCAAATTAGATACAACGTTGAACCTCCCACAGGTTTAACATTATCTTTATCCGATTCAGTGCCTACAGTTTCATTCTTCTGGACCTCTATGTATATATAATTGAAGCATGTTTGTTCCTTTTTTCGAGTAGGAGAAAGACGTTAGGGACAGAATATATGGAATGACCTTTTTACCAATGTCAGTGAAGTTTTGAAACGATGTATGTTCTAGACTGAAGGAAGTTTGTTTGTTTGTTTGTTTGATTAGGATTTTTAACGTAGCTTTAACAATTTTTCAGTCATATCGCTACGATGTCTGCAGTGAGACAGTTTATAGTGATGTCTACCACTGGGGCATCTTTCCGCAGACATGTAGTATGATGTCCCACCCAGTCACATTATCCTGACACCAGGCCGACAAGTCCTAACACTAACCTCTTAATGCTGAGCGTCAAGCGAGGCAGCTGTTAGTACCATTTTTGTAAGTCTTTGGTATGACTCGGCCGGGGATCGAACCCACGACCTCCTCCCTCTTTCGCGGCGGACGCTCTAACCACTAGGCCACCGGAGCGGCCTGAAAGAAAGAAGTAGTTTAGTTAAGTCGGTGAATTTGGAGTTCTTTGTGATGACAGCAATTTCAACGCCGTGAGAGTTGTGTGGGAGAGCCTAGTTTCAACTCTTCAGTAATTTACACCACTCATCAGCAGTATGGTGTTATCTATACTTAATTTACACCACTCATCAGCAGTATGGTGTTATCTATACTTAATTTACACCACTCATCAGCAGTGTAGTGTTATCTATACTTAATTTACACCACTCATCAACAGTATGGTGTTATCTATACTTAATTTACACCACTCATCAACAGTATGGGGTTATCTATACTTAATTTACACCACTCATCAGCAGTATGGTGTTATCTATACTTAATTTTCATTGTTACTTGACTTCTAGGTGTGAGTGAAGGTTTAGGCATTTGTTTTTGCATACCTGATCTTTGTCTTGTTTGTAAATTATTTACTAACATTTAACTTTTAAGGCCTAACTTTAATAATGTGTTGTTGTAACGTTCCTTTTAAATGTATGTTGATATTAAGTCAATTTTGGCTTTGTGTATAATGGACTATTGGTGAAGGTGACAGTTTTATGCGCACATTTAGTGTGGCATACACCTGCCTAATATAAAATTTGTACATGTAAATATAATTCACTTGATCTTACAAGTCGATGAAAATTAATAGAATAAAATGCTGATGCATCTCACCCCAAATTTATACATGCAGTTGTCATGTCCAAAGGTCATTTTTAAAACATGTGGTGCTGACAGTGCACTTTCCCTGTGTGATAATGTTGTAAAAAAAATATGCATTTAATAGTTTGATGCTAGTCAATATAGTTGTCATCTAATCCGTTTTTCAGACGTTCTACTTGCCTTGTACCAACGTGTCTACTGCTATAAGCAGCTGTCTTCTTTTTTGTCTTCCATTGGTATTTCTCTGGCTACATGCTATGCAATGACTTTATGAGGTGTGCATGCCTAACATCAGTTTCAAGAGCAACACAAGCCGGTAAAACCATATTCACAAATATGTCCATATCTTTACTTATTACACAATAATAGCTCAAAACATTACACCATGCCCTTACGTTTAACACTAGTTTAGAAATTTGGCAGAAGCCATCAGGCGAAACTGTCCCCTGCCACCTTAAACATTTTGTGCCAAAAGTTTTTATATCGAACGTTTTCTACATATCGCATATTTAGAAATTATCTAGATTAATGATATGAAAGAACTTATATTTTATGCACGCAAAAAAAGAATTTAATCTTTTAGAAAAATAACCATATTGTGGCAAATAGCTTTGTATTATCTATAATGTGTGCGAGGAATGCCTTCTTCAAAATAATTAAAATTGTGTGCAATGGGAGCTGTTTTTCGTCTTTTCTTTTGCTGACATAGTCAGGAAATACTAGCATTCCTTGTCAATGTTGACTAAAAGCTAAGAATTGGTTTTACAATTCCATAAGGTGACTGACTATGAGACACGCCCTTGGTTATCAATGATAGAAATTCTCTAAACTAGAGGGAAATATTTGTAAACATTAATTTTTAAAGTGTTCAAAGGGGAAAAAATGTCATCATACATTTACGTGTTTTATGTACTTCAAATGTACGTTACGTCTGATACATATACAAAAATGCCTGAACTGTTATTATTGTTCTAGGATGCTGATATAACGGGGTGGGGGTGTCTGTACAGCATGGCCTAGAAACTGGGCAACACTGGACTGAGGAAGGCAATATAATGTATAATGAATGTTTGCTTGCAGAAAATAATTACAGATGTGGTTCACTGGACCATTACAAAAACAGCCGTTTTTCTTAAGGGGGCAGGGGAGAGTTTGTATGCACAAATTTAATGTTGCCTAAATTAAAAAATTAAAATAAAATATACGAGTGAGGTTCAAAAGGTCAATATTTAAAAAAAAGGTATAGTAAAGCCAAACATAAGGATGTCATTCCCTTGATAGGACAAGTCAATGGAAATTTATACAATAAAAAGTTGATACCCCTACCCCCCTGTGCAGTGGTTTTATGAGGTTTACATGTCCATCATCAATTTCAAGATCAACAGAAGCCGGAAAGACGAAAGTCATAAATATGCCTATATCTTTAATTATTACACAATAATAGATCAAAGCGTCACAGTGAGCATTTAAGTAGTAATATGGGATATCCTGGCGTCAAGGGAAAATCCAGTCAAAAACAGCTTGGGACACTCTGGCGTCAAGGGGAATTTAATTTATATAGATTGGTGTGTTTCTATGGCTCAAATACAGGGTCGCATATGTATATACTATATCTGATCGTATTTTTATGGTTTCTGGATAAGATTGTATATAGTTACTCTTCACTATTATAGTTTTTATATTTTAGTGTTACTTTAAAGAAAAATTTAAAAAAATGCCTCTAAAACAGAGATCTTCAAGATTGCCTCTATGACTTCGAGTCTAACATTCGGGTATTTACTTGTACCGCAAATGTTTTTGTTAAAATCAAGTCACTGATATGCGGAGAAAATATCATCAACAGCCTGTATCTGTTTGATATCAGTCATATTTCATTTATCATTCATCAGTGAATGTGTGGATGGGGAATGATATTAAAAAGATTTTATTTCTTCATGTAATATAATAACATATTCGGAAATCTCGGACTTTGTGCCTTGAAATATATGCAGACAATAAGTTCGTATTACTGTATATTGATCAGGGGAAATAACATATCCATTAAGTGTTTCCAATAGATAAAAGGTTGTGTCCCTTTAACAGCGACCAAATGACTACATTTTGAAGTGCTGCAACGGAAGTAAGATTGACCTGACGAACACACAGAGGTTGATTAAATTTGGTGTTTCAATTAAAAGTGCGTGATGCTTGAAGAAATATGCATTTCATGATCACATCTACATTTATATAATGGAATATGTGGTTTTCTGAAGTAAAAGAAAATATTTTATTCAATGACCACATATTTTGTGTTGGTAAAAGCGTGGTATGTGAAGAGAAAATAGATTCCATTTATCATCACACACTTATGTATAAGGAAAACAGCACCAATGAGAACACACGGAGTTGTATAATATCAACGTATCCCGACGTTAAGGCGAATGTCTTATATTTATACAACCGGAAGCCTCAAACAAATCCCAGAGAACCACAATAAAAGTTGAATATAGAACTATATCATATCCATGAAAACATAACGTAGATGAAATATATAAGTAAAAGAAATTAAATTTTTTAAATAATGAGAGATATTGACGTTCTGCATTTCAGTGCTGAAATTACAGTTCCTATGTGCATCTAGCATCTAAATTCTAAACGCGATAACAATATTTTCTAAATAAACACGAAGTACATTGTAGAAGTAACTGAAATCTACATGTAAAGTATATAGACTCATATATTGCTATATTGACACTTACCCTGACTGTTGCATGAGGGTCTACTTAAACCTGACTGTTGCATGATGGTTACTTAAACCTGACTGTTGCATGATGGTTTACTTAAACCTGACTGTTGCATGATGGTTTACTTAAACCTGACTGTTGCATGATGGTCTACTTAAACCTGACTGTTGAATGATGGTGTGCGTACAAAAGGAATTGGGTTTAAGGTACTTTGTTGTCACTTGTTTGGTGGCTACTTATATGAACTTTCATTTTCCTTAAATACCTTATAATTTGAATATAGATGAAAACCATTGGCAGTTGAAGGACTTTTGAGAAAGAGTCTTTCAACCCTGGCTGCTGGTAGAAGCAATAGCCAGAAGCATACAATATCACCCTCTCCCATTTGTTTTACTGTATCAAATATTACACTATGTTCTTACACTGATGTTGTTCAATCCCTTCCCCCTTCTTATCCCCCACCCTGGAATGATGAAAGTTTCACTGTCACATTAATGAGTGCAAAGGAGAATTTATAGATCACGTGCCTCTTAATGTTATCATTTGTAATGACGTAATAAATCACATGCGTTATCAAGGCATAATTGTTTCCAAGAAAAGTAGTTATATTAAGGCAAGACAAATCATTTCTTCGAAGTGTGATATCAGTGCGCGCTCAGATAGCTGAACAAATAATCCCTACCTTGTTAAGATTTATCTGGCCCTTTAACCTATGAACTGGAATGTTGATCGATTACTTTGCTGATTTTAACCCAATTTTTCAGGACAAGATGTGCTATACATGGCGAACAGAATATTTGGTGGATGAATAGAATGAGAATGACCCAGAAAGAAAATACCGAAGATATACAGAGAGAGAGAGAGAGAGAGAGAGAGAGAGAGAGAGAGAGAGAGAGAGAGAGAGAGAGAGAGAGAGAGAGAGAAGGGTCATGTGTCATGTTTTGTTCAGGGATTGGCTAAAATATTAATAAAACAAACTAAATGGGAAAAGAAACATTATAAAACGTAGTCTTCGACCAAGGCAAAGACCCGAAACAGAGACGACCCAGACAAACAATAATCACAAAGGTAAACATTGAATTTGCCAGGATTAAATGCTCAAGGCCTTAATAGACATGTAATTAATAGCCATGTAATTAATAGGCATGTAATTTTAAAACTGGATATATAAACTTATTAGTATGAAATACAATGTTAGAATATCATCAGTTGAATTTTGAGATACACAAAAAGACGAAACAGTACAATCTGTGTATTAACTCATAGTTTCAAAGCAATAGTTTATGTCCCGAAAAATTCATTATCAGTAGATTAAGCATTAAAAGAATATCAATACGAACAAGAATTTTCAGAACAAAATTTTTGGTAATTACAGTTTAGGTTATCATTTATTTAATTGACAAAAATGGGTCCTAAGCAGATTATAATTTGCCCATATATATTTAAACGGGTTGATTTTTAGAAAATAATCACTGTGAAATAAAATATGTTTGTCTTTATGAGATGTTGAGATCTTCTGTTGTAGTTTTATCATCACAAGATTCACACACATCTTTCTCCCCCCCCCTCTGTCTCTGCCTCTCTCTCTCTCTCTCTCTCTCTCTCTCTCTCTCTCTCTCTCTATATATATATATATATATATATCAGACGAGGGCATTCTTTTATCATAATGTTAATGTGCTCTCACTGACTTCAGGACACGAGTTTTTGAATGGTCATGCTGACAAAAAATGTAATTAGCGAGTGGAAAGTACCTGGCCTTCTTTTCAGGCCTGGTCTGTAAATAAATCATTGAGCGTCGTTCTGTTTTAGTAAATGCGTATTAGTTTTATATTAAGGGGTGAATTACTGAGAATTAAGAATTAGGTTATTTAATCTTGGAAGCTATCTAGTTGTTATAATTCATTTATTCAAGCGTTCATTGTAGTTATAAAAAAATCCTAACGCTATTTGAATGTATGGCTCCATTAGTGCTACACAGAACTCCATTTTTACAAAATTGGGGATTATATCAGTGTTATTCATCAATGCAACAGTAAAATAGTAAGCATGATTCGGAATACCACGGGAGCTCATTTGGTTTACTCAATACTTTTGGACATCATTGAAAATTTAGTACTATATAGAATTTCATTCACCATACTGTAGGTTATTTTAAATCTTCATACTGTATGTAAGACCGCAGAACTAACGCTTATCCGGCTTGAAGCTTGTTCCGTTTCCGTGTCGTTTATCATGATATATGTGCCTGTTGTATGTCTTCGTCTACATCATTATGCTTCATCATCCATTGGCTGTTCAGATAGTGTCTTTCTTCATCTCCTTGTTTTGGAAACGAGAACAATTATAATTTTTCTCAGCTGTCTTGCTTCACTGCTACAGCGTCATTTGTTCTTGAATAAACGCCATCACGTGATCGCCAGTCAACCCGTTTTTGATATGATTCACCCTCATTAGTTGCTTTTTTTTATTAAAAAAACCACTACTCATTGGCTCTCCTAACTACATTGTACTCAAGACTAAACGAACTAGATTTGCATTCATCATTACTTAAATGTAAACGGAAGCGAGAAAAGAAACGTTGTTTCAAAGCTGGCCTGCGTAGAACAGAAGAAGAATTAAAGTTATCTCCTCGTGGAGGTGAAATTCCTGTCATCACTAAGAGAAACCTCCGTATCATAAATAGAACCAAAGTAATGCATGACATCCAAACAAACCTAACAACTTACTTACCTGCTACAGCAGAACAACTCGATAACTGTCTGTGTTCGTTGCTTTAAAAACATTCCCAATCCACCAAGTGCAAAGTATCAATTGAAAAGTGTTCTCTGTGGTATAGCAGTGTTATGGACCAGCTTCGCACTGCTAAAAGAGACCTCGGTAAGGCGGAGAAGGATTGGGTTTCCACCAGACTAACTATTCATAAGCAATCCAATCCATGAAACCGCTAAGAAGATCTTCACAAACATAGTTCATTTAGTCAAATTATCCCACTACAGTACTAAGATCACGGAAAGTTCTAGCTGCAAAGGGCTCTTCGAGATTACTAACCAACTAATGTCAAGGAACAATATACACCACTTCTAACTACATTCTCTCCAGTAGACCTTCCGGACCTGTTTGCAAATTTCTTCCGTGACAAGGTATAAACCATTAAAGATAATCCTGACAACATAATTTCAATTGACTCGTCGCCAAAATGCGATACAGAATTTCAGCGACAACCGTTAGCAGCATTTGAACCTGTCTCTATGGATTTAGTACGTACAATCGTGATGAAGATGCACCAAAGTGTAAACGTGATCCAATTATAACATCACTTCTGCTTGAGTGCTTAGATCCAATATTGCCTTCACTAATTGATGTTATTAATGCCTCTCTCTCTCTCTCTCTCTCTCTCTCTCTTACGTTATTTTTTGAAACTGATATTCTAAAACCTCGGTTGAAGAAACTAACATTCGACCATAACGATATAAATACCTACCAATCAGTTTCTTATCTTCCGTTCATACAACAAAAATCTTATGAAACATAGTTCTAACCAAACTTGTATCTCATTTGAATTCAAACTGTCTTTTTCACAATGTACAGTCTGCATATCGCCCTTGCCACGGTACTAAAAATACTCTTCTAACGTAGAGTACAGTTACGGAATTTCAGCTAGAACCATTATTAGCATCTGAACCTGTCTCTGTGGATTTAGTATGGACAATCGTGATGAAGATTGCACCGAAATCACGTGAATTTGATCCAATTCCAACATCACTGCTACTTGAGTGCTTAGACTCAATACTGCCTTCACTAACTGATGGTATTAATATCTCTCTCATCTGGGTAATTCCAATCATTTTTCAAAGCTGCCATCGTAAAGCCTCAATTGGAAAAAACAATACTTGATCATAACGATTTAAAGAACTACCGCCCAGTTTCTAATCTCCCTTTCATATACAAAATCTTAGAAAAAGTTGTTTTAACCCAACTTATTTCTCATTTTAATTTAAACAGTCTTTATAGCAATGCACAGTCTGCATATCGCCATTGCCACAGTATTGAAACTACTCTTCTGAACGTTTTTAAAGACATTCTCTCTGCTTTGGATAGCATAAAGATTACAGTATTAACCCTCTTTGACTTGTCTGCAGAATGTGACAAATAGACCATGCTATATTACTTCACCGTCTTCTGCATGTATTTGGCATTCACAATACAGCCTTTGTATCTGCAAATGGAATACACGCCACCCCAGTTGATATATGGTGTGGCGTTATACAGGGCTCTGTTCTTTGGCCTGTTTCTCTTCATTCTTTACACTCAGCCGCTCTCAAGTATCATATATCATTATCCATTGTTTCTAACCAATTGTACTCTGATGACACCCAAATATACAAATCTAATCACCCAACTGACGTTGATGTAACCATCCAAGGCGTGGAGTGGTGCATTTCTGGTGTGAAATCATGGATGACATATAACAAACTGCAGATAAATGATGCTAAAACTGAGGCCATTCAGATCACAACACAAAGACTTTACCATTCACGTCCTTTACATCAAGCAATAAATATCAGGAGCACCAACATTAAATTCATACAGTCAGTACGGAACCTAGGCGTTACTCTGGGTAGTAATCTCACACTGCACCAACATGTCATGTACATATGCAAGGCTGCATATCTTGAGCTCAGTCGCATCAGCTCCATTAACAAATATCTTTCAATTAATGAAACTAAAACACTTGTGTTCATTAGTGCTTTCAAGACTTGACTATTGTAACTCAGTTATATCTGGCTCGTCTCAATATATACTCCAGAAACTTCCAAACGTTCAAAACACAGCTGCTCGTACCAACCTTAGAGTACCACGATCCGAGCACGCCTCCATATTGCTCTGTACCCTACACTGGCTATCCATTCGATCCAGAATTAAACACAAAATGTGTTTTCTGTCCTACGTTTCACTGACGGACTCCAGTCAAACATACCTATCTGGCCTCAACCTTGTGTACACACCACCAAGATACATACACTCCTCTTCCGACAATCGTATACTCCTTGTTCCCACTATAAACATGAAGTCATATGGACAAAGTTCGTTTGCTTACAATGTCCCAGCAACGTGGAATGAATTGCCCATTCAAATTAGACACAAAGACACAGCTAACTCTTTCAATAGTACTCTTAAAACTCAACCTTTCCGACTGCAAGCACAAACTTCATGACCTAATAATGTTTCCTACCATAAATATTTTCAGCATTTCTTATGTTTTCTAATTTCATGGTGTTTCTTGTAGTCATTGCATTATAAATGTTGTACAGCGCTCAGAATTTCTAAAGATTATGCTCTATACAAAGTCCTCATTATGTATGTATGTATGCATGCATGCATGCATGCATGCATGCATGTATGTATGTATGTATGTATGTATGTATGTATGTATGTATGTATGTATGTATGTATGTAGAAATACTGTTATTGATACAAATTCAATCTAAGTTTGTAACTTTTCAGCTCTATGCTATGAACGGACTATCAAACAGATTAATATATTTATAACAGATTAATATATTTATAACAGTAGGTAATGCTACTTTAATATTGCGAATGTTGCATACGTAAACGTCATCACCTTAATTCAACAGTTCATGTATTTTTTTAAAAGTTTGAATTATAATTATCTGACGTGTCTCTATTTGACAAGAACGTAATTGTTTCATGCTATTTATTTTGCTAACATTACAGCTACAAAATGGGCATTACCATGCAAATAAGTCATTATACTTTACCTTATACGTCCTAAAATATGATGCTCCCGAAAATCTTTTAATAATTATAAAATAGCATTGCAAAAAACTATTTACCTTATTTTATGTCTTTTGAAAGTTTGTAGTATAATAAATATCTTCAATATTCCTTTTTATCTTCTTGAACTAAATATCTACCGACCCTTCATAATTTTAATCAGCATACATCTTAAACGTCAAATTGTAGCTGCATCTACCGGTGTACTCTGGGACCTTTAATTTATCGAACGATTCCTGAAATATGTCAGTCCAATAAAATGTAATCCTCTTGCTCAGTTAATTGGTCAGAGGCTTTGAACAAAAGGTCCGATACTATCCAACCATAAACAAGAACTGCATCATTTGCTTCTTACTGGTGGGCACATAGAATTCAGAGATAGCTTTCACTTTAGCTTTCAGGTACATCACGTGACCATTTCCCACAATGTCCTAAAATGTGACACAAGCTCGGCAAAACTCATTGTTGCTTAAATTAATTCTTAAATTTTCCTCATTCAATCGAACGAAGAATTTCCGGAGAGAGAGAGAGAGAGAGAGAGAGAGAGAGAGAGAGAGAGAGAGAGAGAGAGAGAGAGAGAGAGAGAGAGAGAGAGAGATTCAAAAAGTAATAATGAGAGACGCAAATAGAAGAATTTCCGGATAGTTTCTAGATTATCTTTTTTGGATTCTCTGTGTATAATGAACTCGTTATTATACGATTCATAGCCATCTATCCCAGATGTAATCATGTTCACTAAGCGCTGGATTAGTGCGGAGAATTTTTCATACCAAGTATGTATTGGTAGAGTCGATCTGAAGTTATACATGCCTAAATCTCTTTTGCGTTATCCGTAAGAGGAATATGCCAGAATCGCATGTCACACTTGCTTACATAGTTTGCATTTCCAATTTTGTCCGTACTGTCGTCAATTCTTGGTATTTAACATTAGTACTTTTTAGTGAAACTGTTAACTTTTCATTAGAGGAGTGCTTTAAGATTACCAGTTCTCGTTCTTTTAATTTTAAATGCATTTCCATCTTTCTTCTTTATTATTTCCAATTCTATTTACGTCTCTCATTATTCCTTTTTGAATCTCTCTCTCTCTCTCTCTCTCTCTCTCTCTCTCTCTCTCTCTCTCTCTCTCTCTCTCTCTCTCTCTTGTATTTTATCTCTGTTCTCTTTATATTCCTTTTTCCTGCATATTTGTTTTTCTTTTGTATTTACATGTGTCATCTCATCTCCGTGACGCTTTTCATCTTTTTACATTTGAAGCTAAAGTTTTTTTAACTTCATTTCATTATTATATCTTTATTGCAATTGCGTAACTTGTAAGATAGGGCCAGATGGAGACATACTACTGAAACCCAAAAGACTTTTATCCAACATATTCTTTTCTATCAAATATTGAACCAAATCATGCTTTTCTTTTCTGTTCTAATAAAGATGGCTTTGCAATAGTTTTCAAGACCTCTAACAGTTATTGAGTGGAGTTCAAATGAAAGTTCTCCACTCAGAAGATCAGGGACAAAACATATTCTATAAATAAATGAACATAAATTTCAAAACAATTTCAATTTCTCTGAAATATTTCTAAACTTCGTATCTGAGACTTGACCCAATTTCTTTTTCGAGACCATCATCATGAATTAAGTAAAGAAAAGATGCAAAAGCAGCAAAATAAAATCTAACAAGTAACGTACTAAAAAGAGTGATAAATCGAAATGTGAGAGGAACTTAACGTTATTATGAAGTGACAAAGGTGAATGAAAGGTCAAATGAATCGAACGTTACATCAGATTTCAAGACCGGAAATGTATTGGTCCACCAATAATCACAACGATGTCAAAGTAGCGTCGTAAATAACTTCTTAGAATAATTCACAATCGTCTTCCGAAAGCGTCTAATCCCATCTGTCCAATGGAGAAAAACCGATTTCTCATGAAAATACCTACTAATAATTATATTTTTTGCAATTACCAAGACGTTCGTAAAGACCTATTTAAATCGTGTGTATTATTATTATTTCTTAATATTCATAAAAACTTACCCTAGTCACGTGGGCAAAATGCAACAAATGATAATCCGTACACTTTACACCCATTAATAACAACTATAAAAATGAGATAAAATCAAGTAAGAGGAGTTACACACTAAATAAGCATACATAACAACATTATTCGTCTGGATTAAAAACGTAAACGTAATCGATTGGATTTGGGTTTTGGTATATATATATGATTTATTAGCCAGTTCTCGAATCGTACATGCCGCCAACAATGTGTGCATACAAAGTTGAGTATAACCTAAGTACTTAAAGGCAGCATCATCCATCGAATTTCACAACACTATATAACATGCTTTAAAACAAATTTGTGACTAAGTCGCGAACAAACAAACAATTATTATATCAACTGAGTCACAGTTTGTACAGTTGAAGAAACCTTATGACGATAGTTTGCACTGGAATTTATAAGCCAGTCATATTTGGACTATTATGTTTTTCATTTTGTTAAACATTTGTTCGCCCACGCAGTTATCAAATGTTGCGTGCCTCTTTGGGAGTAGACACGCATTTTTGTCAGAAACGTGGCACCAATAAAAAGGAAAAAGATTGAAGTTTTACACTTATATAAGATTTTAATGAGGATATTAGCATCAATATTGACGTGTAAGAGAATAAATTAATGAATAAACAAAGGGCGACAATTCTAGGTTTATAATATATTAGTGGTAATACATTTGATAGGAAACGTGTTAATTTCTTCATTTAATCTGTTAGTCATTTAACGTTTTATAACTAATGTCATTCGCAAACATAGTCTTTGGAAATTACTCAAATCTCAAAAGGCTTGAGAGTTACTCTGTAATTTCAGGCAAAAATTAAACATCCAGTTTCACATGAACAACTTAGATGCACAGACATAGCTCACATTACCGGAAAAGCAACAATTTTGTATTGGCTAGGATGTCCACAAGATTGTGTTCTTTTGAAAAACAATTAGAGTAAAATTTGGGATTGGTGATGTCTAGTAAAGGTAAGCTAATATGATATTCCTTTATATTATATTTTATGTTCGTAATAGCAACGTTTAAACGTAAATCATCATCATCATCATCATCATCTTGACCTAGTGTGGTCGTTGAGGCACTGTGCTGCTGAACATCTGAGCAGTTCCCTCCACTTGTCTCGATCATGTGCCAATGCCTGTGACTCGGCAAAACTTTTCCTGGTTCATTCTGTGATGTTGTCTCTCCACTTTTTTCTCTTTCTACCTCTCCTTCTACCACCTGGGACACTACCCTGCGGTACTGTTGTGGATAGACTGTGGGCTCTAGTGACATGGTCATACCACATGGCACTGATGCTTAAAAGTATATACTTATTTGCATAACCGGTTCGATAATTTTAACATGTTTCGTTCCATCACTGTGGTTGCAAAATGTTTTGAAGCTTCTTGCTCACGTTTCTCTCTTATAATTATAGCAGAAGTAACACAGGTTACGTATGCACTAACAATCATTTTAAATTGCATGTGCTTAAAATTTAACTCTAATTATTTTTTAACCAATGTCTTTTTCAGTCTTGCATATTGAATGATCTGCACATTAGCTAAACTTACAGACGAAATTGATCTATACGGTCTTTTACAGTGCTGGACAAGTACTAAGTTTGGGTCAATAAAACTACATTTCGAGTGGAATCGTCACAAAATAGTGTAGTACTACTAATTTTGGTATCAATAAGCGTAGCTTCATCGTGACTTCAAAGCGCGCGAAATTAAATCCTGATTGTACTGGATTGCACCTTAGGTTAATTTCGTACAGAAATGTCTACGTCCTTTAACACTGATTGTGCCGTATGACCTTCTCGGGGCATCTAAATAATGACCATCCAAATGAATATGGATGTATATGAATCCAACAAAAGTGAATACTTGCCACTAAAAATATGTAGAATTCTACATAATGATACCCATTACTGAAATAGTTGGTGTTGAATGACTACATCACATGTGTGACTTTTACTATAGTATACATGAAAAATGGCACGATATTTATTAGTCACCAACAGGAATATAACATAAGACCAAAATGGTTTGTATTTGAATGAGCCTTTCTGCCAGTGAAACTGAGTAATTCAAGACTCATCAACTACAATCTAAAGATGAATGAAATGTACGACATGTTTTCTAAAACTTGATAAGAATAATATTGTAATACGCACAGGGGTATTCACTTGACCGAGCGGTGTCAAAACCCTGGCGCGAGTCACGCTGGAAGTCATAAGTTTTCCCCAAATTTCCAAAGACTTCCATACAACTTGAGTTGTAAAATGGAAAGGGAGACGTGTCTGCTATAACTAATAATCTTTGCTCTAATCAATTGGCGACCCAGAGGAGACAACTTGCCCAAACGTCCATTAACTGCAGCTTTGCATGGTTTTTTATTCATTATCATCCGAATTCCGTACCTCAAGCCCGTCATGCCATAGAAATTCCACTAGTATTCCCTTACTAAATGGGAAATATTTAACTGCGCGACCCTAGGCCAGTCAATCCACAGAAATTCCGGCGTATCACGCTCATATACATACGCCCATTTTCCACTATGAACACATAAACGGTACCTACCAAGTTCCCTTGTTGATTCCATTCTATAATTTACTGATTTCCAACCATAAATGCCGCCTTTTCAATCACAATACTTGTATACACCAATGAATTTTAATATGGACTATGTTACTAAAGGGGACAGTCATTCGGCTTGTGCCTAAAATCACTACTAACGAACCCAGCATGGTTCAAATTCACTAACACTCCTCTCTGTGATGTTTTCTCCTACTAACTGGCTAACTATTTCGGGCTAGCAACTCCAAATTTATTACATTACCCCCGCCTTTAAAAGATCACTCGACCACGAGTGACACAAACGTCACATTTCTGTGATCTAAATCACAATTGGAAGTATTTTTTTTTTTCTTCTAAAATTTAACCCCACACCCGATAAACGATTACCAATATGATTATATACAACAACATAAACTATCCAAATCTAAACAAGTTGAATCCAAGATGAAATAATGTTTCAACCACTTAGTCGGGTTCAAACTCCCTCACGACTTCCTCGAAATTGACTTATCTAAGCATAGGTCTCTAACAACAGACATCAAATGCAACCAGAACCATTCCTCTTTACATTAAAACTCTGGTCTGGAGGTTGCGTTTCCACCAGGACACACGTTCTCACAATAGACCTTGGTACACCTGTACACATCACGAGGTTAGAGACTGCGTTCTTCAGAGACACCTCTTACTAACCTCCAACAAGTCAACCATGACTTCAATGTCCAAATATTTTTCAACTCAGTCTGTGCCAGACGATCCTATTTTTTTTCACTGTTAATTCACTACAAATTCCACACCAGTTGTGACCTAAATCCCTAAGAAAACCTATCCCCAAACGCTAAAGTTTGGAACACCATCACATAACGATTCAACTATAATTGCGGTGTGCACCACCATTTCTTTATGTTGCTAAATAATTAACACTTGCTTTGAATTGTCCTTCACAATTTTCCAAATTGACACCATTCCATTCATGCAGACAAGTCAAACTATGCATGATGAAAACCTCGCTGGACCATATATGATCATGAAGATGCGTGTAGACGATTTATTTCTTCCTTCTTAATGTGCTCTGTATAAATCAATTCTCAACTGGCAAGTCGCTAACAGTTCAATGACAAACAAAATACAGGATCCTTCCTGTACTACCCCACGAGGTTAGAGAATGCGTTCTTCAAATGAAACACGTCCTCTTAATAACCTCAAAAATAAGTCAACCATGACTTCAACGCCCATCTGGCGCGACCCTATTGTCACCAACAGAACGCTAGACTTGACACTGCCTTTACAATCATCTTTTCACCACTTAACCGTACCCTACAGCAACACAAAAATAAAAATAAACAAATAGTCCACCAACCTCCAAACAACCATACATAATACCCTTATTTCTTTAAATTCAGCCATGTTTAACTCCAAGCACAACTCAAACCACTAGACCTAATTTACCACCTGGTTTCATGCAGCAACCCACTTATAGAGCTTTCCTGCTCTAACACCGCATGATTACAACTTATAAAACTAATACATACAAAAATAAAACACCAATCAAGATCGACATCTGTCGTCACAGAATTTGAAACTATTAAACAAATAATCACACAAATAATCAAATTATTTACATAGCCTTTGGGCGCATTCTGATTTAATTGTAACTGCGCGGCTTTTAATTGTCACCCGTAGACAATATGTCTCAACCCATCCATGTAATAATTACGGGGAAAAATTATTACCCACCCATTTATAACTTTTATTTGCCGTTTCTACTGGTGTATGACGCTTATTCAAATTTTGGAGTTTTACTCATTGTCAGTGTTACTAGCAAATGACATATCTGAACTCATTTACAATGTATGTGTGCACCTTAGTACAACACAGCATCGTTTCTTCGTCGCGCCCTTCTTTGTTCCATTAACTTGGCCCTTTGGGCTGTAATTGGATATGGTGATTCCTCTTCTTCCCTCTCGGTTTCATCACCGCTATCGTGCATATTTTCCTGGCCATCGGTGTCTTGGTGTTCACTCTCAGGTCGCACCAAGCATGGTTTTAGTCGGTTGAAGTGAACAATCTGAGTCGCCTTATGATCGGTCCGTGCAATCAGGTATGTAACATCCGTTATCTTCTTTGCAATTCGCCACGGTCCAGTCCATTTGACCATAAGTTTAGGTGATTTACTTTTCTTTCTTAGTGTCTGGTGCAACCACACCATGTCACCATCACTAAAAGACTGGCCGTGAACCTTGAGATCATAGGCGACTTTCTGATGCCGAATAGCTGTGCCTAATTGTTTTCGTGCTTCTTCGTTTGCCTCCCACATTGCATTTCTATAATTTGCCACAAATTGAGACAGATTCTTTGGGGCCTCGTCTGGTGTTTTGCCAACTAAAAGATCTGTAGGGAGAATCACTTCTCTACCCAGCATCAGCTTGTTTGGGGTGAATCCAGAGGAAGTGTGCTCAGATGCACGATAGGCCATGCTCGTAAGAGAAAGGTACTGGTCCCAGTTTTCTGGTTTATCATCTACATATGCTGCAAGCATCTGGCATAACGTTCTGTTATACCGTTCCACCATCCCATTACATTGCGGACGATAGGGAGACGTTCGCGTTTTCTTAATCCCTAACATTACACAGAGCTCTTTGAATACGGCACTTTCGAACTGTCGGCCTTGGTCAGATAATAGTACACGAGGTACACCAAATCTACAAATAAAATTATCCAACAACGCTCTTGCAACCGTGATGGCTTCAATATTAGGCAGAGGCACCGCCTCTATCCACTTAGTGAAATGATCTCCAATAACCAGGATATATGCATTACCCTCGTCTGTCTTCGTAAGGGGTCCCAAAATATCCAAGGCTACTAGCTCTCCTGCTTCACCAGCCGATATGCCCTGAAGTTTCGCCCGACGCTTCTGCTTGGGACTTTTATGCTGAGCGCAAACGGAGCATGTCGCACAGTAGTCACGTATATCATCCCGCATACCGGGCCAATAGTAACGTTAACGCACTTTACTGAGGGTTTTGTCGACACCTAAATGTCCCCCGGCGGCTCCATCATGGCATTGTTTTAGCACTTCACGCCGCCAACTGTATGGTACGACGATGAACCTTTTAACTGGCTTTCCAGATCGATCTAGCCAAACTCGCACAAGTATCCCGTCTGACATCTCTAATAATTTATATGTCCCCCATAACGCCTTAACTTCTGCGCTATTCCCAGATACCTCTTCCCATGCAGGGCGTTGCTGCCTCTCAACCCAAGTAACTACTCGTGACAAAGTAGCATCTTGTCTCTGTATCCCTCCAAAATGTATCCCACTGTCTAGCCGTATAGCAGATAATCCCACGCTACATTTGCTACAGTATTCGCACCCGTTGCAAGGTAAGCGACTCAAGCCATCAGCATTGGCATGTTTAGTTCCAGGGCGATGTTCTATCACAAAATCATATTCTGATAACTGCTCCAACCAACGGGCCAACTGTCCCTCTGGCTCTTTGAAGCTCATGAGCCATCGCAGGCTACTGTGGTCAGTGCGTACCTTGAAATTTCTCCCATAAAGGTATGTCTTAAAGTGACGAATAAAATGTACGACAGCCAACAGCTCACGACGAGTGACACAGTACTGACGTTCTGTACTGTCCAAACACCGACTAGCGTAAGCTACCACTCTTTCTTTGCCATCTATGTTCTGGGACAGGACAGCACCTATGGCTTCACCACTCGCATCTGTGTCGAGTATAAAGGGGCTATTGAAGTCCGGTACAGCCAACACTGGTGCAGAGGAAAGCGCTTTACGCAATTTTTCGAATGCCGCCTGATGTACTTCTGTCCAGTGGAAAACTGAATTCTTTGTCGTTAGCTGATGTAAGGGAGCTGCAATATCGGCAAAGTTTCTTACGTACCGCCTATAATAACTGCAAAAACCTAGGAACCTCCGCACTGCGGTAATTGATTTTGGAGTAGGCCATTTCAAAACAGCTGCCACTTTCTCAGGATCAGTTGCAACTCCAGCTGCGGAAATAGTGTGACCAAGATACCTAACTTCTCTCGCACATAGTGTACATTTGCTGCGTTTCAACTTTAGGCCAGCCCCTAGAAGACGGGTAAAGACGCGCGCTTGTCTTTCAAGCAACTGATTGAACGTGCTCCCGAAAACTATAACGTCGTCGAGGTAAATTAGACAAACTTCATATTGCAACCCGGCTAGGACGGCTTCCATAAGTCGTTCAAAGGTCCCAGGCGCGTTGCATAAACCGAACGACATGACTTTAAACTGATAGAGACACCTTCGCGTTGCAAACGCTGTCTTAGGCCGATCTGCTTGCTCAATTTCTACTTGCCAGTACCCTGACATCAAATCTAATGTGGAGAACCAGCTCATACCTGACAGTGAATCGAGACTATCATCAATTCTAGGAAGAGGGTACGCAAACTTCTCTGTAACTGCATTTAGCGCCCTATAATCCACGCAAAACCTCTTCTTCAAATCCTTTTTAGCTACTAAGACCACTGGGGCAGCCCAAGGGCTTACAGACGGTTCTATAACCCCTTTTCTTAGCATGTCGTCAACTTGTATGTCAATCTCCTGACGGAGCTGGAACGGTAATCTTCTAGGTGGGACTCTAATTGGCGCGGTATTGCCTGTTTTGACAGTGTGCTTGATCAAGTTTGTTCTGCCCAAGTCGTCATCATCTTTAGCAAACACTGTGCAAAATTCACTTAATTGTTTGCTTAGGCCTCGTGCTTGATCCGGAGTCAAATGGACGCTTGACTTCTCAAACAATTCAGTTAAATGTGAAGGCAGACTGCTGTTCGAATCCGGTTTCTGACTTTCGACAATTTGTGTCGATAGGGCCGCACTGGCTTCAGCACAACAAACACCAGCCTGCAAGTTTACCACCTCTTTAGTCGGGTTTAGCAACCGTATTGGCACTGTTCCGTCCATCGTCTTAATGACGGCTCGCGCGACAAGGATTTTAGTTTCATGCCTAAACATCGATAGAGGCTCTAGCACTGACTCTGTAGCTAGCTTCCCACAACCAACATTCGCCATCCAACCTCGCGTGATAACTTCCGTCTCTGCCGGGACAATGATGTTTTCAGCCAAGGTGATACGATGACAGCCCATAGACCCCGCAAAGTGGCATGGGAGTTTTAGTCCCTGCATCTGCAGTGTACACTGCGTAATACTAATATCGCACTTATGCAGCCGAAAAAAATCTAACCCAAGTATTCCATCGGGCCTAATGTCAGCTACAACGAAAACATGTCGCCTTCTGACACCTGTCCAAGCAATGCAAAATTCAGCCTGACCATATGTTTCAATTTTGTTACTGGATGCACTGATTAGTTGACTATCCACGGCATTGAGTTTTGGCTTTATATGACCAAGTGTTTCATACCGCCTCTTGCTGATGATCGAAACAGCAGCGCCTGTGTCTGCTAGCAAAGCGAGCTCCACTCCATTAACACAACATTGCGTGTACAGTCCCGGTTCCTCGTTTACATAACGTACAGGTTTGGCGTTTTCTGTTCTTGTCCTCATAGAATCTCCCTCTCTTTGGCCTCTTGTTCTCCATCGTTCATTGTATCTGTTTAAAGGCTTGGTGCATTCGCTTTGGTAATGACCCCGACCATTACAATTCCAACACTGGACCCCTGTTCGCCTTGAATCGCGTTGCTTATCCCCCGACTCGTGCCAACGACCTAATGCATCTTGATGTTTTTCAGTCAATTTCTTATTTTGTTTTATTAATTCTTCTACTTTTGCTTCTAACCTTGCTATTTCAGTTATATTTGTACTATCGTCGTCCTTGTCTTCTGACTCTTCATAGCCTCTACATGCAGAACTTACTGGCTTCTGTCTTACGCCAGCACGCAGGAAAGCCTCCCATTCAACCCCTACTCTGATGGATTCTTGCAAACTACTAGGGTGATGCCGCCAAATTTCAAGTTTTAGGTTTTCATCTTGTACTGCCCCTAAGAAATGGTCCTTTGCAAGCCTATCACGGATATCAGGCGGGCAACCAGGATATGCCAAAGAAACCAGTCTCTGTATCGTTTGACCTAATTCAGGGAGCGTTTCTCCTTTTTTTCTGAAACAGCTTCGAAGCTGTGCCTTGTAGTACTCATCTTGGTTACGAGGCGCAAAGCGAGCTTCCAATGAAGTTTTCAATTTCTCAAATTCGACTTGACCGGGCTGGACTTGGAGATCGGTTAAGACTTGGAGAGCGTCTCTCCTTAAACACGCTGCCAAACGCAATCCCTTTTCAGTTTCGCTCCATTCATTAATCATAGCGCAGTGTTCGAAATGTGTCATATAGTCGAGAAAAGGTTGAGAACCATCATAAATGTCTGCTTTAACTGTTGCCTTATTTCTAGTTGGAGGCGCAGAAGCACAGAGTTCTGTTTTTCCAGTTTCGACCTTCTTGCTCAACTGAAAGTCTGGCGTCTCCCTTACTTCCTTAACCTCACTGCGGCTCCCATTCGAACATTTTGTCAACAAATGACCCATGGTGGTACTTAATCTGTCAAACTTGTCCGTAATGAGTGTGTCAATGGTCTGAAGCAGACTATCAGTAGGCGAACTACTCGCTCCCTTGGATACTGAATACGTGGTTCGATCATAAATGTCTGCCTTCACGTTCTCAGGCACACTCTCTTTAATGGTTCTGAACCTCAGATCTTCAGCCCATCCATCACGTGCACGTACATTGCCACTATCGGCCTCGCACGGAGTTGAAGTCGCATAGCATTGAACACCACTGTCTACGTCTATTAACTTTCTTGGCCTCCTATCAATAGGCGACAATGGCGACAAGAGTCGCCAATGCACAGACTGTGGTAAAGGCGTATTCAATAATGAGGTAGGTGTACCTCTGCCTGTAGCCATCATAATAATTTATAATACTCTTTCAATACTCACAATTTGCCTGTGTCGATGTACTTGGTAGCACACTACCAATTGCTATTTAAGACCAATGAAACCGTATGCGGTTGTTATTGCTATTATTATTATTATTATAAGCCCCCGAATCCCTTACTGAATTTCAATAAATACAGCATAAGGTTTATGAATTTACCAAATACAGCGGGGAGAAGGTGTTGTCAAACACACGTTCTTTTGCTTTTATTAATTGTTCTTGTAAACTACTAACTTTAAAAATAATAACCAGCTAATGCATTCACTCTAACATAAGTAAAATACTAACACAGCCGACTATCATAAAAATGTCTGCTCAACTTCTCGCTTTCTGCGCGACCTACCAAATACAATACTTGTGTTATCGCTGTACTATATCCCGGATAAAACACTCCATCCTGCTTGAACATAATAAGTACTCCTCTTAAAAATCCTTCTCAGCAGCAAATGCATATATCTACTCTCGCAGACCAAATGTCGCGAAATCTCAATAAACGAAATTAAAGTCGCACTATCCATAATATTTCTTTCCTCTTTCTTTCCAAATGCGAAGCAATAGTCAGTTTCACACATAATAACTCTGAATAAATTGCAAACCATGACAGAACTATTCACACATATCCCAAAACGCTGCCACCAGAAATTTTCTTGTAATACGCACAGGGGTATTCACTTGACCGAGCGGTGTCAAAACCCTGGCGCGAGTCACGCTGGAAGTCATAAGTTTTCCCCAAATTTCCAAAGACTTCCATACAACTTGAGTTGTAAAATGGAAAGAGAGACGTGTCTGCTATAACTAATAATCTTTGCTCTAATCAATTGGCGACCCAGAGGAGACAACTTGCCCAAACGTCCATTAACTGCACCTTTGCATGGTTTTTATTCATTATCATCCGAATTCCGTACCGCAAGCCCGTCATGCCATAGAAATTCCACTAGTATTCCCTTACTAAATGGGAAATATTTAACTGCGCGACCCTAGGCCAGTCAATCCACAGAAATTCCGGCGTATCACGCTCATATACATACGCCCATTTTCCACTATGGACACATAAACGGTACCTACCAAGTTCCCTTGTTGATTCCATTCTATAATTTACTGATTTCCAACCATAAATGCCGCCTTTTCAATCACAATACTTGTATACACCACTGAATTTTAATATGGACTATGTTACTAAAGGGGACAGTCATTCGGCTTGTGCCTAAAATCACTACTAACGAACCCAGCATGGTTCAAATTCACTAACACTCCTCTCTGTGATGTTTTCTCCTACTAACTGGCTAACTATTTCGGGCTAGCAACTCCAAATTTATTACAATATTTTCAAAATTGTAACATGCAATGCAGCAAAACATGATCAGCGTTATGTGACATGGGGATCTTGTCTCAAATTTTGATGCCGCAAAGGTTGATGTATACATTATTTTTTAATTGTTATCTATTTTCGTTTAATACAAAGGTAATGCCAGTCGTTAATTTGCTATGACTATTGCAATTTTCCATTTTAGTTAACGATATTCAATACTGACATCAAGGAACAATGTTGTATTTGTGTTAGAGAGAGAGAGAGAGAGAGAGAGAGAGAGAGAGAGAGAGAGAGAGAGAGAGTAGGAAAAGAAATAATTACATTAATTTAATTGATTTATTGATAAGGCCATTTTATGGCAACCAGGTTTTGAACGAAAAGACATGTACAGTATCAGAAATAAAATTCGACTAATGCATGTAATGGAAATAATCGACAAAACAACTCGATAGGAAAAATAAATTGGCCCTTATTTACTCGACAAAACAATGCGATGGGAAATATAAAATGGCCTTTATTTAATACGGTCATTTGGGTGACATGTTGAATACATTAGTTTCATTTAAAGCTTTCGTTTGTTTTACCGGAGTCACAGCTACGATGTTTGTTAGATATTTCAGATCATTTTGATCTGTGCTCAGTGCGAAATATACAAAGGAATAAAGACAGTGATAACAATTGTTCTTTATTTGCTCCGATTACATGTTGATTCTTATTTTGCTCCGATTACATGTTGACTATGATACTGAATATACTAAAACTCCAAGCACTGTTAAAATATATAGATTATAGTCATTGAAGTCCACTCATTCTTAATATGTTTGTCTCTAGAACTTATCACAACTGTCCAAAGAAAGGAACTCTCAAATAAAACATACGAATTTCTTATAAAACATTCCAGCACCCTATCCTTTAAGGCACACATCAATTCTAATAACAGTCAATTAAGAGATGCATAACAAAGTAATAAGGCGATCCGTGAGGCTAATTAACACACACTACACTTTCTGAAATCCCTTGAGTGCGAATAAATGGCAAAATAAGGATGTGCATTTAAGGCTGTTTGACAAACAATAAGGCTGAAATATCTTGCCAAATGTATGACCAAAAAAAAGAATTGCTATGCAACGCCGAATAAACAAAATATTCTTATGGTTATATACCCTAATTTTTATTCTCAATTACCATACCAATAAATTCTTCATACATTCGGAATCGACCGCCTTTGTAGTAAATGTTGAATCTATGGAAATGGAAGTTGCCGCGGTACTCCCTAAATGTGGATGCACGACCAGCAAAACAAATTCAAACTAATAGTATATGTTTCCACTCTTAACACACGTTAAGCCAAGAATAAACGTTTGATTTATGATATAAATCAGCATTACAAAGGTACGTTACCTTAGTTTTTTATATAATTTTATTGCATGCACTTTTAATCTGCAATAACACTAAATGATATGCCATTATAACTAAACATTGTTTTGATTGGCTTAAATCATTGCATAATTAGCAGATTTGGTCCAATAGGGTTGTTTGGTTTCTTTTGTTGTTTAACACAGTATACTCTTTGGCTGAATTTCCATTTTATGACAGTGTTAATATGCAATCACACCATATCTAGATTATACTAAAGTGGATATATGAAAAGTATAAATATATACAATATCAACACGAAAGAATCATTATCATCGTCAATCCTTCATAGGATTGTCTATATTCTGTTGGATAGTATTGTTTTCTGTACATAAGTTTCTTTTGACACGACGATTTAAAGGAACATAAAGTACTTCAGCTGTTTAGTTTGGCAGTTTATATTCGACGGTTCCAAATGGTATGAACTTATCTTGCAGAAGCATAATCGAAAACGTGACTTCTTAAGGCTAAATACATGTTTATCACTTTATAACTGCATAGTAATATATAAACCCTTGACATTGAAACTGACTATTCAGGTTTCGTTTTGTTGTTATTTTTTTCTTCCAGCGAAATGCAGGAGGTTTCGTCCTTCTATCTTGTATCGTATTTAAGCAAAGCATCTCTTAATTAAGGTTCATTTTCTCAGACACCAATTTATATCGTACTATTAGTAATAACCATATTAACGAAACTATAACCAAATTAATGATGTCTTATCATATTTATGAAATTATACTCCATTACTGAAATTATACAATATTATTGAAATTATATTATATTAATGAAAATATAACCAAATTAATGACAGTATGTATGTATGTATGCATGCATGCATGCATGTATGTATATATGTATGTATGTATGTATGTATGTATGTATGTATGTATGTATGTATGTATGTATGTATGTATGTATGTATGAAAAGATTATATCCATAACATTGAATGGAATACTAGAGACATCTGAATATAGGGATTTGACATGCGTCTAAAGCATAAAGCTTGAATGGAACATCGCAGCGGATAATCGTTAGAACAATGTTTAGAGCGATAAGTATAGAAAGATAAGTATCAAGTTTATGACAAAGTTGTATAGCAAACACCGGATCCTTCGAACGAGGAGTAAAGTCAAGCTTGAAGCCACCATTCACGCAGCAACCTAATAATTCGCAAAACGATAGAGGGACACAAGGTTTAAAAAGTTTGGTACGTATGGGCAAGTAACAGCACAGATACGGGCATGTGCATCCACATTCTTCTAGGGGGTTCTGGCATTTTGTGTTGCACTCCCATCTGCACTCGCATCTACACCAATTTTTGACCTCCTGCTTGCATGTCATTTGCCGGATACTGCAAGAAAACATTGGTATCAAAGTGACAGCAATAAACAATACCCATCGGTCCGCCGGGCTGGTGCATGTGCATTTAAAAAATACAGCAACAAACATCAGAAGGAATTGTGGAATATCCTTGATAATTGTTTTGACGACAACTTCGTTAAAGCCATGAATTAACTGGAAACCATGTTTTCCTCCAGTCATATCAAATACCGTCTCCCCGATGACATTGATTATTTGTGCGATGGTAAACAGGGTACAGAAAGACATAATAACTTTATAAGTCACAATAACAGGCTGCACTGGAGGGCAACCTGTCTCGGTAGGTTTTATGAGATACCAAAAATAACTACTGTAGGATATTTTGTCCATCTCAATGACTTGTTCCCATGCCAATACAATATCTGTTATCATAAATACAATGGAAGTCACTCTCTTGAAAATTAACCAGCCTGTGCTTTGCCATAGTGCGTCTAAGTCAGATGTATTCGGTCCACTTGCAGTTGTCGGAGTAATCCGCTGGTCAGATGTAGTTATTTGTCCTGCGTAGGCTTCCGGTTGCGAGGTGATCGCAGAGTACACATTTGACTCGCTGCTTTTCATAGGGGGCACACCATAACCTTGCCCTTCCACAACGTTAAAAAAATTGTCGCCCTGATGCCTATATGTGTTATCCTCATGTGCTGCACGTTCTTGCGGATGAGACATTAGATGTGCACGAGGCAAATGCATTTCTCTATTTGTCATAGGTGGCATGCCATAACCTGGTTCTCTGTCTTGTCCTGGCATCACAGGAACATTGTAGTTTTGAGGTCTATCTCCGTGATAACCACGCATCGAATAAATTTCAGGTTCCTCATTACCAGACATGCGACTTGCATTTTCATTAACTGAACCCTGTATATAAGCCATCTTTCAAAAGGCGCGCTCCTATGATATGACCGATTACGGCAAATGTCTTAAATACTGTTTGTCTGAGTACTTTGACCTCCAAAAATAAACCTGTAATGCAGATATTGGATATCTAGCGCATGCGCAGGAAGATTACCATGTTGTTCAACATAAAGAATGTTCAGTAGCAACAGGAGATGATGATACAATCTCAGAATCCAATTTATAAGGAGTATTGAGTCATTGATAATTGGTGACAAAGCGATAAAAACTAAACTCACGTAACAGCCGTCGCACTCCACTAGCCTGGCTCCCGGGGACATCTGTCCCCTATCTGCCCCCCTCCCCCCAAGCTACGCCTCTGGTCATGTGTTAATGCCTAAACATGTATTATACGGTACGCATACAAGTTTTCAGCTCTACGCAGCACATCTTCAGTTTGAGAAGACAGTTTAAAGTCATCCGACAGATTTCGTAGAAACGTGGTTTATCTTTCCTTCTCTCTACAATCACACGTAATAGACGAAAAAAATCTCAGTAACATGTTTGAAGTGCACCAGTTTCTAGCGATAATAAAATTCTTTGCAAAGCCCAACTTGGTCAACAGAAATTATGTGTAAGCTTTGATGAGACCTAATATTACTCCGTAGGTTCAAATTAGATACAACTTTGACACTCCCACAGGTTTAACATTATCTTTATCTGATTCAGTGCCTGCAGTTTCATTCTTCTGGACCTCTATGTATATATAATTGAAGCATGTTTGTTCCTTTTTTCGAGTAGGAGAAAGACGTTAGGGACAGAATATATGGAATGACCTTTTTACCAATGTCAGTGAAGTTTTGAAACGATGTATGTTCTAGACTGAAAAAAGTAGTTTAGTTAAGTTGGTGAATTTGGAGATCTTTGTGATGACAGCAATTTCAACGCCGTCAGAGTTGTGTGGGAGAGCCTTGTTTCAACTCTTCAGTAATTTACACCACTCATTTGCAGTATGGTGTTATCTATACCTAATTTACACCACTCATCAGCAGTATGGTGTTATCTATACTTAATTTACACCACTCATCAGCAGTATAATGTTATCTATACTTAATTTACACCACTCATCAGCAGTATAGTGTTATCTATACTTAATTTACACCACTCATCAGCAGTATGGTGTTATCTATACTTAATTTACACCACTCATCAGCAGTATGGTGTTATCTATACATAATTTACACCACTCATCAGCAGTATAGTGTTATCTATACTTAATTTACACCACTCATCAGCAGTATGGTGTTATCTATACTTAATTTACACCACTCATCAGCAGTATGGTGTTATCTATACTTAATTTTCATTGTTACTTGACTTCTAGGTGTGAGTGAAGGTTTAGGCATTTGTTTTTGCATACCTGATCTTTGTCTTGTTTGTAAATTATTTACTAACATTTAACTTTAAGGTCTAACTTTAATAATGTGTTGTTGTAATGTTCCTTTTAAATGTATGTTGATATTAGGTCAATTTTGGCTTTGTGTATAATGGACTATTGGTGAAGGGGACAGTTTGTATGCGCACATTTAGTGTGGCATACACCGGAGTAAAATAAAATTAGTACATGTAAATATAATTCACTTGATAGGACAAGTCAATGGAAATTTATACAATAAAAAGTTGATACCCCCAGTGGTTTTATGAGGTTTACATGTCTATCATCAATGTCAAGATCAACAGAAGCCGGAAAGACGAAAGTCATAAATATTCCTATATCTTTAATTATTACACAATAATAGATCAAAGCGTCACAGTGAGCATATAAATAGTAATATGGGATATCCTGGCGTCAAGGGAAACTCCAGTCAAAAACAGCTTGGGACACTCTGGCGTCAAGGGGAATTTAACATGTTGGGACTATCTAGCGTCAAGGGAAATTTAACATGGGTACTATTTGGGACACTCTGGCGTCAAGGGGAATTTAACATGGTGGGACTATCTAGCCTCAAAATTAACAAAAAAATACGTATCTTTTGAAGAAGAAAAAGTATTTCTTAAAACTGATGAATATTGTTGTGTACAGTTAACTGGTGGGTCAATTTAAAAACAGGAAGCTAGTACAAAGATTGGTACTCTAAAGAAAAATGTATTAAACTTCGAAAGGATATATCATTTCTAAAGAAAACATTTAAAGGTAAAGATTTTATTAGTCAATTAAGTCTTCTACTGCAGCAAGCCCAAAAACCACAACATATTAAGAGCATTATATTTTCATGGCAGATATAGATTTCTTTGTATTAATGCAGAACTGTAGAAACAGATACACTTTAAAATGACCATGTTTTATGATACACGTAACTACAAAAAGATGATATTTTGGTGTTCCTCATATGAAAGAAAAAAATACTCGGATCGTGTAATTAGATAAATACAAAAATACCGTGGTTTAAGAAATAAGCTATATACCTTTAAGACAAAACAAAGATGAAAGGTAAGTATTCTATGGTATTTAATAAACAATCTGTAATCGCAAAGTATTTAAAGTAAGCAAGTATATTTATTAAACAACCTGTTATCGCAAAGTAGCAAAAGTATGCAGTGGGATTTGTTGAACAGTCTGTAATCGCTAACTATTTAAAGTAAGCAAGTATATTTATTAAACAACCTGATATCGCATATTATTTAAAGTGAGGAAGGTACAACATATCGTCTATTTAACCAAACTATAAATCTGCAACAAGTAGAGACTAATGAACTTGTTAGAGTTAAACCAAAATGGCATTAGTGAAATCTGACGAAATATTGCAAAACCAAAATATAGAAAAGATATCAAACACATCAGCAACGAAACAGAGGAACTAAGAAAAGCTAATTGCGATACATTTTACGGACTGTTAAAATACAAACAAACAAAAAACATTTAACTGAACATTTAACAGATTTAGAAAATACTTTTAAATACAAAGTTTTAATAACATAACAAAATGTACTTTTTGGCGAAAGGTTAAAATGATTTTTCAACGAGAAGGTGTGACACCTGCAACAAGCAAATACATCTTTTTGTATGGCATCAGAAAACCCTTGGTCTAAACATAATCAATTTAGTAAAGTGTCTTATAGGAGGAAATGGACGGGTAAAGGTGACACATAAGCACCAGCTGGTGACACATAGGCACCAGTTGACAATGTAAACCAAGAGATCTAAATACTGACATTATTTGTTCGAGTTAGATTTAAAGCACAAGCATCACTGATTATTTATTTCTGAAAGCGTAAAAAAGATGGCGTTTAAAATAAGCTGGGTAACTTGTTCCTTAATTAACTGATGATGTCATTCTGATTATTTTTGGCCGTAATTAACTTGTTGTATGCGATTCAGAACTCATGTTAATATTTGGCAACAAAAGGAATGAACACAAAATAATAATATGGGTAAGAAAAAGGAAAAATAATATTTTCAGAAGTAAATTCAGTCAGATCACGCAACCACATACGTAACCATAGACGCGTGTTTATTTGCTTCGTGAATAAAGTAAATTAGTTCTGTTTTTTAATCATCAGCTGTTTTAACTCTAGACCAATTACAATCTCTCACCGTTTGTCCTTTTGTCGAGATAAGAATGGACCAATTACAATCTCGCACCATTTTTGACCATTTGTCATCATAACTGCTAATCACATTCTTTTCTTTACGAATTGTTACTGACTGCTTTTCAGTCGCTGGTATTGTATTATTTACTAGGTCCGTATGTAAGCGTGTCAAATGGCTGTTGTATCCAATAATAATACCAGTTTTCATTCCCATATCACGAGGTAAACAAAAATATTCTATTCCCATCATCAATAACATAATCTAGTTTTAACTTGTGGTTAGAGCGTCCGCCGCGGAAGTGGGAGGTCGTGGGTTCGATCCCCGGCAGAGTCATAAAAAAGATTTAAACAAATAGTACTAACAGCTGCCTCACTTGACACTCAACGTTAAGAGGTTGGTGTTAGGACTGGTTGGCCTGGTGTCAGGATAATGTGACTGTGTGAAACATGATGCTACATGTCTGCGGCATGATGCCCAAGTGGCATCACTATAAACTGCCTTACTGCAGACATCGTAGCGAAATGATTGAATTTTTTTTTAAAGCTACATTAAAAATCCTAACCAAACAAACAAATAAACAAAGTAATATTGCTCATGCCTTACGGAGCACGTCCGTTGTCAAATCGTTAGTTTCGGAGGTTCATAGATTGTCATGTTGTCACGCTCTTCAATTTTGGAGGCAAGTAAATCTTGAATGCAGACCACAATCCCACAATACCATGCAATAAGTGATCGGTTTCGAGAACCAGAACATTTGTGCCTGGTACGATTGAATTGTTCGGGATCTTCGAAACAGTTGAAAGGAAAAGTATCAACTCAAAGTTGATTTTGAACAAACAAGATTTTCTCGCAACAAAAACGTATATTTAATATTTCAAATATGTTTGGTATTGGGCACTGGATATTAGATCTCTAACTTTAAGAACTTTTCATAGCTAATACAATATATTTTGCAACATTGATAAAAATAGCAATTTACTCTTTCAATGGATTGTTCGAAGAAACAAGGTGAAGGTGTGCCAATTCGGATATAAAATATTCATGAGCATGCATTTTGCCTCATTTCTAAGCGACTCAAATTGAGTGTTAGCCGATTAAATTCATGTTTCTAAATTTCATCTATTATTTCCATAACAACAAGGTTAAGACTTTAAACATAACGTTATCTTCTCTGTCCTTAATTGAACCATGAGCCATCTCTCTCTCTCTCTCTCTCTCTCTCTCTCTCTCTCTCTCTCTCTCAAAATTTATTGCCCACAAGGTAGCGTAAACCGGTTGTCGCGCAGGACAGACTGGTTTATTGCGTGTCTCAATGGTACTCGTGAGCTTCTTGTCAGGGCCCTATTTACCATGTACATGTTTATTGAATAATATTTTGCAAGGACGCTTAAAGATTTATTCAGTGTTACGATCCGTATGATTTACAATATTACTTCAAAACCGGAATATTATCATCCCTTTAAATTTACCCTGCTCGAAACATGGGGTGTGCTGTCAATTACATCCAGTTTTTGTTTAACAAGGACATTTTAATCATATTTCTTGCTACTGCCTGCACTGGTAAAATTCCACATTATACAGATGTTATTCTAGCTAGTAATAAAATCTTCATTATTTATTATAGTTTTCTAAATTTGTATGATCAATAAAAAAAAATAAGTACGGATTGTTCACAGAGTTTAGGGCCACTTAGGCCATATGAAAGGTATTCTGTGCTCGACATAATACATATATACAGAACGCAAAACTGGGGTGGGGGTGTAGAAACATTTAAAATTGAATTATTTCGTTTATTGCGGAAATATGAACAGAAATATAAACAAATATTTCATATTTTAATCATATACACATCATGTGCCATAGCATTCTGATTAATTGGTTATCTATTATTTATCGCATTGTTTGTTTTGATTGTTTTACTGTGTCTTGTATCCATATTTTCATACAATATAATTTTTCACACGCAAAACAGGTTAATCCACACTTACCGTTCGTGAACATTTTAACTTTCAGGAATTAACACTGCTTCATAATAAAATAAAATACGGATTCACCTTTTGCTGTTATGTCATGCGTACATATCACATGTATACAACTTTCTTAATTATTTTTGAAAATTGCTCTTGTAGCAATTACATGAATATATTGTTTGATATGAAATCTTTGATCATGGAACCATGCATGAGTGCAAAGGTTAGCTCATCACTGAAAGTTTACTGTTGGGCGCCTAATAGCCTTGATAGAGACAGTTTAGATCAGTATGCATAAGGTCAAATTTCTTGGTACCAGAGAAATTCAGCTGATGTTTCCAAAGTCTGAAGAGAAGCAAAGGACAGCAATTTATGTACAAAACTTCTGGAAATTAGTTCAAGAAAGGTGTGTATTGATTTTAAATTATTTTCTTTTTTATATATTAAAAAATCAATTGGTTTAAAAATACAGAATATTAATAAGAGTACATAGTTATATTATGTTAAATTATCTACTAGTATTAGGCACTTTTACTGAACTATTCCCTAAGTATTCAGATATTTTATTCAGTAAAGATAGCCCACATCTACTCAAGGAGTATACTCAGTATGAATTAGGCATAATTTTGTACATATATCTTCTAAAATTGACCATATGAGCTTCTATTACATGTTATCAAATGAAAATGTAAAATTTTCTAAAGATATATGTTGTTAGCATTGCATGTGATAATGGATTTCAGACCAGTAGATTTACATATTTTGATTAATAGATTCACTCCTAAACCATTACATTTTTTTATCTTCAAAAATGTTGTTACAAGGGACTGAACAGTATTGGTTTCTATATGTTCTCTCTGCTTAATACATGTATAATAAAACAGCAAGTTTTGAACACTAATTAGATTCAGATTCAGATTCTGATGGAAAATGCTATAAAAAAAGGGTTATTTATCTTACAGTTGACTGCAAAGATTTAAGAAATAATAAATGCAATACCATTTTTAGTATTCTTCACAAGATCCCTGTCTGGTGACCACTGAAGACATTCATTTTATTCAAACAAAAATCTGTTTACTAAGGTATTATTAATGAAACATTACAGCCAAATTTATTGGGAATTTGTTCCACACGAAACCTGGTTTAAGGAAAACATATTTTCTTTTTGATATTTTTTAAGAATCAAAAACATAATTTTGTTCAACTTCTCTTTTTTTTCCAATAGGGTCATGTTCAACTTGAAACTACCAGTTATAACAGCACCAGCGCATATTTCGAAATGTTTGCTCTGAATAATCTTACACTGAAACATTTGTATTGTAACAATGCAGATACAAAGAGTTAATGTTTAAATTAAAATGTACCAGTAACATGTATTGGTATATGATGAGTTAATGAAAGTTTCTATAATGTGTGCAAAAATTACACACAGGAAGTAAAAAGTATTAAAGTTGAATCTAGACAAAGTTTCAAAATGTAACTTATATGTAAAAGCGTCCCATATATTTATTCAAGAAATAAATATTGAAAATATCATAGTTTGTATTGCTATTGAAATAACTTGAACTTTAAATATTAAAAGTTCACTTTTTTAAAATCAGTGGTTAGCTAGTTTTGAAAGTTGACTTCACAAGAAATAATGAAGATCTAATGTAAAGCTCTCTCTTGAATTTCACGAGGAATCATGATAACTATTATGCCATTTCTGTATGGTGTAAGTTCATTGTTTCTGCAGGTATGCATTCATTAACCTAATTCTGAGAGTTACCTGGAACATACACTTGGGAAAAGACAGCACTAATTAAGGGTATTACATTTTTATCACTATATCATCCGTATATTTAATTTAATTTTAAGTAAAGCATGTAATATGAGCTTATTTAAAGATTTCAGACTAATTCAACAATAACTAAAATCAAAGCATATTAATACGGGGATCTCGAATTCAATTAGCTGGACTTGTTACCAATATTAAAGCAATATTGTTTGGTTTTTATAAAACTTGCAGTACAGGTTTATATAATGGAAATTTCAACAGTTTAGTAAGATCGATATCCATTCATAGTAATTATTTGATCTTGCATCTGACTGAACCAGTTATCACTTTGATGGTCATATTTGAACATGTTTGTAAATTTTGTAAATGGCTGAACAAATATCATAACTTTCCACGCAATGAAAAGCTTGATGTTTCGGTGTCTTCTTTGATGGTAGTCGGTGAATTTCTCTATAGTTTTGCGACAGCAGTACAGGCCAGTTAATCATTAAAATGCCTGAAACTGGCTTGTGACAAGAGGAATTTTGAACGCTAGCTATACCAGTACTTTGATGCAGAGGCATAGCTAGAGTGTTTGGAGCCCGGGGACAAGATTCATTTTTACGTTCCCGGGTTCTTCCTCCACCAATAATACTGGCCGCCATGTATAGCCTATTGTGTGCTTAAAAATGGCGTTAAACTCTACAACAACAGGTACAACAACAACATTTAACGATGGTAATTAACATTGGTATATACGGTCTAAAAATGCCAGATGTTAACTCGTGTAAGTTTCTTTCGTGGGAATGGCATTGGAGTTAAGCATTCGTAGTGTGACATTCTATTTAGTGAAGATGCGAATTTTTTTTTATAGAAAAGTAATTATTTTGTCACAACAATAATTCACAGGTGATGCAACAGAACATGTAGGACTTTTCTTGTTCGGAAGAAAATGAAAATCGAGGACATAATGTAATAATTGGGAGTTCTCAGCAAAAATTAGCGATAGTTTACAGCATGTGTGTTAAAACAGTAGTTACTTTTAAGAATATATTGTCTTTCAATTAATCCCCAAATAAAATGTTTCTTCTTTAGTTTCCACTATTTAATTCTGTTTTAAAATTCAAGCCATGTCAAGATGAACGTTATAATTGAAATTATATTTTGGAAATTTATTTGCAGCGGCACCGATTATTTCTGTCGATACCGAATATACCGATTGTTCTAATAATCGGCCCGATTATGAGTACGGGCGATTAATCGGTGCAGCTCTAATGAAATGCTTAATATTTATTTTAAATAACTGTGCTGTCCATTATGATACAGTGAATAGCACTGACCATAATGCAGAGATAAAACCAAATAAAGAAATAAAAAACAAGTCAGTTGGCAGTACAATTGGTGTCCAGCAAATTATAAAAAATGTGCCCAGGACTGATAAAGATGACTTATCATCTGACGAAAATGATGTGAATTGGAGGCCAGGTATATAATGATGTTCCAAGTGCACCCATTGACTTGCCTGAGACTAGAGTAGATTATTACTGAGGCTGGAGACAGTTGTATGTAATGCACTATAAAAACTATAAAAATTATTTGCATTTTTTAATTAATCTCTAACTTTTCTCAACTAAATGCCAGAGTCAATTTCTACTATAAACTACACATTCTTTTGTTTTCAATTTACATGGCAACCAAAGTACTGGGCTTATCAATGTAAACTTTGAAATGGCAACTAAAATGTTCAAGTAGGTTGCCCTATGGCTATAAATGTTTCTGAGGTACTTATATTTTCATCTTCTGATCTCTGAATTACGCAGTCCATTGGCAACCTTCTATGCATAGTAGGAAAAAGAAAAAGGATATAAATTTTTGGGGCCGTGTTGAGCTTCCAGTCAATTTTGTATGTTAGTCTCAGATAAACTCATGGTTGGATCTTTCAATTATAAAATACAGATAAAAATAAATGTACAAAGATATACTGGGCGACTAGATGAAAGTAAAACATCAACCAATTACTAAATATAGTATTACATGCATTTTAAAAATGTGACAAACAAAAATGGTACTCAATAAATAATTTTTTAATTCAGTTTAGAAGTGACCTGTTTACTTTTGGGATATCATCTTCCATTAACTAAGAATTGATATCTCCACACAAATTATTGTGATCTACCCGAAAAGTAAATGAATTCCGAACCTTTTTGTAGATGGGTTGTAAGCACAAATAAAACAATTCAAAAACAAATTTCTCGAATGAAGTAAGGAAGACAAGAGTTTTGAGATCCGTAATAATATTTAGTAATGGCTTGATGGTCTTAAACTAACAGAAATGATCAAAACAACTTTTGTAAAACTAAGCATTCCCAAAAATACACTAAGTGAATTTTAAAAAAATTAATTCTCAAAAAGGTTAAACCGTTTTATCAAACGTCCTAAATAAAGTTCTAATTGAATTCCTGTAATCTTAAACTGACTGATGTACCAGTAATAAAATAATCCAAGATATCCTTCTCTTAATTTACTATAACTACAAATTAATGTTTCAGACCAAGATTATTTAACACTTTGTAATGCCAGTAAATAATTTAAATAGTTACTTGCACCAAAACTAAGAACAGAACATGACAATATGACTGATTCCACCATTGATACTAAAATAGGAATAAATAATTTTTGATAAATTTGAACCAATTCTCAAGGATAAAAAAACTATCACTGTGAATCAAGATTCCAAACCAGGAATTTTGACTAGAATTGATAAACCATACTACGAGAGATCTTATCCTGTAACAGCAGATGTTTATGGGATATATCCGTTAAATGACAAACCTGATATTGCAAAACTAGCACCAATGAAATATTCTTCGTCGGATTCAACGTTGAATTGTGTAGCAGAACGAATAATAGAACACTTCACAAATGCATCCCGGGGGAATAAATTGACTGATCTAAGACGAAAAAAAAAAAATAATTGGGAATTAACGGTGAAACAGCATGGGGCAACAATTCAGGATATAGTTAAATTAGAAACATCATTGAGATTTCCAATATCAGTAACGACAATAACCGGAGAAGTATTACACGAACCGAAATATCAATCAAAAAGGAACGCCAATACAAATTATTGATCATAACGAACACGCGTGGTCATCTGCAGTAACAATATTTCCACGGGATAGAACTGTAAAATATATACCCCAAACCCTGTTTGGACTTGGAGAATCTTTTTCCGAGCAGACATTATTTGATGCTATTTACAATTTGAGTAAAAAAGATCCTGTGTCGATGTGGCTATTTCACAGTGCTGCAGACGATGAATGTGGATTCGATCAGTTTGTAAGACCCAAGGGAGAATTGTACCGTACTGAAGAGCTGCATAATCAAATGAAAAAACTAGCTAGTGAGTTTTCTCTAGGGGGAATCGAAGCTTTCAACGACGAACAATTACTAACAAACTGTTTTACACTTCCCTCGGTTGCAGCACATTTTGCTAGGAAGAAAAACGCGTGGAAACCAACGCGAAGTGAGTTTCTATCAGATGTCAGATTGAGCTGTCTTGAATACAGCCATGATGGATTATGGAATACAAAATATGACACTGAAACCGTTATTTCCGTTGATATGAATTCGTGTTATCCAGGGAGTTTTCTCGGGTATGGAGAATGTAGCGAATACTTCAAACGATTTGGACACCCCACACACGAAATGGCTCGTGTTGCGATTAATGGTCCGCTGCCACATTTTGATTTAACCGGATTCGCTTGTGTAGTATCATTTGAATTGGCTACAGGACTTCATCCGTGTAGTTATCTTTGGATTGGTAGACACATGTCTGAAAAACACTGGATGCCAATAGTGTTATTGAGATATATGATTGATTGTGGAATGTTACAATCGTTAATTGTCAGTGAAGCGATTATATCCTATCGAGCACAGAAATCAGTCTGGTTACCACAACCTGATATAGAAAAAAAAATTAGCGAACAGCGAAAACTGTTTCCAAATTTCAACGAAGAAGAAATTGTAAATTGGTCCAAACAATTATTTGAAATTAGAAACAGAGAAGCAAAAGATCTTGGACGAAGAATAATTGGTAAATTTACTCAGGGTGGCAAATACGACAATACAAGATATTCTTCACGGTTGATTATAGACAACGCTGAATACGATTTTGTAATCGCGGATCTAACGAATAAAGGCATATATGTCAATCGTAAAGACGCATTTCTGTCCGATGGAACCAAATTGGGTACAATTGTTACACATTTGAGAGCTTCTATGCTCGCATATGCTTCTATCAATTTATTTTCGATGATAAATAAATTTCCTGACACCGCAGTTAGAGTCGCCACTGACTCATTTTACATAAACAGCGATGTGGCTGAATTCACAAATTCTAACGAGAGTTGGGGATCATGGAGAATTAAGCGGGAAATGCTTCATGATTATATTCAGATGTTACGATTGAAAAAAATTATTTAAAAAGCAATCAGTGTTCAGAATTTTCTAATGCACCATCGATATCTGATCCAATCTGTAGATATAAAATAGTTTATTTAAACGGCTGTGGTGGATCAGGAAAGACGACTCGTGCAATTGAATTATTCCGTGGGGAAAATCCAAACATGATTGTGCTAACACCAACTCACAGACTTGCAAGAGAGATGATACAGCGAGGGGTAAATGCCTGTACTTATCACAGTTTCTTTCGATGGAAAGGAGATAAGTGGAGTCCTGAGCGTATGGGCGAGAAATTTATTCCTGAAATCATGATTTGGGATGAAATATGCACAGTGTCATTAGATGTATTACAAACATTTCTCGAGTGGTTGTTATTGAAAAATACAAAAGTCGTCATGTGCGGTGATCACGGCCAACCACCACCATTTGTCGGTGCATCCCCACATGAAAGGCTAAAGGGTTTTGTAGACTATAATGAAGAAATTAACGCTGATTATAGATCACTTGATGAACAATTACGAGAATTAAAAGCGCTAATTAGATTAAAACCTGATAGAATCCAATGTGAAATAGCGCGTGAAATAATTTCAGAAACTCCCATGGAGGAATTTTGGGAGGCGTGGAGACCAAATGATTTGATAATTGCAAGTAGAAAAATAGTCAGAGACACACTTCAGATGAAGTTATTTGAATTGCATAAAGAAAAATTTGCAACACTTCCAGTACCGTTATGTTATAGGCCTTCGGATACACGAAAACAGAATATTGAAGTTGATATTCCAGGACCAAAATCAGAAGGATTTCAAAGACAGAATTTAGTGCTAAATGATATTGTGCTGGTTGATATCAGCGTCGTCGAAGATGCATTGCGTGCTAATAAATCCCCATGGACGCTAGGATACGCAGCGACGATACATTCTTCACAGGGATTGACTATATCGGATACAATTGTTTGGATAGTGGATAATCACATCGAATGGTCAAATTTAGCCTATCTTGCAGTATCCAGAGTATGAAGAATAAATCAGCTTCGAAGAGTTGTTTTAGACGACGCAGAGATGCTAGTTAAGACCCCGCGATGGTAATTGAGTATCCTCGGGTATCACTTGCAGTTGTCGAGTAAATCCTCGTTGAGGGGCAGTTGAATCCAGTCTATAGATTGCTGGTCTAGAAACGCTAGGGTTTCCACCCGTAGATCGTGTTATACTAGATATCTTGCGTGCAGTAACACTCCAAATAGGATCAGTAGCCCTTTTTCTGCCACCTTCAAGCTCTCCTGGTTTGTATAAATACCTAACAGTGATATTACTACCAAGAATTGGTTGGGAAATGCTAGCGTTTCTAGGAAAATCCTCTTGTGGGAGTTTTAGTATAGACTTCTTTTTAATCGCGTTGATAGGTTTCATGTTGATTGTTCTAGTAATCTCATTATTCAGTGCGGTAATCACAGCTGGTAATCTTTTAACCCATTCATGAGATCTTTTTTTTCTTGGATGAATTCTTTCGCGTATTGATATCCGAATAACCGCTCAGCAATCGTCCGATTAAAGCGTTCAACAATTGCCTGATCACGATGTAGCGCAGTATGTTCTCGTCTGATGGTGACATTATGATGCTTCATTGTTGATAACACTGCACCCTGAAATTCCTTGCCAGGATCAACTTGTAATAGATTTGGCCAGCGTAGTGGGCCTCGTCGATAAATCCTTTCAAATGCAGTAGCTACTTCAGGTGATGATTTTGTTTATAGCGGCTCTGCTTGTTTGTATCGACTTGCAACATCAACTACGGTTAGCGCGTATTTGTAACCACCATCATGTGGCAGAAATAGTATATCAGCTTGATAGATTCCATGTTGTTATTAATTACTAGCACCTAACATCAATTTACTTTTCATAGCCGATTTTATCAAAAATGAAGCCAAATTTTCTTTGAAGGATTTATCAGGAACAGCATTTAATGCATAAATTAATTTCACATCTGCTAGATGTCTATGCTGCGAATTGCTGCTCTTATATGCAACATTATGAGCGTGACACGCCTTATCAATGGCGTTTATTGGTTCTTCACCGGGTTTGGGTTGGTTATGATTATTGAGTCTGATATCAAGTCTTGTTCCCAGTCCACAATAACTATACCCTGGAAGGTGTTTTTCTCCTGAATACTTTGCCCATGGGGTTCGAGGGAGTTTAGTTAGCTTGGCTGCGATATCACCTCCTCGTTTTTTTAAAGGTTCCTTGGGTTTACCAAGGGAAACAAATCTAAATTTCTTTGTACTACATTGTACGCATTTACCAGAAAGTGCTGATCGGTTATTTTTAGTTGTAATCGTCGTCAAGTCAAGTCATCTGTGCCAGTACGCGCCCTACATTTCACACAATATAGATCCATAATTTATATATAACAGCATGAATGTAATTGATTATTCAGCTACCTGACGACGGGAACCTATTAAACACCATGAAATGTTGCCGAATTCAATTAGAATGATTCGTATCGGACTTGATAAAATATTCGGTTGAAATCATAGGGGGTAAGCGTCCATCTTTTTTTTTACCCAATGGAGGCATTTCGAGGCCTGGATTCACCGTGTTTCAGAAACAATCACTAAGACTCTATTTGCCAAACAGAGACTTTCTTTTTTTTTTTTTTGGTTAAAACATGAAATTTCGTAGGAAGGCTCTATTTGTTGTTTTGACGGTTAAAATCGATTTTTGTTTGAAAAGTTGTCCGGCTCACCCTCTTTGCTGCTGCCGACATTACATGATTCTGATGCTTTGTCTATTTCAGTTTGTGGCAGTTTTGTCTGTCCCCTAAAACAAAATATAGGAATCAATTAAACAATTGCAAAGGTATTCCTCTAGGTTCACCAGAAATTTGTATACAAGAAGAGCAAAGTGCAAAAATATCAAAAGCAACAATAAATTGTCAGTGGTTAGTTTTTTCTACTTTCTCTTGATCCAATAGGTAACACCTTGATATATTAATAGTTTTTTAAAGTACATATAATGTCACTGTCAGCTTGGGAATAGCTTGGAGTTATTCCAGGTAAATCTATCTCAAGTTATGGTGCAGCCAATAATACAGACGTTTTACTGATTGAAATTTGACTGATTGATGGATGAGGACCATCCCAGAAAAGAACAAAGTGTTTTACCATCAGATACCATTTCAAGAATCAAGTGATCTTAATGTCCAATTATAATACAAAAGAAAAATGTCTCACCTATTCTGAACATTTAGAGAAGTTTTATTTTATTTTGCAATATGTATACTTTTAGTTTATTCAAAGAAAATCTGAATCAACTTACACACCGTAAGGTGTAGACAACTGAATTCCGGTTGAGTCCATTTAAAAAAAAAGAAAGAAAGCCCATTCTGAATTTTCAAATCACATAATGACTTACATCATGAGGCTGAACATGCATACTTGTTCGATAGTAACTATCTGTACCACACAGGACTGGCCATTCAATGAGGCAAGATTGTTATTTTCCTACGAAGATATTTTTTCTTCGTTATTAATTTTTATTGATTTTTATAATACAAAACTCAAGTATCACACCTCAATAATACTATGATTTGATTTCAAAAGAAATAGTTCATAATAATATCGAGAACTCATCTGGGCATCTACCAACATTGCCCATAGCCAAAAAAGACCAAAAACAAAACGTAGTTACTTGTCACTTGAAATTTGACTAGTCTTTTTCTTGCTTATGTTTATTAGGTAATATGCACTTCAGGTAAAGAGACACACAAGTTGAGACTCTTTTGTAATTTTGGAAAACCCCTCCCCAACACTTGAACTGATCTTGCTGTGTTCGTGCATGGGGTAACTATCAGAACTTTTGCAGTAGTTTTGCATCAAATACAAATGCGATTTGTTGTAAAGTGTTTGATGTCTATTGTTCGTAATCGTTATTTTCACTACTGATTTTCACATGATACTTAACAAAGTATATTGTATGAACTGCAAAATAAATAAGGAAATTGCATTAAGTGTAAATTGAGGTTGTTTATTGGGGCTATTTTGGGGTTGTTTGTTTTAAAAAAATAACCGGCTATAATTGCGAATTGAATTATTCATACCTGGACTGTCCAAAAGAAGACCAACAAGGTGTCGACGTCTGTGTATACCTTTCTTAAGATTTTTAAATAATAAACTCGTTGCAAAATGGGTGCTTAGAAACACCAGAACGCACATCAGTAATATCTTTTATGTGGTGAAAGTATAATTCATATTTGTGACATAATATTAGTTATGTAATAAATTAATATGTAGTTTCTTTTCTGCAAGTGATGCAACATCAAACTAAAAAGAAGCTGGAAAACGCATTTTGACGACAGTTCGTACAGTAACAAAATCTAATATTACCTGCCTATATTGCAATTTATACACAAGTTTAATGCTTTAGCTATTAATAATAAAAACATATTACTATTGATTTAATATTGATTTCCAAAGTTGGTTATTATGTTGTGGTTATTAATTATTACATTTGTCTTATTATGTTATGTTCCATGACGTGTGAGATTTGTGCAACGCAGCATGCGAAACAGCTGTCTAGTTTGAGTGTAACTATCATAAATTACACACGATAATGGTCTAAATGCAAAGATTCACCAGATCCTTGCATACATACTAAATGGATGGCCCCTAATTCGAGATCTATGAATAATACGCATTCATCAGAATATATTTTCTCTGTGCCAAAAACATTTAAACATGTGTAATGGTTCAGACACCAATTATTTAAGTTGAAACAATATGGCCAAGAGTTCATCATATAAGTACATAATCAAAGGTATTTATTTTCAATATCTTCTTTAGATGACATGTGAATACGTTTCGGTACAAACAATAATTTAAAAAATGCATAAATTATCCATGTAGATATTACGCAAAATATCAGAAAATGGTAAATAAGAATAGTTCACGAAAAGATACATGAATTTGAAATTAAAGTGTAAACGATGATAGATAAAATGTTATGAGTGAAGAGTACAATTATTAATAAATCATTTCTAATATGCATTTATTAGTAATAGATCAAGCATTAAAATTGTTACAATCGTATTAGACACTATTAATAGTAAATGTTATTTTCTTTTAAAACTGTCGCAAATTTCACAATATTCAGCAATGGTATACACAATAATGCGTTTCGGTGTTTCTATAGCGTTCTGGTGTTGCTATGCAACGTTGCGAAATGTGTTCATCAGCTTTTTGTAAATGAAAAAAGTCCAGTAGTTGTGTAGTTGTTTTCGAGACATTCTCTAAGTATTGTCTACAATTTGATTTGGCATATCTATTAAATGGTGTTCATTAGAACTAGAAAATGTGTATACTCATCTGATAACGATGCAGATACATTGGCATCTCTCTCTCTCTCTCTCTCTCTCTCTCTCTCTCTCTCTCTCTCTCTCTCTCCAGGGTCATACACATTAACCACAGATACTTGATTCTGGGTAAATTAATGTATACACTCACCATATTATATTGTGAGTGTATACATTAATTTACCCAAAATCAAGTGCCTGTGACATTAATTCACATCCACTCTGCGGTGGTGTCATCCTGAATGACTACAACGATGGAGAGATGGCCACCACCCCTACCCCCCCCCCTCTCTCTCTCTCTCTCTCTCTCTCTCTCTCTCTCTCTCTCTCTCTCTCTCTCTCTCTCTCTCTCTCTCTCTCTCTCTCTCTGCACCACCCACCACTGCATTGCGTGGAATTCCGAAAATATACGCGAGCTGTACTGACATCAATATAAGTTCATTGCTAAATATGGGATAAAACCAAGTTGTCACAAATAATAATTATAATAATATAAAAACTAGTTGTACCCTTACTGCTACGTCGTGGACACTCAACCACAACAAATCATCGTAGCTAAAAAAAAACTAGTAGCTATTTTGGAGGAATACAGTTAACAACTTGAAAAAGAAATGTTTTGTTACTTACCAGTTTGATTCAGCATGTCCTACCATCTTCCAAGAATTTACTGTAGTGTATTATAATCCTTGCAGGAATGGAATCAATGTACGAAATATAAAAAAATTTAATAAAACGCGCCAAGACACCGCACAAACGGACGCCACGGACTTAAAATACCGCACTTTCTTCAGGCATCGTCAGTTTGCAATTATTATCAAATTATTTTTTTTAAACCAGTAATTATTTTTAAGTCACATTTATCTGTATATAAAATTTACAGTGACACTGCAAAGTAGCGATGTTCTGATTGGATGACAGTCTGATATCACACGGCTTCTAATTGGCTAATGGTTTGCACACTAGTCAAAGGAAGGCCGCAAATTGTGTGACCTTTACACACGAGAGTAACTCTGTCAAGCATTACCGACTTCGTGAGGACTTTTACAAAAACACGTGCTTCATCTCAACCATTTTCCGATATGTCATTTCGAGGACTAGTGTGTAAGTCCTCGAAATGTAGTACAGTCCTCGAGATGTTGGTGTGCAATCCAACTCAAGTCCTCGCAAGTATAGCAAAACACACACACACACACACACACACACACACACACACACACACACACTATTTTATCAGTAAAGAGTCACTGTTTATAATCACACTACTCCTCTCTCATACCCATTGGCAATTTGAAGTCTCTTTTCTAGACATTTGGTTAGCCCTGAGAAGGGCAGTTTTTTTAAAATTCAAAATGCACCTGGCTAATGCTGGCACCTTCCAGGTCTAGCCCCGCACGTACATCTCCTACTCCAATCGTTCTCCCAATTCACTCTTGTGATTGGTAGTGCAGAGGAAGCTTGAGTGGCTTAACTATCACAATCTTCCGTTTGAGGGATAGTGAAAGCCTCTTCATGTCTTCCTCTATTCCGCAACCGTGGATGAGGCTGTGGTTGTTGCGGCTGGGGTTGTGCCTGTGGTTGACGTGTTGCTTCTGGTGGTGAAGGCGTCCTCACCTCAGGTTTCACCCGACAGACTTTAGCCATCATGCTGTCAGGCAAGATTGGTCTTTTCTTCTCCTCCTCCTCTTCTTTCTTTTTTCTTTCCTCCTCTTCTTTTTCAATCTTGGCCTGTTCTTCTATGGCCTCCATTGCCAGCTCGTCCAGGAGACGTCTAGCATTCTCCAGGTGCATTTGAAGCTCCCTCAATCTTTGCAGTCTGCTCATCTTCTTTAGGCCGATGTGCCAACGATAGGTAGCCAGACTGTTCTGTTCTGTTCTGTTCTCTTGGGTTTTTGGTGGTGTTCGTACTTTGTACATGTACCACCGGTTAATGTGTGCACCGCACACTTCTTAGATTATCCACAGGGACGGAATTGTGCCACGTCCCAGGGCATTAATGTGTTCATGGAACACTACTTAAATTCAGGCCGAACTTACTTAATTTAAAGTTTAAAGTGGGAGCCAGCCACGAAGGGTCATATGGCTCACTAGTTCTGTTCAACCTGTCGTTGGACTTTTTAATCCCCTGGGGACGGAACGAAGCCGCATCCCCAGTAGCCAGACTGACGAGTGCTTCTTTATATATAGCACAAGCGCGGATGTGAAGGAAAACATCCCCTACGATCAAAAAATTTACATTATCCCTATCATCACCAAAACACGCGGACTTCAAAGAAAACACTCACTCACTTTATAATTTGCTCACATAAATTATAAATTTAACAAGTTATTTAAAAATAAATTGTGCTTATAGATGCACTTCAAACAAAACTAAAAAGAGACAGTAATTATAGACTCACTGTGAAGTGTCGTTTAGTAGGGGTGGGGTTCTTCCTATAGACTTTAAAGAATTATGAGGAAGTTCCCCTGGTCCGCATTCAGAATATTTACTTCTAGACAATATATTATATATGGCTACGAGCCCCCAGTCAGCAATGCCGACAGTTAAATTAAAAGAAATACAAAGATTAAATTTAAACAACAATTTAATAAATGAAAATTAAGATAGATGAAATTTAAACAACAATTTAATAAATGAAAATTTTAAAGATATTAAGCAATCAATGTCACTCTTGACCCAATGATCCCTAGATCATCATTTTATTTCAGTGTGAGGAATATTTTCCCTTCTTGAGTGTTACTCATCTAAATAAGTCTCCTTTCGTCTTTCTCTCCTTCCGATTCCTCTACTTCCGTTTCCTCTTCTATCTCTACTTCCGTTTCCTCTTCTATCTCTACTTCCGTTTCCTCTTCGACGGTATCTCTTGAGGTCACCCGAAATTCACTCGGTATCTCTCAAATTCACTCGGAATTCTTTCCACGTCATCCGAAATTCCCCCGGAATTCTCTTCAACGTCACCCGAAATTTCCCCGGAATTCTCTCAACGTCACCCGAAATTTCCCCGGAATTCTCTTCAACGTCACCCGAAAGCTTCCTTTGAAGCTATCTTAAGATTTCCTTGATTTCCAAAATCTGAGTCTGCCACCAATTTTCGTCTGGCCGTACGGAGTTCTATCTCTTCTCAATTCTTATTGGAGCGAACTGACTAATTCCTACTAAACATTGGGTTTTATCTAAAATTTTTCGAATCAAGTCCCACCCACATCGTATTTCGATTGGAGGGCGATCGACTCTGGTCAGTCGTTCGACTGTCAATCATCCGAATGTCTGTCTGTGTGTCTATCAATTGTTACAGTCTTCTTATTTGACGCTGTCCTGTCCTTTGATGTGGTTACGTCACCCGTCCGCGATGGACACAGTCTCCTCTCCCCTCGAGAGCAAAAACAAAGACCATCTTACGTAAGGGGATCAGCTAACTTAGAACAATTGGAAACATCACAGCTGGGTCAGGCAGACCTACAATTTATACATGTACAAGGCCAGTCAGAATCACAAGTTATAGTAACTTATACCTACATACAAGGGGTTGGGGTAAAATCGTCACACTCACTTCTATTTTTTTCTAACTTCCTCACATACCATTAGCAAATTGAATTATTAATTCTTTTCGAGAAATTGGGTAGCCCTGAAAAGGGCTGTTTTTTGTGTGTACGAGGAGGGATGACAATCTTTTATCGTCTAAGATTGCGTCCTCGTCGTTTGGCAAAATGATAGGGTCTGTTTCTTCGGAAAGAGAAAGAAAACTCTTTCGTGTCCACACGGCAGTCGACAAAACTTCTGTCTGGTTCCTGTTGCTGTTGTTGCTGCTGCCTCTGTTCTCTCTGCTCTATCTGCTGCTTCTGAAGTCTATACCTCTCAGTCCATTCTTATCTGTCTTTTTGAATTTCCTCTCTGAAGAGTTCTTCTATGAGGTCTTCCGTTACTTGTAGCATTCTAACATTCTCTATTTCTTCAGGCTTTGGCATCAGATTGTGTCTGATACGATACAGAGTGACGTAATCTTCGTTCAGCTTAGCATATGTGCACTTACTAATTTGGGCGTTATTTCGAATTACTAAAAAGTAACTATCGAAATAAATGTAAGCCCTTATAGGTGGGTAGGAATAGTACCATCACACACCCACCCTTTCAACCAATCGGATTGCAGATTATGTGTCGGGACGAGGAGAAGGCGGAAAAGGACCAGGACCGGCAGGCCATCCAGCACACACGTAAACATGCAAAGAGAAAGACAGCAAGGCCACGCATGCCGCCCACACCTGAAACGAAAGAAGCCGCACTTATTTCAAATTCAGTCCAGTTGTATAATGGACAACCTAACACCCAATGTTGTGTTAGCCACCTGTGCAATTATATCTAATATTTAAGTCGCAGAATTGTTATTTATTGTCCTATCGTCCGAAAGATACTAGTACATTAGCGTACATATATATAAGCCTAACAAATTTAATGAATTAAGGATGTCTGGGCGACACATAATAGTGTTGTCAATGGTAGGTATGTTTGGTCAGAAGTTTGTTGGCGGAGGCACCAATGAGGCCAAATGAACCTTTTTAGGGCCAATATGGTTAGTCAAAGAGGGTTTCTCTTTACCAACTGAGAACCCTATTATTCGAGGGAAAAATAAAAGGTAAATAAAGGAAATTTATCAGAGCTCCAGGTCAGCGTCCCTCAACCCCGACCGGGAGCCCATTTGTGCTATCCATAGGATCTCCGTAAAGGCCTACTCGTCATTCCACTTTGTAACACACATCACGAACAGTGCTTTCATGTGTGTGGTGCCAGTGCAGGTATTTCCAGTAATGGTCCTGGAACCTGTTTGCAGAGGAGCCTAGCACAATCGGGGATCCCATGTTTTGTTATATCACAACCGTGATTTAGTAAAGGGGTTTGGAATAGGGAATAGATTTATTTGGTAATTATTTAATCTTTTTATGATACCCGTAGGATCTCTGTAAAGGCCTACTCGTCCTTCCACTTTGTAACACACATCATGAACAGTGCTTTCATGTGTGTGGTGCCAGTGCAGGTATTTCTAGTAATGATCCTAGAACCTGTTTGCAGAGGAGCCTAGCACAATTGGAGATCCTAGGTTTTGTTGTTCCACAACAGTGGATTAAAGATAAAAATTAGAGAGAGTAAATGTTATTTAGTACCAATTTAATCTGGGATGTCCATAAAGGCCACTCATCATTCGACTGGGTGGCATACACATAACAAGAGCTATCATGCGTATGTTGACAGTCCAGGTGTTTCTAGTATGAGTCCTAGAACCTGTTTGCAGACGAGCCTAGCGCAGTTGAAGATCCCAGATAGTGTTATTCCACAACAGTGGTGAATTTAGAATAGAGGGCTGGAGAGTGTAAATAAGAAAGAGAGACATTTTTTTTATTTTTTTTTATTCAATAATAAAAATAATAAATTGATAATAAGAATAATAATTGTTATTATTAAATAAAAAATAAAATATAATAAATATATATATATATATATATATATATATATATATATATATATATATATATATATATATATATATATATATATATATATATATATATATATATATATATATATATATATACATATATAAATAAAATAAAGTAAATAAAATAAAATAAATTAGACATAAATTAATAAAAATAAATAAAATAAAATAAAGAAATAATTAAGATAAAATATAAAATAAAATAAAATAATTAAAATAATAAAAAAATAAATAATTATAGTAGAATAAAAAGAAAATAAATGATAATTATTAAAGTTTGAATAAATGATGAAACAAATAATAAGTATAATAAAGAATAATTATTATAGTAAGGAGCCCTAAAAAGGGCTGTTTTGTTATTCAGTATGCGGAAACATCTCTCTTTTGATCCTAGTCCTTGACTGCAGTCTGTCTGTTCTCCAATTCTTCTCTTGGCGAGTTATGTCCCTTTCCTTAGAAGGGTTGTTTTAGAATTACTCTGTGCCATTAACTATCATTTTAGGATAGTGTGCATAGCGCTGCACAAGAATAGAAGAAATGGAGTTGGATGTATAGGAATGAGAGAATGTTCTAATACTAAAACATAATATTGATATGTATTAATGTCCAACAATTAATAGTAAAGAAAATAAAAGTCTATGTAACACCCTCTTGGCGGGTGGCGCGGTCAAGTCCAGAGCGTGGGTTGGCATAAACTCGCAAGTTGCGTAAGGTTCTCTGACCTAATATTGACACCCCTCCCCGCTCTTTTCCCAACGGCGCCCCTGGCAGGTATCACATGATATTTAATATAGATAATTACGATTCAGGCTAAGTAAGCGGTAGTCCCTGCTAGAGCCGCGATTATGAGTGAGTGTAAACTCGCAAGGCGCGTAAAGTTCAATATGAACCCAATATCGACACCCACCCTCATCACGACCCCCGACAGAGCCACAGGCTAGTCTTTACCGTAATTTCTACTTATCCTTAAAATACCAGGGATAAACTATTATGTTTAAAGTCAATTTGTTTTAGTTATTTAGTATATAGTGTTCTAAGATATTGTTATATTTTGTCTATCAGGTTCGAATTGATTAGAAAATTAATTATGTTGTTTGCGGTTGAGTGTATATTAGGTTGTTGTAGATTAAGTATATCTGGGTATGCACTTGGGGCTTTTCCTAATTTTTGTTTAGTTTTAAGTGAATTTCTATGTTTAATATTGGTTATACATGTGTTAAATATATGTGTTAAATCTTCCGGCTGTTTGCATTGAAAGCAGTTTATGTTATGAGGGAATGGTCCTAGATATTTACCAAAGCTGTTAGCCAGCTTTGTTTTCCCTATCATAATTCTATTCATTTTAATTTGTTCACGTCTTGTTTTCCCTAGTATTATTGTTTGCCTATTGACTGTTTTAATAGTGTTATACAGTACTCTCCCTTTAGTCGATAGAGTCCAGATATTTTGCCACATGTTATTTATCATATTATATATTAGACTATACATTTCAGTATGACTATACGGTAATGGTTCATATTGCAAATCATTAAGTTTATTATTAGCTAGGCGATCAGCTAATTCGTTTCCTTTTATATCTATGTGTGAAGGTACCCATAGAAAATCTACTGTAATATTTTGGGTTTTGAGTGTTGTTATTTTACTTTGAATTTGATATAGGAAGTTTTTCCTACTGTTAGAATTGTTATTTTGAATAGTTTTTAGGACGCTGAGCGAGTCGCTGACAATCAGTGCTTTTGTGGGTTTATGTTGTTGTATCCATATCAGAGCTTGAAGTATAGCCCAGAATTCAACACTATATATGGAGCAGTGATCTGGTAGACCTTTGCCCTCTTGTATGTTATATTCAGGCAAGACCCATGCTGCCGCTGTTCTAGCAGGATCAATTTTTTTTAACCATCCGTATAAATTTTTATATGCTGTTTGTATTTATTATGTATCTTTTCAGTTCCAAGCATTTTTAAGTAATGTTTATCCTGTATTTTATTGCCTTGATTTTGTAGGGAGAGATCTACACTTATAGATTCCGTTTTCCAAGGGATTGTAATTGGAGGTTTATGCTTTTCTACTTGAAAAATGTCGACTGGGAGTTTAGTTTTTATATCATGTATTTGTTTACCTAGTAAGTTAGTATATTTTCCTCGTTTTATTAATGGTTTATTACATTTTTTTTATTGCTTGTAATGTGGGGTGTGTTTCATCCTGTGTCGACAGACGAGCAACATATCTCAGCATGACCTCTTGTCTTCTCAGATGGAGTGGGGGTTCACCTACTAAGACCTGCAACTCCTCTGTCAACGTAGATGGCAAGGCCTTAGTCGCTATAAGGAGGGCTTTACGTTGAATTTGATTAAGTTTTTTGAGCAGTGTTGGTGATGCTGTGTTATATATTTGACAACCATAGTCAATCTTAGATCTAATAAGCGATCTATATAACATGACTATGGTTTTTTGACAGGCACCCCAATGTGTGCCTTGAATACTCCTAATTAGATTAAGGTCTGAGTTACATCTTTTAATTAGATCTGTAATATGATATGACCATTTCATATGTTGATCAAAATACATTCCTAAAAATTTAACTACTTTTACAAATTGAATATCTCGGTTTTGTAGGGTGAGTTTTGGATATATTATATTGTTTTTAAAAGGGGTAAATAGGACGGCTACTGTTTTTTTATGTGAAAATTTAAATCCCCATTTATCAGCCCAATTACCTATATTATCTAAACTATTTTGTATTTCAGCGATATTTTGATGGTTGGATGGGTTGCCTGCCTGCCAGAGGGCACTATCATCAGCAAATTGTGATAGCCCAACTTGTGGAGTAGCTAAATTTTGATCTAAGTCATTTATCATAATGTTAAATAGGGTAGGGCTGAGTACACTCCCTTGAGGGGTACCGTTTTCTAAGGTGTACTTTTCAGAATATGTTGTTCCTACCCTAGTGATAATTTTACGATCAATTAGAAGGTTGTTTATAAAGTTATATATATTGCCTGTTATGCCATAATGGTTTAATTTAGTTAATAGTCCCTTAGTCCAAACAAGGTCAAATGCTTTTTCTAGGTCTAAGAAGACAGCAATAAGATTTCTGTTTTCAGGTTTTCTATTATTGAAAGCAAGTTTAATTGCAGATTCTAACTTAATTAATTGATCTATGGTGGACCTATTGTTACGGAATCCACATTGATTTTTAGAGATAAGATTATTGGTTTCTAAGTGGTATTTAAGCCTATTATTAATAATAATTTCCATGATTTTGCATATATTATTTGTCAAGGATATGGGCCTATATGAATTTACATCATTTCTATCTTTATTTGGTTTTAATATGGGAATAACGACTGCAGTTTTCCATTTTTTAGGGAGTTTTCCTGTATTCCAAATTTTGTTATACATATGTATTATTATTTGTACAAAGTTAATAGGTAAGTTTTTATAGATTGAATATCCTATTGTATCCTCTCCAGGTGAGGTGTCTTTTTTAGTTTTGAGGGCTTGGTACCATTCAATAAGAGTAATCGTATCATTTAAATATGAGTTTTTGGGTCCTAGGTCTGTAAACATATGGTTAAATTCAGTTTCAACTTTATTTCTATGTTCCTGAAATTTTGCAGTGTAGTTTGCATTACTGCTCATTGCTTGGAAGTGGGTCGCTAATGAGTCAGCTTGTTCTTTATGATTACTGGTGTTATTGATTTTGGGTGTATTATTAGTATGTTTGCCCCTAATTATTCTAATTTTGTCCCAGACTTGCTTTGAGTTAGTTTTATAATCTAATTTGCTGCAATATTGTTGCCATGTTTTCATTTTAGACTGTTTGATTAAATTTTTTAATTCAGTATCATAATTTTTATATTCCCTAAAATGCGCAATGTTATTTGTACGTTTAAACTTATTTAAGGCTTTTCGTTTATTTTGTCTAGTAGTGTTAATTTCACTAGTCCACCATGGTACGCTAAGTTTAGTAAGCTTACAATTTGTTTTTGGAATAGTAGCATTAGCTGCCCTTATTATAGTCTATAATAGATGTCAATGTCTTCACTTTGAATGTCATCAAGTTTTATATTTTTAATATTTTTTTGGAAGCTGTTCCAATCTGCTTTTTTATAGTTCCACTTGGGAATCTTGAGGTTTGTCTCTAACTATGTAGAGATTTGTAATGTTGTTACTATAAGGAAGTGATCACTCCCCATAGTGTCTGACTGCTCAACATTCCATGATGCTACTTGGGCAAGTTTGGGAGTACACAGGGTGAGATCGATAGCGGAGAGAGTGCCATCTACCGGATTAAGTCTGGTTTTGGCACCGTCATTAAGTAAGACAAGGTTGGATTCAGTAATACAGTTTTCAACCCTCCGACCTCTATTATTTGTGATTTCTCACCCCCCCCCCCCCGATATTTCATTATGAGCATTGAAGTCCCCACAAACGATGGCTTGGGTGGTGCCGATGTGCTGACTTAGGGCTTGCAGCGCGAGGTTATGGCTTTCTTTAGTACCTCCTCCTGGGTCATACAAGTTATAAAGGGTAAATTTGGTTTTGCCCGTATTTATTAAAAGGGCCTGTACTTCATATTGAGAGTTTTTAATCCTATCTGATTCTATTGGGATTATGGCAGCTGATGGGATGTTATTGTTTAGAAAAACAGCTAGACCCCCCCCCCCCTTGGCCTTCTTTCCTATTTTGAAAGTAACCAGGGGCATATCCTTGGATAGATGGCAATGATCTAGTGTTTGTAGTTATTTTGGTTTCCTGAATGCAGATGATTACGGGTTTAACTGGTGTATTTATTAATTTTAATTTAAGTTCATTTATATTTACAGTTATCCCTCTAGCAATCCATTGCCATATGATTATATTTGTTTTATGTCTATCTGTATTTTTATTAGTATTCTCTATTATTGTACTATTCATATTGGGGGCATATCTTTTCAGTTGTTATACCCTCTTCTATTCGTTTAAAAAGGGCTCGGAGCCCATTTGTGAGGGTATTGATATAAGTTTTATCCTTATTTGTTGCATTACTGATGCAGCGCCCAATTTCCGTTATAGCTAACCCCAGTTGATTTGTTCTCCGACTCAATAGATGTTTCTGTTTGGGTCTGAGTATCGCGTGTTATTTTGTTTCTTTGCTTAGTTTTGTCAGTTGTTATGATTGTGTTTGTCTTATTTTTAATTTTACTATGATCCTTATTAGTATTGGTCTTGTTTTGTAGCTGCCATATTACTTCCTGTTTTGCTTTATGATATGGCCAGTTATTTAGGCTTTCTCTGACAGCACTTGGGCATATTTCAGAGTTGGCAGGGTGTTCTCCCTTGCAGTTAGCGCACTTGGGCTTTTCCCTTTTACAGTCTCCCTTGTGTGGTCCCCCACAGTTTATGCAAAGGTGTTTGAAGGTACAAGTGACCTTATAATCTTGGTGCATCATTCTTTCCTCTCAGTCTCTATGTTTTACTTTTAATAATCAAAATTGTCTAAGTCTCGAGCGGTTCTTTTTTTCTTCGTTTTTCTAGCTTTAGAGGTACGGAGACTTTTGAAAGGGTGCCTTCGTTGACGCTTTCTGCCTTGTCCTTGCTGTGTCCTCAGGGAAGCAGGAATGCCAGACTCGGACCATTGAAAGAAGACATTTTTGCCTGCTCTCCAAAAAAGCTTCTTTGGTGTTTTGTTGGTCAATGAGGACATTGTGAATAAAATCTTTGCCGTGAGTCAATGCGGCATCTTTTAAGGCATGCAATCCTCGTGTCACCATCGGTTTCAAAACAGGGGCCACGGAACGAAAGGCTGATTTAAACATATCTCATAACCCATGTCCTCGTTGTCGAGTGACTCCTTGATACACAGGATACATCACTTTTTCAGTTGTTCAAGAATCGTTTTTGAAAATGGAGTTTCACTGTGACTTTCCCTTTGGTAAATGGAATATTTTGTCCCAATTCTCCTTTTATAGTAATGTTGACACTGTCGAAATACGACTTACTGACGGGAAAATAATGAGAATGTACAAATTCGCAGTGAACGTGATAGGTATTTCCACCTTCCTCGTCAGCGGCGGCGGCAGAATCCACATTGAAAGGAATGACACGCAGTAACGGTACAGAGGTGTGTCCTACCACGTTGTACTCCACCACATCGGAGTACACAAACATCAAGTTGAGTCCTTGGTTCATTTCTACAGGGAATCGAAAATATTTTGCAAAATCCACGTTACTGAATATGGTTGGTATTTGATTTTTGTTGTTCTGGAGTATCTTGAGGTCTCCACCTAAAATCTCATACAATTCAAAAGGTAATGCCCATTATTTTATCCTCTGAAAATTTCATCATTTTATCCTCTGTAAATTTCATCATTAGTCGACGAGCCACTTTATGGTACTCAAAGGTAACACTTTTGTTGGCTTTGTCCATGGCTTTACCAAACAAAGTATTGAACCTGGTAGCAAGTGTAGTCACTAAATGTTGACCACTAAAAAAAATAACCAGCAGGAATGGTGAACACAGGTGAATCGTTTAGTTTCCTGGTTAAATGTGCCAGGAATATTTCGTTCCTCTAAGTGTTTATGCAATTGCTCGTCATACACTTCTACTGTAAAAGTGTTTTGATTTTCGACGATGTTTTTGATTTGTGTCAGGTGTATCATTTCCACTAAAGCCACTTCCCAATGAGCATCTTGAACCAAATGAATGACTTGAGGTAATTTAGACGTGTAACAGCACAGCGTGTTGTTAGGAAACACCTCCATGGAACTGTCACTGGGTAACGTTAAGTGAAATTGGTATATAGTGTTGTTCATAATTCCAACGTTCTTCTGTCCGAAGAGTCACTCGAGGTTAAAGGAGCGTCTAAAAGAGGATTGTGATTGGAAGGGTGATTGTTGGGAGAATGACTAACGTTGGATGCAAGACTCCCAATATTGTTACTGTTGTTCCCGTTGTAAGAGTATTTCAGAGAAGGATTGGGAAGAAGATAACCGATGCAACTGCTGAGTAAGATGGTCCACAATTGTTTGTCTCCTTGTTGCAAACTCAAATTATCAATGGCTGCACCGATGACACAATACACCACAAAAAGTTGACAGAAAAAGACACTTTGCGTTTTAATGGACACGTTCTCCACACCACACCCACAAGGGTTGCTTTTGTAAATCTTGCAGAGAAGAAGTGGGTGAAGGAGTAGTCACTGTGGTCGCTGAGGCTGTATTGAAGGGCATGATGGTCACTTCTTTTTATAGTCGATGACTTGCGAAGCGTCAATCCAAGAATCAAAACTAGGAGGATATCCTTTCCAACGTACTTTGACTTCTTTGATACGATGTTTTCCTACTTTACGGGTTCTTCGTTCGAGAATGCTTTCAATGTCGTACACGTCGTCTTCTTTTTTGGTGACACATTGTAACTCAGGCAAGTAAAACGTTCCTTTTAATACTGCTCCCTTCATGTCTTCCAATTTATAGACGGTAAGATGACGATCACGCACTCGTCCCGTAACACGAAACAATTCTGTGGTCTTTTTGGGTATGTAACCTTTGTCGAAAGTGCGTTTAGTTTTCCCAATGCGTACCCAATCTCCCGGGGTTAACACTCCTCCACCTTTCTTGGGGACAGCCATCGTCCGGGACGTACCAAACAGACGCTCAAAAACAGTCACTTCGTTGTCAGGTGTCACATCTTGTGGGGCACGTCCAATGCTTCTATGGTAAGATTGATTGTAGGCTTGGACTAAGTGCGGTAAGACGTCGATGTACTTGAGAGTGTGTTGATGCTTAAAATATTTCCACATGCGTTTTTTCAAGGTACGTTGAAAACGTTCCACGATACTGGCTTTGGTTTTAGGATTTATTTTCGGTGGTGAAAAAATGAATGTCACGTTTCTTTAATTCTCGTTGGAAAGCTTGGTTCAGAAATTCGGTGCCTTTGTCTCTTTGCCATCGAAGAGGGTGACGACCATCTTGTTTCTACACCAGCTCTCCGCTCGATTCACTCTCCGCTCGATTTGGATGTCAATGGTACGACCCAGGCAAATTTAGAAAAGACGTCGATGACACAAAACAAATATTTGTAGCCATGATTGTAGGTGGCTAAATGAGAGACATCGGCTAAATCGGCTTGCCATTGATGATCGATGCCTTCCACTTGAGTGCGACTTCTGTGAAATTTTCGTCGAATGGGTTTGTGTAAAGTGTACGTAGCTTGTTCTTGTAACCATCGTTGTACTGCAGGTAAACGGAGCCTTTTCAGGCGAGGTTTTGCAGCACGATACAATTTCTGAATACCTCCGTAACCTAGAGTGTGAGCTGGATCGGTGTAAATGCTGACTAATACCTTCTCCATGGTTTTGTTAATAAGGTACCCACTCTTCGATGATACTGCTTTGGGTGGTACGAAATGGGGGTTGGTTGTAAACGATTTTACGTGTCCGATGTGCCACAGGACTCGACGTCGAGGGTACTAGTGACAGTGGTGGAGGTGGTAATGAGATAGCTTTGGTCTTTTTTCTTTTCTCACTTCTGGTTTCCATTCTTTCTTTTTTACATCTGTCGAAGGAGTGGCCATCATCTTTGTAACCCAAGTTTTGTTCTCGTTGGGGAGTGGGGGAAGGGGTCAACAAGGAAGCGGCAATCTTACTCGGAATGGGAGTGGCAGTGTGTGTTTGAAAGATATCATGGGGTTCTTCTTCCTTGGGTAATGGTGCGGTGACGTCTGTTTTGGCCACTGTAGATGGTGTGAGCGACGGACTATTCATCAGAGCCTTCAAATCAGACAGAGTGGGTAGAGCTGTTTGTTCCACAGCTTTTCGATGAAAGAGTTATAGTCGTTGCAAGAGTTGACCGTACTTTTGCGATTTTTCAGTTTCGGACAAATCGTGGCGATGCATCAAGGATTGCAATTCGTATTGTAATTGGGACTTCTTGGTCAAACCAGGATTGGGTGGTAAATGGGGGTACGTTGTTCTTGCCAACGATGGTATTCCATGCATCGTTTGTAAGGGACTAAAGTCAGTTTTTGTTCTTCCATTGGCTTCCAAAGGTTACAGATCGTGGTGCTCCATGGGTCCCTTTTATCTTCTGGAAGGATCAACTTTGGGATATCCCTTGTGCCAGCCCTTGTACCAAACCTGGCAATAAACCCATGCCGACTTTCGCTAATCCTCCCAACATAGGAATAAGAAAGGGTAAACATCCTCCGCATTGTACCAACATCTTTTTCTTTTGACGGACGTGTATTTTTTGGGGACCATTTGACGAAGAACGTGTCGATGTCTGGCTACGCATTTTTCTGGTGTGGAGAGAAAGGTATCGTGCCTTTCAAGACATTCAAACAACATTCGCACACGGTATCGATGACATCTTTGGAGGCTGTTTTAATGATTTGTTTTCGCATGAGTGGAGAGCCTTTGGACAGGACGGACAACACGTCTCCGTGTTTGACAAAACGAGGAGGTAGTCCTTTCCTTTTCTTTCCTTTGTGGAGTGAATAAGCATTTTTTGTGCGAGGTGACATCTTTGCTTGTTCGTTCCACAATACCACTGACGTCAATGACTTGGAACACTTACCCTTTTATCTTTTTTTTTTGTTGTGCCATCACTTGATTTATAAGTTCCATGTGTTGCTCTCTTAAATAAGGTGTCAAAAATCCTCCTCCGCGTTGCAACATCTTTTTCTTTTGACGGACGGATATTTTCTTTTGGGCCTTTCCTGCGAGGTGACATCTTTGCTTGTTCGTTTCACAATACCACTGACGTCAATGACTTGGTACACACACCATTTTATCTACTTTTTTGGGAACTACCGCTTCGTCAAAAAGGTAACGATGTGTTTCCCAAAATTTTCAAAGTAACCTCCTTTTTGGTGACTCTTCTTTTTATTTAAAGGACTACTTCTTTTGAGGGGATGACATTGATGTTTGGTTTTTAAGCCTTTTGTAGGATGACGAGATTATCTTTTTCCTTTTCCTTTTTGGACAGCAGAACGACGAGGGTTGTGGTGTGCACGTTTCTGAGGAAGCATCATTGAGTGCTTAGAAGTAGCACAGAAAATACTGATTCCCGTTGTTGTCCTCAAGTCATTTTTAATACTGGAATGCGACGCGACTGATTATCTTTCCGTCGTATCAACTTCATGACAGGTAACACACGTCGTGAAGGATTTCGCAATGGACTAAATTGGGACAGTTCTTGTTTGGACAAATCCAGTAAACTCTTTAACATGCCAGATCTTTCTTGGACTTTGACTTTGGGGGTATATACTTTGTGAGCAGCTGCTACTGCCGCTAATGTGGACGAGGGTGCCACCGGTGGAGGAGACGTTTTGGCAGACGCAGATTTCCAATGTTTCATCAAATTAAGAACAATGGGTGTCAAATTGGATTTGACTGGCATCACCAGCAACGGAGAATTGGAAGCACCTCCGGCTACTGGAAACGCTGTCAATGGTGATGCAGGTCGTGTTTTATGAAGGCAAGGTTGCGTACTGGCCGAAGTGCCTCTTTTGCGGGTGAAAGCTTTTTTCTGTGGACTTTTCTTTTTCTGTGTTTTGGTCTTGGCACCATTGTTATTTTTCTTAGGGGTTCGTTTGGCTTTATTTTCTTGGGGTGAACTTGGGAGCATTGGGATTCATTTTAAAAGGGTACGAATGATGACACCTCCTAGAGAACCACTACTTCCAGGTTTCAATATGAATTGCTTTTTGGTTTGAGTGTCGATGCGAGGATCGGCCAGTTGCGTCAAGGCTACTTTGTTTCTGTCAAAAAGCGTTTGGTTTGATGTGAAATGTGAATGATGCCTTGCAGTAATTGACGTGCTGTCATCGTAAACCATCGTAAGACTTCTTTGAGTATGGCTTCTAAGACCTGAGTACGTATTTGTGGATTTTTCTCGCGACTGATACCGTACAAGGCACGAATCAATTTGATGGGAAGATGAGATTGAAGGGACGTCATGTTAACGATGTATGAGACAAGGTCAAAGTGACCAAGATTTTTTATAGATTTTTTAGTGGTTCATATTGTTATGTCGACGACGAGGACGTGTAAACGACAGGTCCTCCGTCTTGACACCAGTCGTGAAACAAATCGGTACGAAATCGCAAATAATCGGGAGTGGTGGGTTTTAAATCCACAAGTAAATAGGCGTGTGGCGTTTGAGTGGCATCATCGTACGCATGAGTCAGCCAAGGTGTTCCTAACTGTTTGGCTAAGACTTGCGCTTGTGATTTATCTCGAGGACTTTTAAACAAGACCACATAATGAGCATTGAGACTAATGGTACGATGGGCTATACTTTGCTGAAACAAATTTTGTGTAATGTAAATGACACTGGCATTACGATGATGCTCTTTAAGCGTAAACCACAGTTTAATTTCTTCTTCGTCTTCTCGTAACATGTCGTCAAAAATAACCCAATGAGTTTGAATAGGGCCAGACACGATCCCATCGTCTTCGCTTCTACAAACACAATGAAATCACCTTGACTTTCTTGTAAAAGGCTGTATGCCGATTGCCACTCTTTGTAACACCACACGATGTGTTGAGGTGAACGATCGATTAAATGATGTTTATGTTCGATCAAACGTTTGATTAATTCGGTTTTGCCTGAATCGCTCGGTCCAGCAATTAACATGTTAAAAGGATGAGGAAGATACAAGGCTTCCCAACTAGCATGATCTAAGTGTTCGGCAAAGACTTTGAATGTCGAGGAGGAAGGGGTAGAAATAGCAGAGATAGCCATAGTAGTGTTGGGTATGACACTATTGACACAAAAACAGACAAAACAAGAAGTTTTTATACTTTTTTCAAGACACGTTTATTTAAATGCATGTTTAAATGAGAACAACACGAAAAACAAAAATACATATAAGCCAAATGGATAAATACAGGAATAAAATACACACGGAAGCGATAAAAGTGACATATAAACAGGTCACTGTACAACATTGTTTGGGTAACGAAGGTGTCCTAGAGGTAGTGTGTAATGTTCTTATAGTCTCTACATGGGGTACAGTCACATAGGTGTCCTCTAAGAAGGGTCTTTGTGGGCGAATGTCCATGACAGTCCTGTCTTGAACAGGGTGATTGTCCTCGGTGACAGATTTTTTTTCTTCTTCTTCTAGCACTGTCACTAACACAGGTTTAAAAGTGACTTGTTTTCACTCGACGATGGATTTTACGAACACAATGCTTGGGCATAATGGGACGCTTCGTTTGTCCAAGTCTCAAAATCCCAACTTTTCCAGTCACGTACATCTGTCCAATGAGGGTGTAAATCACAAGCTACAAGCCTTCCTGCTCCCGATATTTTTGTTTGAATATCTTTTGGTCTTCGGGAGTGTGACACCAGGACGGATAGCCACTAGCTTCTTGTTTTAGTTTTAAAAAGGCATCCACGTAGTCTGCAAAAATACCTTTCTGTGTCTCGTCGCTCTTGCGGTATTGTTGTGTCTTGGGAAAGGTGGTAAATTTCGTACACTTCTAACAGTTTTTATCCCAGGTCCAGAGCTTTAAACAATTCCACGATAACCCATGCTCCTGTCAAGGCGGGATCTTCCTTGCTGTGCTGGCAAGGTTGGTCTTGGTTGCACGTTTCGGCACAAGTTCAACACAAAAAAAAACATCCGTTTTCCTTGGCAATGGTGAGGTAAAACGGGATGGTACAAGTCTAAGGGAGGTAAGACTTTGCACTTGATCAATCCTTCGTACTGGGGTTTGTGGTCCAAGTCAATGTGTTCTGTCATCAATTCTGGATGCCCTACGGGAAAGTGACAATATTTGCAGACGTAAGGATACAGTGAACACACTTCCAAGTATTTGATTTCTTCTCCTTTCTCTTCGTCCGCCTGGTACAGCAAACAGGTGGCATTCGTTCGTCCTCCGTACAAACTATCCCGGGGGTTCAGGGGGTCCACCAACTTGTAACTTTCTACGATGCGTTTAAACCCGGGATCGGTTTTCAAACGCTGATCGTACTCGTGTTCCCACATTTCCACTACCTGGTATCCTTGCTGTTCTAACTTCAAACATCGCTGACAAGTGGTCTGGTACAAGTATTCCGTTGTAAAAACTGATTTTTGGTGTCACAATGAGGATAGCACATGGGACATCCTTGAAATAAGCATCCGTTAAACTCGTACATGATCTGAGGGTTTTATAAGTCCCAAAGCAGCAGAGGGGGGGGGGGGATCTGACAAACTTTTTAGGCGTCAACAAGGCTTCCTTCTCGTAAATATTTAATAAAAAGGTCTATTTGACAAACCATGGTTTCCTAGTAAATATTTAATAGAGGGGTCGATTCGTCAAACGAACGCTTCCTCGTAGGGGTCATTTTACAAAAAAATGACGCCATTGTCGTTGTCATTCACACACACCACCCCCCCCCCCTCTGCTGCTATGGGTTAATAATTCTGTTACGATGAAAATCACTACGATTTCACAAACAGACTAATTTGTAAAACCTCGCCATGTAAATCAATTAGATTGTTTGACTGGTCAGTAAGTCTGAAATTAATTCTCGTTAACGAATCATTATGACATCGCATATAAAGCGGATTAATTGGAGACTCAATGATTAGAAATCCTGGAGGAGCTGTTGGTGCAAAAGAGTATAAAATATATCCCTTCTGAGCTTGATTTGATCGCTCGAGATTTATTTGATAGCTTCCTTCGATAACATCACATATTAAATTTAATGCTATCACCGAGGATATACATGTATTCACATTTTGAGGAGCGATATGCCTACCACCGCCGTCTGGTTCATTATAATATTTAATAATTATTGTCTGTGCTGGGTTTTTTTTCCATGCGTCGTGGATTTTTTTGAAACCTTCATCGATGGCATATCTAAGAGATTCTTTTATCACTGGGACATTATGTCCTGGAATCTTGAAATAAGGAATATATCTTATATCTATATTATATTTCGTTACAAAAGTCTGTTCTTGTTTTAGGATTATCGTCACCTAATACCTCTTGAATAATTCGTAAATTATATGTTTCCATGTCATCGATGATTTTGTTACATGTTTCTACAACGCTGATAAATTCATCTCGGGTGAGAGTACCAGACTCGAGAGATACTAACAGCAACGCAAAATCATTAGTCATCGCTGTGAAATTTTTAACGATTTCATCTTGCCGAGTTTGATAATATCTATTAGTGCGATCGTCTATTTCAGTGAAAAAGTTTGACTTATTGTATTCGTCATAACTTTTTAATGGATTATCGGGTTTTATTCTGTCGGTGGTATAATCAAATTTTTCAGGTTCGGGTATTTGATAAGCTGTTCGAGGTGGGATTTCAGGCCATCCCAGTATTGTTCTTATAGAACTCTGATAAATATCTACGACATAACTAGGCGAGTTTATTTGGATCGCAGATGATAGTGTCGGTTCGTGGACTGTTATAGCGATTTTCGAATCTGCTCCAGTAATGGATTTTATTCTACGCTGGAATTCAGCATTGATTTGTTCGATTTGGTATGATCCGGTTGGTATTGAAACAACGTTCCAGTCTGGAGTTCCGTCTTCACGATTTTTATTCTCAAATACCAAGGAATTATTCGGTTATTGACAGCCAAATGCTACCTATCTGATATTAGGCCAACTGTGATACACTCGTAGATTTGCTAACGCGATTTCCTTCACGGGGACTGGGATAGGGAAATTCACACTGAATTCAGGATTCGTTGATGTTATTGAGATTATGCTGGTTTGTACTGGGTTTGTGTTCTCCACTATTCGTTGAAGTAATTCCTGCGGTGTTGTCATTGTTATTATATTCATGTTGTATTTCTAATTTTGACATCGCGGAATCATAAATACTTACCATGGCTGAGAACTCACTATCGGATATAAATGTATCATCGAGTGACGACGATATCAATTGCGAGTACGCGGTTGATACAACATGAAATTTAATTATGTAGTCTTGCAGTTTACTCTGGCTGCATGATGATATTTTTTTGTTATTATCGAAATTATTCCCGCGATTGTTGTCGCCGCTGATATACAAATTGGAACAGCTATCGGAGCAATCATTGTCACCGAGTATAGTATTATACCAGCTCCGGCGATTACACCACTCACAGAGTACACGGTAGCATCAACTGCGGTGATTCTTCGTCGGTATTTTTTTATTTTTGTTTGATACTCCTCAGTGAGTGTTTTGAGTTTAGTCTGAAATTCTCTGACCTGATCATAGCGATATTGAAATACCGAAGGTACCGTTGATGACGACATTTTATTTCCAAATCAGTTTACGATTTCAATTTAGTTGTTTACTCAAATCCGCTACGAATTCCACATACCATGATACTGAAACCCTAGCTAGATTATTACCATTCGTTGTTATCGTGAACTGTTCGGTTGCATCCTTTTCGATGATTGTTGATATCGTATTGTTGACCCCAGATGAACTCGACGATGATATATTAAATTGAGTCGGTGTTACTAGTGTTAATCGATAAATACCTTTGACGGTCGCGGTGATACGTAGTATATTGTCTATAGGAGTCCACGCCAATGATCCGTGTTGGATCGTGTATACTACGTTGTTGGTTTTCTCATGAGGAATTTTTTCAATGATTATTATCATCCTCTAAAAATCATTTTTGGTTGCCTCGATGAAGTTTTTCGCCTCATCGATGGATTTTTTAATATCCGGAAGTTTTATGTCAATTTTATCCAACGTGGTTCCAATAAATTTATCTATAATATTTTTACGAAAAACTGAAAACTGTTTTACGTATTCTTCAATTCCAGATTGAAGTGTTATTAGCTCCAACATGAAAGATTTTATTTCTGTGAGCTTCGGTGATATTACCGCTGGTTCGCCGAAGAAAGCCATAATTGATTTTAATTCATCATTGACAGTTTTTTTTATTGTCCATAGAGTTTTTTTAATAATGATAAATTCGGTGATGTTGTCGCTGGATCATCAAAAAAACTTAGTATAAATTTTAACTCATCGTTGAGAGTTTTTAATTTATCTGTAATCGTCGAAACGAGTATGCCGGGTTTTAGTTTATCCTGATCGGAAAATAACGCAACGGTGTTCTCGGTTGCGTCTCGTTGTTTAACTAAAATATCATCCAGGGGAAAATTACTAGTTTTCAATTTACCCTGACGATCTTGAAATACAGCTATTTCATTGGGATTAACACTTGCTAGGTTCAATGTCTCAGCTATTTCATCTTCGATTATTTTTTTATATCAGCGGTTGCAACGCCATCGGGTTCGGGTTTCTTCAGCGCTGATAAAGATCTCCCCCAAATATCAATCATGTTATTCTGTATAATCTCTCTCTAAAATCACTTCGTTGACGACTTCGAGGTGGATCATTCATTTGTTGTGTTGGTAGCGTGGAATACGAACGATGAATTTTTAAGCGGTTTATATAACACATAAATTGCACGTGGATCATTCGCGTATGCAACCCAGTGGGTTCCGGGTCCGGTGCTGTTATCGAGATTAATGATACCTGTTTCAACGCTGTTTGGTTGTGCCGGCAATTGATCTTTCATAAAGACACCTCTGAAGTTTTTTTTTGTCCAATTTTTTAGCAGCATCGAGTAAATCAAAATTGGACATTGGAACTAATAAACTGTTCCTGGGATTCTCAGACCCTTTCCGCTGTACCATGAATACGGGGTTACTGGTGATCTTAGACCCTTTCCTTTCTTTTTTTATACCCGCTCCCAGTTGCTTTCTTTAGTGCCATTCCTGCCGCGGTACCAACGGCTCCTAACGCCGCCGCTTTAGCTACCGCTGTGGCCGCTGCCGCAATCAACGCTGGTAACGCAGCTAACAACGGAAATATACCACCTGATTTTATCATGTTTTTAATAGCAGCCGCAGAGAGAGTGATCTGAACGCCATTTTTTACCTTTGAAAGCATCATTGAAGTGTTTTACTTGTCAGCCACAATTTATTCCACCCCCCAATCATCTGATTTGGTTTCAGTGTTATTGTGGTTCCGCATTTTTAGCTGATTCCGATTGCAATTTCTTGAGTTGACTGGGAGTTAACGTAACACTAATATAACTGTATTTCATTATACAATAACAGATAGATCTAATTGTTACATGGTTTCCACTGGTGCATCGATCACTCTCATTCGTCCACCAACACCTTCGAGTAGCATTGATTTATCGCTGAGAATGATAGCAACTGCTCTATAATTATCAATAACACCACGAAGCACATTAACTCTAAAATGTATATCAACGACGGATTGTCTTGCCGCAATCAACGCTGGTAACGCAGCTAACAACGGAAATATACCACCTGATTTTATCATGTTTTTAATAGCATCCGCAGAGAGAGTGATCTGAACGCCATTTTGTACCTTTGAAAGCATCATTGAAGTGTTTTACTTGTCAGCCACAATTTATTCGCCCCCCCCCCCCAGTCATCTGATTGGGTTTCAGCGTTATTGTGGTTCCGCATTTTTAGCTGATTCCGATTGCAATTTCTTGAGTTGACTGGGAGTTAACGTAACACTAATATAACTGTATTTCATTATACAATAACAGATTGATCTAATTGTTACATGGTTTCCACTGGTGCATCGATCACTCTCATTCGTCCACCAACACCTTCGAGTAGCATTGATTTATCGCTGAGAATGATAACAACTGCTCTATAATTATCAATAACACCACGAAGCACATTAACTCTAAAATGTATATCAACGACGGATTGTCTTGCCGCAATCAACGCTGGTAACGCAGCTAACAACGGAAATATACCACTTGATTTTATCATGTTTTTAATAGCACCCGCAGAGAGAGTGATCTGAACGCCATTTTGTACCTTTGAAAGCATCAGTGAAGTGTTTTACTTGTCAGCCACAATTTATTCGCCTCCCCCCCAGTCATCTGATTGGGTTTCAGCGTTATTGTGGTTCCGCATTTTTAGCTGATACCGATTGCAATTTCTTGAGTTGACTGGGAGTTAACGTAACGCTAATATAACTAATATAACTGTATTTCATTATACAATAACAGATTGATCTAATTGTTACATGGTTTCCACTGGTGCATCGATCACTCTCATTCGTCCACCAACACCTTCGAGTAGCATTGATTTATCGCTGAGAATGATAGCAACTGCTCTATAATTATCAATAACACCACGAAGCACATTAACTCTAAAATGTATATCAACGACGGATTGTCTTGCCGCAATCAATGCTGGTAACGCAGCTAACAACGGAAATATACCACCTGATTTTATCATGTTTTTAATAGCATCCGCAGAGATAGTGATCTGAACGCCATTTTGTACCTTTGAAAGCATCATTGAAGTGTTTTACTTGTCAGCCACAATTTATTCGCTCCCCCCCCCAGTCATCTGATTGGGTTCCAGCGTTATTGTGGTTCCGCATTTTTAGCTGATTCCGATTGCAATTTCTTGAGTTGACTGGGAGTTAACGTAACACTAATATAACTGTATTTCATTATACAATAACAGATTGATATAATTGTTACATGGTTTCCACTGGTGCATCGATCACTCTCATTCGTCCACCAACACCTTCGAGTAGCATTGATTTATCGCTGAGAATGATAGCAACTGCTCTATAATTATCAATAACACCACGAAGCACACTAGCTCTAAAATGTATATCAACGACGGATTGTCTTGTTAAATCAAGATGTTCCAACGAAAAATAATAGATCGGATATAAATTCTTAAAATCCAATTGTGATATTTGCAGACCAGTATCGTCATTTTGATCGCGTGCCATATATGACAACAACCGATGATACACGCGTGCAATGTGATTTTGACCGTTATCAAGTTGTACATCTTCGGCCGTTTATTCTCAGTGAGACGTCTTTAACACCTAATTGATCAAATATCATAAGGCTGGAGAGACTACTTGCATCGAATTGATTTTGGCTCCGTTCAAAGTCACTTGAGGACGTTCGGTACTTTGTTCCACATAGTATCTGAGCAAAAATTGCCCATCGTATCCCGAGAAATTGTGAGCCATGACTGTGGCATGGCGATGACAATCGCCGTAACGTTCGATGTATTCTGGGGTTTAGGATCCATTGGGCAAAATCGGCTAGCGTATTTGACCCTTGAAAGATTTTTTTTCACGTCCTCCAGGAATCTTGCTACAGTGAGGGCAATGATTAAAGACAAGTTCTTGGATGCACTTCTCGCACGCACGGTGAGCCAAATGTCAAATGTGACATCGTTTCTTCCCTCGACAAACGTGAAATTTGGCATTACTGGTACGTATACCTTTTCCACAAGTAGGGCACAATCTCAGAAGCTGACAAGTACTTTTCTGCTGTGAACCTTGCATCTTCACATGTTGTTGGTAACAGGTAAGACTGACAAAAGTGCGCTGACAAACAAGGTAATGCACTCTTTCTTGTCCTTTGTCCAAACAGGGTTGAGAGTCCAAACATCCCTCACATTTCGATCCCCAATGCTTGTGTTGTTCTCGATTGTTATAACCATAGTCACATTTTTCACAGTAGTAACCGTATCCCAGAAATGCAGTAATACTGGTAATGGTATAAAAATGCTCATCGTGATAATAGACGTGAATGTATTTTCCGTCTTTGAAATCGTAGCCTCGAAACAAAAAAGGACCACGTACTTCTTGAGGATGTATTTTCAAGGTGTAATGTGGAGCCAAGGCACCTTGCAATTTTTGCATTTTTGAAATACCGCAAGGGGTGTCTTTGGATATCCCTGCTTGCTGTAACAGGAGTTCTGCTTCACTTCGTTGTTTGGCTCGGTCCGATTGTTGAATAGTTTTCCAGGCTCTTTTCCATTCTATCGTCTCGTTCTTGTTTGTCCCACAACGATGGCACGGGCTAAACACATCTGGTCTTGAGAATTGTTAATTTGGACGAGGCTTGTTTTGGTGTTGCGAAGGCTGTCCACCAATAACACTTTTTGCGTCCTGTCCCCTGGGGAAGAGACACGTGGGTCATGAATAGTGTAGCTTTTCCATCGGTGATGTGAAACTTGTCATTGGATTGTTACACATGTTGAATTTTGTCGATGACTTTGGAAGGTATTAATTGTGATGGGCTACTAAACTCGATCCAAACAGGAGACTTCAAATTATCGTGATGATTAGAAAGTCTCAAGCGATCGTTTTCTTTGGCTTGACATTCTGTTTCAGTGCAGTTAACACAGAATCTTAAACTTGTGGAATGAAGCCTTCTGTATTCTCCAAAGGTACATTGGACTTGAAATCGTTAAACTTCACGGCATACGTGTAAGCCGTTGTTCTAAATTTTCGAGAGGAACGCTTTTCCGTCTCTCGAATGTGATAGTACTTTTCAGGATTTACTAAGGGTGGTGAACTTTGCTTGGACGTCGATTGTCTGGGTGTGGATTTGGACTGACTCATGTCATCTTCAAAATTACTGGCATGAATTTGAGCCAAGACTTCAGCTACTGTACGAGGTGATACATCACGTTTCTGTCTCTTACTGTCTTCTCCTTTCTCGACAACATGATGCGGTTTTTTTCATCTTGTCAGCAAAAAGTCAAATGACTGCATTTTTAAGACCATGACCCCTATATATTCATATCAGATCCGTGTATCCAGTCAGTATTCATTTTACTCTCACATTGACCAGAACGATGGAAGATCCTACACAAGTTGAACTTCTCATCAGAGCTTTGCGTGGTGTCATACGAAAGTTTTCTTCAGACAAGCCTACGGACTACTCTCCCTCCTTTCGAGATAAAAGTCAAGATTTTTGCTATATCTGTAAGAAGAAAGGACATTGGGCTACAGAATGTCCAGATCGTGACAAAAACAAAAAAGGTACCAATAGAGACAAAAGTCAAGATACCTGTTATCATTGTAAAGAGAAAGGATATTGGTCTCCAAACTGCCCTAAGAAGCAACAGGAGCAGAAGGAGGAGGGGGAAAGGAATTCTGAACAGGAGGAGTAGGAAGAGGTACCCTCCCCCAAGGAAAAACCCAGACACGTTCACAAAGACAAGAAAAGAAGACGAAACGAAAGTGAAGAGGAAGAATAAAAAACATGTGACAGTAAAGAAATTAAAGAAACAGAAAGAGTGAACAGAAAAACCTATGAACTTTTTAAAGTGGTATTGTGTTATGTTATGTTGTGATATTGGATTGTAACGTTTGTATCAGAATATATCAGAGAGAACAAACGTAAGTGTCTCTTGGTTTTGATTTTATAGAATAAGAACCTACACTCACACATTCATTCACTCACACGTACATCATGGGTTTAAAAAAATAAAAAAAAGGACTTTTGAGTTTTCATTGAATTAGGCAATTGAAATAGTATTTCTTTTCGAAATAATTTGAGTGGCCCTGAAAAGGACCGTTGGTGTTTTGTTTGTTTAAAACAAAACAAACTCAGAAACGGGACGTAACCATCTTTAGCTGTCTTAAGCCTTTGCCACGGCCAAGGCCTACTTCTGGACTGGTGGTTCCTGTCAATGATTTGGTAGAAATCACTAACGGTGGTATGGCAGACGTAGTCACAGTTAGATAGGATTGTTTAGCTCGAGAAGGTCTTTTTCTCTTCGGTCGTGATAAAGAATTCTGATACATTTGTTTCAGACTCCTTAACTCTGCTAAAATATCTAAAAGTACCGTCGTGACCGTTTGATTTTCACTATTTTCTTTCTGTCCTTGGTCTTCTTTATTCTCTGTTGCTGCTACCGTTTCTTCCTGGTGTTTTCTTCATGCTTCTTCTTCCTGTTGTTGAATAAGAAAAGCTTGTTCTTCTACTTTCTGATGTTGTAAAAATTGTTCCATTTCTTCTTTTCGTCTCTGCTTAAAATCATCGACGTGTACATAAGAGGAAGCAGAAGGTAACGAAGGTTCCGGAATAAATTCTTGTGAAGTAAGAAACTTCACAATATCCCAGTTAAAATCAACTTCTTCTGGATGTAGATTTGTCATGACTTTAGTAGTCACTGCTGTCCCATTACTTGCTGTATCTACTACTGGCTCACCCCAATTCATCGTCTTCTTAGTGTCCGACATCATTGACAACTCTGGCGCATCGATTGACTGCGCACAGACGCTAGTACCTCTATATAGGAAAAGTGACGTCACAGACTGCTCTCTTCCGATTGGATGACTGTGACTGCCTTTTGTAACGCACGTTTGGATTGGTGAATACACTCAATCCGTTTCGATCCGCTCTTCCCTTCCCCTATAAATAACCGCAGTTCACGGTATTCTCTTCACCTGTTTCTCATCACAAGATGTGGACCAACGTAGAATCTTCTACCCTTGTTTCTACCATGCTGTTTCGTACTGATTTACCCATGTATGTCAGATCATCGTGGACTATCATTCATATGACTGATACAGCCTTTTGGAAGAGAAGGATATATGTGGAGAGGCAAGGTTGTTTAAAGAGAATTCTCCTTTATGGACCCACAGTGAAGAGAAGTTTAAGGAAGAGAAGAAGATCTGTGAGATGTCCTCTGTGTTAACAAGATACTGTTAACATTACACTTAGCGGCCCTTTTCAGGGCCACTCATATGCCTCGAAAAGATATTAGCTTTCTTTGCCTCCATTTTCCCCTTGTCGCTATACAGCCCCATATACAAATACAAATAATATTCCCCATGTTCAATTCCCCTTGACGCTAGATAGTCCCACCATGTTAAATTCCCCTTGACGCCAGAGTGTCCCAAGCTGTTTTTGACTGGATTTGCCCTTGACGCCAGAGTGTCCCAAGCTGTTTTTGACTGGATTTGCCCTTGACGCCAGAGTGTCCCAAGCTGTTTTTGACTGGATTTGCCCTTGACGCCAGAGTGTCCCAAGCTGTTTTTGACTGGATTTGCCCTTGACGCCAGAGTGTCCCAAGCTGTTTTTGACTGGATTTGCCCTTGACGCCAGGGTATCCTATATTACTACTCATATATGTGAAACTGTCTTCTGCCACGTTAGCAAACAAATTATTAAATCCTATGTTAAGAATATGTCCCTGGAATCCATTTGTTATCAGTGTTTACTGTTGTGTTCAGATATTTGTAAGTGATCAATGACCTTTGCATTAAATATATTTGGGAAGAACGCTTGTAAAGATTTGCTTGATTGGATCAATTTGGTACATCATGAAAATCAAGATTATTGGTACATCCAGACATTCAATGATACTGGATTAACAGTACATTCAGGACTGGTCGTGCAACAGTACATTCAAGACTGGTCGTTCAACAGTACATTCAAGACTAGTAGTACAACAGTACATTCAAGACTAGTTGTGCAACCGTACATTCAAAACTAGTGGTACAACAGTACATTCAAGACTAGTTGTGCAACAGTACATTCAGGACTAGTCGTGCAACATAACGTTCAAAACGAATAAAACCGCTCCAGTGGCCTAGTGGTTCAAGCGTTCGCCACGGGAGTGATAGGTCGTGGGTTCGATCTCCGGCGGGGTCATACCAAAGACTTACAAAAATGGTACTAATAGCTGCCACATTACTTGGCACTCAGTTTTAATACGTTAGTGTTGGGACTGGTCAGCCTGTGTCAGGATAATAAGACTGGGTTGGTAATGATAATACATGTCTGCAACATGATGCCCAGTGCTATGACGTGATGACCCGGTGCTAGACATCACTATAAACTGCCACACATCGGATATAATCAGCAATGAGTCGGTGCTATTCAGAGATTTTCAAAAATTGGCAAAGATTTATCATTACGGTTATAGTCATCGGTCAGAAATCTTTATAAAACGTGAACTATTTATTTCTTCGTCCAAAATAAAACCTACATGTTACGAACGGACAGACAGCTCATCTGAAATGAATGTTCTGATAGGCATTTCATTTACAGTGCAGACAAACAACTCACATTTTTCCAAACATAGAAGCAACATGTAGCAAACAGCTAGATCAGAGGTGAATGCTGTTACAGTCCGTCACATACGTAGAAATTCTAATTATGAGTGCTTATAATGCATTCCCATCCTTAGAACTAATATTTCCTTTCCTATATTTATAAACATTGACAGCATAATATATATATATATATATATATATATATATATATATATATATATATATATATATGCATGTATATATATATATATATATACATGCATATATATATATATATATATATATATATATATATATATATATATATATATATATATATATATATATATATATATATATATATATATTATTCCATTAAATTCAAATTTTAAATCTAATTAATACACGAGTCCCGTAAACATCTCATGTGCCAAAGTATACTATTCTCAAACTTTTCTCTAATTATTGTATTCATCATTAATTACATAAAAAGCTATATAATTATGAAATGTTTATTCTTCGATTTGATGCATAAATGTCTTTAAACTCGTTAACCAAGTGGATAGCGTAAAATTAAAGCTTTATGGGAAAATATGGCTGGATTTAAGTATACGCTTAAGAAGCTACAGCTTAGGGTCTCATGCTAAAGGACCGTCTCTAAATTTCAGCATATTTTAAATTTGTTACAGTATTTTTTGCAACAGGTTGTTTCATTTTTATAATAATTTATCTTTAAGTAATAATTTAAACCGTGAATTTTTTGCATACTATATGTTCACAAGTATTATCTATGAAATGTATTTTATATAACCTGCATAATATACATTGTAATACTTATCAATAAGTTGCCAAGTTCAGTTATTGCAGAGCTGAATGTGGTCCTGTGGTCCAATCAAATTTAAATTTGAAATCACGATGCCAGCATATTTATGATGAGATAAATGGATGATGGCAACAAAACAAGGAATATTTAACACGAAAAAAAAATTAACGTTTCAAAACAAATGGTATAGAAATAGCAAGTAATATCAGCATCAATGACGTCATCTGAATGGAAGCAGAGCTGGGACCGTTGCACAAATCCGTCTTACAGAGCGTTATACACACAAGCTGGTTATTTGAATATGCGCATGTAGTTTGATTGTCCGGTCGAATGGATCGAAACTTGGTAAGGTTGAATGAAAAGGTTGCTCCATCAGAACAGTCTCGAATGTACGCTTGGATGTCACCTATCAAGAATACGAAAATATTAGTTTTGTAAACTGCAAACGTTTTCTAGCCAATAAACATGTCTGACCATCAAAGGCTTAAGACCTGTTACACCCTGCTGTAATTTCTGCATCTCAGATAAAGCTATCGTTTCGCTTTTTAGAAGATTGTGTTCAATGATATAAATGGAGTATTAATTTTCTTGTTAAGGATTAGAGTTATGTGGCTGGATTTATGCTGTTAAGAACTAGGGATATCCCACATACTTAGTTAAGTTATCACTGTAGAATTAACAGCGCCACTTTAAAATCTAATAAGATTATTTCGTCACCTATTTTGCAATGAGGAACAGTTTTTTATGTTCCATACACTTTTAAACTCGACCCTATTAGCTTATAAATGTAAATAAACACATTTCAAATACATGTTTTTATTTCCGAAATGGCTGGATAATTTTGCCTATTTTTGTAATCGATCTATCAGTTTAAAATTACTCACGTCTTCATTAGGTTAAAAATAAGAACTGACTTTCGATTGCATTTTTTCACTCTAACTTTCTTGATAATCACAACCCGTTGGGTTCTCCCCACGCAACGGTCTTTTAGTCCTAGTTGTCATGTGATATAAGAAGCCAGATTTCAACATGAGTATGTTCGACCCTGAGGCTAAAATTTCTCGCCATCAAAAGGTATAAGCTTTCCGGCCAGTTAACTGACATAGCCATAAACTAGAGACGCGCGATTTACATCTCCCAAAGTCAGTTACATAACTTTGTTCACGGGTAAGTGACGAGTTCTTGTTTGGAACAAGTGATCATCAAATTGTATCGTAAACATCCTTGACAGGCGGTTGGGATGGACCAACCTCCAGTCGGAACTGAGTTAGGCGTGCCAAACATTAGAATCTTTAGTTTAAATAAATCATCTTGAGAACCAAAACTTTAGTATGCTTACAATTATTTTGCGAGACGGAATGCAAATACACTACTCCGAGACCATTCGTATTGGCGGAATTATTTTTCTGGGAATAATAAGAGCTTCGAAACAGGTTAGTTATTATTTGCTCGATTGTTGTGAAATATTACTGTAAAGTAAGTGTACTTACTATTATTGTTTTATATCTGTATTTTTACCATTGTAGTTTGATATACATGTGTATTTTGAGATACGAGCAATGTGATGTGTAGAATTAATATTGTAATTCTCTATTGGGTCAATTTGTAGTAACCTCATTCATTTATTCATTTGATATTATAGATTTGCAAATGTTGAATTGAATTATAAACTTTGTATAATGTTGCGGTGTGCCACATTAGTATAGAAATTGATCTATTTGTGCACACGTGTAGGAGTATCATGCGTATGGATATATCAGAGCATGGATGTGCATATATGTGTACACTTGTATAAGTGCAATGTACAGAAATGCGTCTGATTATATGATATATATATATATATATATATATATATATATATATATATATATATATATATATATATATATATATATATATATATATATATATATATATATATATATAAAGACCAGGGTGGGTCTTTAATTTAAATAATTGGTAGCACCCCACCCCAAAAAGGGAAGCAACGTAACCATTACACTATCCATGACTTCATACAGTGTATTCTGTAAGACATCAGAGTAATTTAGTTGTGACAATTTCTCCTAGACATGAATTGATACAATGTATTCTATAAGACATCAGAGTAATTTATTTGTGACATTGAATTGACATTCCTTATTTTCACAAAGAAAACTAGTTAAGAGTAGAAGAAGGCGAAAATGAGGATGACCATGATGTTAAGGAGGACGACCATGATGATAAAAAGGACGATTACGACGGAGAAGGAGAATAAAGAAATGAATAAACGCATGAGTTGATAATATTTGTCTATACCTCTGGTTGCTATTTCCTCTATAGCACACATATGCAAGTTTGTGCAGTTCTTCATGTTGTATTTTAGGCTCCCGCCGTTGTCATTATAGTATTTTCTGGATTTTCTCATTCGACTGTAGCTCTGGCAATTTGCTTTTTCTGTAGAATCAGCACATTGGAAACATACTATAGCAGCTGAAAATTAAAAAAAATAAAATGAATAAACCATGCTGCAAACAAAACAATGTTTTAAGCCGTTAATTTTCCTAATCTTTCATTAACATCCATTTAACCCTCTTTTGACATCTCACTGCCACCATGGGAGTAGTTTGAAACAATTAAACCTGTACGTGTATCCATATATTCCTTGCTTTTAATGGACGATGTTTCTCTGCTTGATAATGATGAATAGTTTCTGTAAAAATATGGGAGTTGATGTTATTACTGAATTCGTAATGCGTGGTGCTTTCATGGTTTAATAACCAGCAGACATGACTCAGAAAACGTGGATAGGTCATCTAACAGACAATTTTCTATTCCTATCTGGAACAGTTATCTCCTTTTTCCCACGAACAAGGACGATGCGTTGGAGCCTACTGTTATAGATAACATATTATTCAGATAATTGGAAAAAACAAAAAATAAGAGAAGGAATACATACTGGAAACGGATAAATGGAGATCTCAAGGTACTGTCAACGTATATACTTTTATATTATTTGCAGTTAATGCGAACAGTTCGGTTTTGTCAGAGAGCTGACAAGCTGTAACTGTGTGTGTATGTGTGTAATTTGGATTTTTAACTTAGTTTTAACATTTTTTCAGTCATATCCTTACTGTTTATGATGGGACAGTTAATATTGATGTCTAGCAATGGGGTATCATGCATTATGTCCCATCCAGTCACATTATCATCACAAAGACTGACCAGTCCTTACACTACCCTCATAAAGACGAACACCTATGACTTTCGTATGACTCGGACGAAGTCAAGGGAACAATTGTTGATAAACAAGAAACAAAACTGAAATCAATGACATGCATGTTAATAGAAATAGAGGTGTACAGTCGTAGAACCAATGTTGGGTTTTCGATGTCTGCAATTGAGAAAGGCGGAAAGGTGTTTCGGACTCGTGAAGGACTTTGCTTAAAAAGAACCAGAAAATTACTAAGAGTCTCGACCACGATTGTGAGAATTTAAGGAATTAAGGTTAGTTTAGGGGTTCCTACTGTAGGAGTCATTAACAACATGAACATCACTGACAGTGCAGGATATAATGAGACTGGCAATGATTCTGTACATAGAACTGCAAGTGATGCTAAACTCCAGGTATCATGAACACTGGCGGAATAAGGCTTATTTGATATGTCTGTCTGTCTGTCTGTCTGTCTGTATGTATGTATGTATGTATGTATGTATGTATGTATGTATGTATGTATTTACGTACGTGTGTGTGTGTGTGTGTGTTTTGTTTACATTCATAGAATTTTTATTTTGGAATGCAGACTGTATTTGTATCTGCAAAGCATTCATTCATATAGTTAATGTTGCAATTCAACTCATAGTTCGTGTTGTTTGTGTGTTGCTTATATGTATTTCAGCCGTTAGCATGAACACATATATATAATTTTATTTTTATAATAGATTACATGAATATATTACATGTAGTTACAGTAAAAAACACATGTTTATAATATAAAAAATGATAATAGATTACATGAATATATTATATGTAGTTACAGTGAAAAACACATGTTAATAATATAAAAAATGATAATAGATTACATGAATATATTATATGTAGTTACAGTGAAAAACACATGCTAATAATATAAAAAATGATAATAGATTACATGAATATATTACATTAATATATTACATTAATATATTACATGTAGTTACAGGGAAAACACATATTTATAATTTTATTTGTGATGATAGATTACATTTAGGAAAAAATATACTTGTGCTTCATCATGGAATTTAAAAAATATTCGCAAATGTAAGCGCAAAGACATGTAAATTTAAAGCAAAATTTTGCCAGAACGAAGGAACTAACGAAAGAAAGAAAAAAAAAGAGATATCAAATTGTACATGACATCGTATTCAGACTACCAAAAGTTGATTACCTTCTATACTTCTATAAATCCATTTCAATAATTTGTAAAAGGTAATAAAAAAAAAAAGAACCGCTTAGGCTGTGTGAGAGAGACCATGAACCGTGGAGCTGGAGGAAATAAAGCACAATGCAAATCTTCCTTTAAATACAAATTTGCTATATCTCCCAGCTCTGATTTTGGAGGTCGAAATTTTCAGGATTTAAGGAGATGCAAAATAAATAACTGATCACCAGTCTGTATCTGTTTTAACAGCACAAAGTACTGTTGAACCAGTCATAGCTGTCTTACGTACCCAAGCACCTATAAATAGGATGTAACGTGTTGTTGAATACGTTTGTCTAATGAAATAGTAAACCAGTCTGTCACTAATAACGACTTCCTTGTTGAAGCCGATTGGCTATCTTGCAATTTTGCTCTCTCGAACTTTACACAATGGATTGTTTTTATGTGTATGTGCGTGTGTCTGTATGATAACCAATGAATGAGGACTTTATGTAACCTTTGTGTTTGTATATGGCAGAAGACAGGACCACAGCTAACAAAGCAAAAACAACAAACACATTTGGCTTAGTTTAGTGAAGTGCACATCTCTGATTCTTTTTATATTTACTAGTATAAAATACTAGTCACAAAAAAGACAAGAAGACAAAACCAGAAACTAGAGGGATGAAAAAGTCCCCCCCCCCCATTAACAGACAGATCTCTATTGCTTTGTAAAAATAAGGTTTTTTCAATTTCCTGGACTACGACAGAACAAACACTGATGACTGAAAGAGCAGATATATATATATATATATATATATATATATATATATATATATATATATATATATATATATATATATATATATATATATATGTATGCATGTATGTATGTATGTATGTATGTATGTATGTATGTATGTAACATATACATAAAGTGTACCGATGTCCTAAGAGATAAATATATTAATAGTGATATATACATTGTATATGCATTGTTAATTTAGTTATAATTTATTTATATCTACATATTATATAAATTAACATCTAAATTTATATCATTCAACTAACTTACAAATTTACCAATCTGCTTATTATTTTCTTATTTAATTTCTTGCTTACCCACCTAACCTTCTATTTATATATTTATTTCATTACTTAAGTTTTTGTCCTGTTGATTCCTTGGTACGTGGACTCCTTATCTATACATTTTGTTATGTACTGATTGTGCGTTTTTTGGAATTTATTTCATCGCTTCCTAGCGACGTTTCTTATAAACTGCTGAATTAAATTGTTTCTTTCTTCAGATTTAAATATTTTTCACAATGTAACTGTATGTATGCCAAAGGTTTAGTGTGATTTAAATAAATAAACTAAAGAAAGAAAGTCCTTTAGCAGACCCAATAGCTACTGATACTGTCAAAGGCGAAAATGTTGCGTTATGAGTAGAGATCAATATTGCGTTATGAGTAGAGCCACATTGCGTTATGAGTAGAGCCAAATTGCGTTAAGAGCTGAGTGCCGCTTTGTCACACTCACATGGTGTAGATAAAATTATGGGGTTAATGGGGTCATATTACTTGCCTTTTGAAAAAGTGTTAATACATTTGAAACAAATGTTGTGGATATTTTTTTTTCTTTATAACACAGAATATAATTTTTACGGTGAAATTTAAAAGATATTTGACGTGAACTTAAAATTATGGTTGGTCACCTCATGATGCTTTGAATACATTCTGCGTCTAAATGTATTTTACTAAAATATCAGAATGGCTTTGTACTCTTTGTAAAAAATGGCGTTCCATTGCAAACAATTGTCTCTGATCCAGTCAGAATCTAAATTTAGTGAGTTGTGGGATCCAAGCCCTTAACGGCTGGCAAACCCCATAGAATTTTGCAAACGAAGTTCCGCTGAACTCACAACTCCAATCCCTCACTCCTCTCCCCACCCTCCCTCTTCCTCTGAAATTGGCACTTTCATAGATATTTGAAACTTTTACACTCAAAATTTCCTCGTAAAAAAATAAAAATTAACAGATCACATCGTACAGTCCGAGTAATGTTTAGACAGATACCTGTCATGGTTGATACATTTGTAAATGTTGAATAAAATTATAATAATAGCCAAAATAATCAAACAACTTATTTGCGAGAATTATTCTACTAAATTGTAAGGTTACAGGTTCTACAAGACGAAGAGTCATATATCCGAGCCTCACCAGTAAGTGTAATGCACTCATGTGACTGTAAAGAAAGTTTCATTTACCATTATAAATTATTGACAATGACGAGCTGCCTTCGCCGCCATACAAGTTCTATATTCTATCATGTTCGCACATTGACAAAACATAATAATAATAATAATAATAATAATAATAATAATAATAATAATAATAATAATAATAAATATTGTATATTAAAAACAAGTCCACTCAATTTCGCCGCCATGATACTTACTTGCCAATGGCAAAGCAACAACCAGGAAGAGAAAAAAACAAGATTTTGTTTGTCTTCTAGCCATCGTAAACCAGCTCTTTTCAATCAACTTTGCAAGTCATCGTATATATCCTCACTTTTCTCCTTCGTTTTGTCTTTTGCTTGAATAAAATCTCCAAAAATCCCAAAAAGTCGTTATAATCAGGGTATGTATGTATGTAGGTATAAATAAAACCTGACTATGTATTGGGCCGGACGGGTAGGATAGTCTGTTCTGCTTGATTGACTGTAAAGCGATACTACACAACTGCGTTGCCTTGCACAATGAATGAAAAGCTTTTTGAAATAGCACAAACACGCATTACTGACAAGTAGTTGGCAAACAAAATAGCTGGTTGGAAGTACATCCGTTTCGAGACACTAGTACATAAGTGTTTCTGTCCAACTGGAACTATAATGGACATTTAATGATCATAATCCTAATAATCCATTAGTAATGGATATTAGAACTTAAAAAGCGAATTACAACCTAATCTCCCATTACAAATTCTTAAGCTAATAACAATTTAATGTCCCAAGTGGTCCCCAGCGATGCATACATGTGCTAAGTATATATATATAAATAAATAAATAAATATATATATATATATATATATATATATATATATATATATATATAGAGAGAGAGAGAGAGAGAGAGAGAGAGAGAGAGAATGAGAGTGGGGATGCTCAAAGTATATATATATATATATATATATATATATATATATATATATATATATATTGTTACGGCTATTGGATTTAATTTTATTTATTTTTAATTATTAAATCCAAAATTGTCATTTAGGATTTATTATTCATTAAATGGGAAATTTTTCTAGAAAATTCATTTGACCTGGACTTTACTGTAAACAAGTTTTGACCTTGGCTTACAGTGGTCTAGTTCCTGACCTTGCTTTGGACATTGTCAACAGGTCTTCAATTTCATTGGTTAATTTTAGGGACAACATTCTATTTTTAGTTCTTAGGGGTAAGAAAATCTAGAGCATGTGATTTTTAGGGAAGGCAGTGACCTTCCATGAACTTCTATCAATTTCTAGAAAATCACATGATTCCTCTTGTTTACGAGGGAATAACAATATATATAGCTGTATTTTATAAGCTAACTTTAGTAGAAATATTGGGCTGTAAGTTATTGGTTGTGTATTTATGTTTGAGTGTTAATATTATTCTGGACTTGTGTCAATTCGTTGGAAAAGAAGAATTATTCTATTTATCTGGAAAAGGACATATGTTTCATAATTTCATTTGGATGATTTAAAACAAGAACTGTACCACGTGACATTGTTAGCCATTTTGGATTATTACATCGTCAAGATTCGAACCTGGAACTATTAGAACATTTATTTATCAGGACTTGAAATTCCATTAGTGGACTATTTTGTGAATTCTATATTTGTTGGATTTGATTCTCTAAAACCGTAAGTTTAATTATTTTATGAAAATAATTGTACTTAATAAAATCATTGTTAAAGTTATACAAGCGTGTTAGTTTTCACTCTTTCTGTGTTGCTGCTTATTTGAGCCTAAGCAGGTAATAATATATATATATATATATATATATATATATATATATATATATATATATATATATATATATATATATATATATATAAGGTGATGTGTTAAAAAATGAAAGAGACTGTAATTTATCTAATGACATGGACAATTTTTGTTCTTCAATATGATCAAGAAACTAAGAAAACTACACAGACAGAACAGTCTTCACAGCTCTGATTGGTCAAGAAACTAAGAAAACTACACAGACAGAACAGTCTTTACAGCTCTGATTGGTCAAGAAACTAAGAAAACTACAAAGACAGAACAGTCTTTACAGCTCTGATTCGATTACAGAGAAGCTGGACAGAATCGGAGCAATTTTCTTTCCATGTCCACACGCTTAGTTACAAAATACGCAATTACTTTCTAGATTTATGAAACCAAGGAAAAAACATCTAACTTGATACACCACCTTAGAACACTGAAATTAATGTTAATGAACTAAATAGTCACACAACTGACAGCAATAAGCAAAACAAATAATCATTATCCGTAAGGGTCAAATAAATTCCTCAAAATAATTCCTTCATTTAGTTCATTATTCATGCACGTACCTACAATTTACACTTGCTGGTGTAATTATTTGTTGGGATTATTAAACTTGTTGTTATTGTCGTCCCTACATAAATAATCATTATTTGTCATATAATCGACGGTGAGACCAAGTGTTATTACGAAAACACGAAATGACATCAAAAGCTTTCAAACTAATTAAAGTGGTGTAAATTCCACACTTTGTATTGTGTTTATTTTTCTCTTGTTTGTCCCTGTACTGTAGTTGCCTTTGACATAGACTCATGGAGACTAGATAAAATAAGTTGTTCACTGTATTTTGTAAGTCTTTACACGCATCTAATCAGCACCTGATACATGCAATGAAATAGTCATAATTTTGAAATGCAAAATCTTTTTTTCTTCAAAAGACCACATTCATAATTTTACCGACAAAAACATATTTAATCCGGAGAGCAACGTTATATTATCTCATACGTAACAAACTGGAAGACTGGAAGCGAATTCCGATAATATTTACACCGCGTTGCTTTTTAATTGACATCACTTCCGTGGAGCTTTCATACAACCCCGTTCCAGTCAAGATTTAATAGACCAAACTGGTTAATGTACATAAATTTGATACATTATTAATATGTCTTAGGTATATGCTTACATGTATACGACAGTGGTCTTTGTTTGAATAGGAAAAGATATTTTAAGAAACTCCCTTCTGTGCGATTGATTTATCGAATTACATATCGATTTCATTCCACTTATTTATGAAAGCTGCATTATCACTGAACGTGCGATATAGACAATTTATCTGATATTTATCGGTTCATCAAAAACAAGCAGGCATATATAATCCAGTTCATATAGCCCAAGCAACAGTAATTATTCTACAAATGACATGCAATGCCATTCAGATAGAGAAAATGACACTGCAATTCGGATACAGTATGCATTCTACAAATGACCTACAATGTCATTTGGATACAGTAATCATTCTAAAAATGCCCAACAATGTCATTTGGATACAGTAAGCATTCTACAAATGACCTACAATGTCATTTTGATACAATAAGCATTCGACACATGAACTAGAATGCCATTTCGATACAGTAAGCATTCGAAAAGTAACCTACATTACATTCTGCCATTTAGATACAGTAAGCATTCTACAAATGACATACAGTGCCATTTGGATACAGTAAGCAATGGCTGGTGTTGGTCATGAATAAAACACAGGGGATCATGTCGTTGCTTGCTATTACATGCCATACATTTACAATGTATATAGTACATGTATGACAGCGTACAATTTAGCAACGATACAAACCCCTGTGGAATAATATTACCCTATTAATGAAATAAGGTGACATTTTTTCCCTACGAAATAGCATTGGATTATTAAATGAGGGAATATAAAATATGAACCAGTCCGTATTAAATGATGGAATATAAAATATGAACCAGTCCGTGAAGTCATATGTAATCTTCTTCCCAGGTTCACACGTTCAAAATAGAGCACGCAGTATGCTTTGACGACATCTGACACTTTGAGAAAATTAATTAGGACATCAATGTTACAACTCAGATGAAGACATTACGGGAATGTTCCAGGACAATAATTTAAAAAAACAGACTTGTTTATGACAATGGATTAATATCTTTGGACGCAGCAACACTTTGCAGAAATCCAGTCACTCGTTTATATAATAAATTTAAGAGACTCTTTTATACTAAAAGTTCGAGTGACTCATTCAAACTGGGGTTTACCCACTATCAATACCGATGTAGCAAAGAAGGGAATTTTAAGGACTGAAAAACAATCCACAAAGGAACAAGACAGTGCAGATGGCATGAACATAATGCAAAGTAAGAGAAAAATTAAGTAGTAAATATGGATAAAGGTGATGTTCCATTGTAAGGATGTAAGGATGTGTGTGGAGCCAACGTGTTTGTGCATTCTGCTCTTGTACAGAGCATAACTCCTCCTACGATACACGTTGTCTCCAGCACTACCCACTACTCGAACGTTTAGGATATTTAGCTATGACTACAACAATTATTGACGATGAGAAAAACAAAACATTTAGATTGGTTTTAATGGTCTCAGGAACTGTTATACTTTACATTTTGAAAATTAATGGTGGACATTTTGGAAACAATAATCCGCTTTATGGTTTCTTTACTTATCCGATCTAAAACTGCCAATACAAATAAAATCACACGGAGAGATGGCAATTGGACAATATTCTTGAAAAGTCTACAAGTCACAGCACAGTAACTGCTGGCGATAAATATGTCTCTCTTTGGGCTAACTCAAATAAATAATCACGAATATTTTATGTACCCGTTTGTGTTTTTGTTACCAACTAAAACTGTTCAACACATTATCTAGTTATAGAACTTCTAATAGTATTAAAATAATCGGACTAAAACTGTTCAACACATTATCTAGTTATAGAACTTCTAATAGTATTAAAATAATCGGACTAAAACTGTTCAACACATTATCTAATTATAGAACTTCTAATAGTATTAAAACAATCGGAATGGCTGATATTATCGTTTATTTATACAATGTTTTTTTCTTAAATCTCCATCCGACTGTGAAATGTATTCATACATTTGTGCTCATTTGTGCCAACACTTATGATTTCGTTTTGCAATGCAGTATGTTTATTTTATTAATAGGATATGCTTATTTACTAATTTCATTAAAAGTATTTTGTCCGTTTTGTTTTTAAATTTTTCGATATAAATTTTAATTAGTTTCATTTTCAAATCTTCAACCATGTAGTTAACTAATTCAATTAGAGAAAGAAATGGGATTGTGCAGGATACTATGCGTAATAAAAAGAGAAGTTGTTTTTAAAGGCAGGTGTTATACAAATATATCGGATCTAAAGCTATATTTGAGACTCGCTAGACAACACAATTTCATCTGACTCCTCACCATACAGCTATGATACAGAATTTCAGCGACAACCTTTAGGAGCATTTGAACCAGTCTCTTTTGATTTAGTACGGACAATTGTAATGAGAGTGTACCAGAGTCTTATGAACTTGATCCAATCTCAACATCACTGCTGCTTGAGTGCTTAGACCCAAAATTGCCTTCACTAACTTATGTTAATAACATCTCTTTCTCATCGGGGGAATTCCCATAATTTTTCAAAACTGCCAGCGAAAAGATTCTGCAGAAGATACCAACATTTGACAATAACGATTTAAATAACTACCGCCCAGTTTCTAATCTCCCATTCATAAAAAAAATATCTTAGAAAGAGTTGTTCTAAACCAACTTGTATCTCATTTGAATACAAACAGTCTTTTTGGCAATGTACAGTCTGCATATCGCCCTTGTCATAGTACCGAAACCACTATTCTGAAAGTATTTAATGACATTCTCTCTGCTTTGGATAATGGAAAGATTACAGTCCTCACCCTCCTTGATTTGTCTGCAGCATTTGACACAACATACCATGATATATTACTTCACCGTCTCCAGCATGTATTTTGGCATGCAAAATATAGCCTTATAGTGGTTCAAGCCCTACTTAGTCAACAGGACACAAATCGTATCTGCAAATGGAATACATTCCAGCCCAGTTGATCTACCTTGTGGTGTTCCACAGGGGTCTGATCTTGGACCCGTTCTCTTCATTCTATACACTCAGCCGCTCTCAAGTGTCATAGATCATCACCCAATGTCTCACAAATTGTACGCTGATGACACCCAAATGTACAAGTCTAGCCACCTAACTGAACTGAAGTTAATGCTACCATTCATGGAGTTGAGAGGTGCATTTCTGATCTGAAATCATGGATGACACGAAACAAGCTGCAGATAAATGATGATAAAACTGAGGCCATTCTGATCACAACAAAAAGACTTTCTCATTCAGATCCTTTACCTCAGACAATAATTATCAGCAACACAAATATTAAATTCTCACATTCAGTACAAAACCTAGGTGTTACTCGAGACAGTAGTCTCACATTCGACCAACATGTCATGAAAACATGCAAGGCTGCATATCTTGGGCTCAGATCGATCAGTTCCATTCGCAAATATCTTTCAGTTGATGCCACTAAAACACTCATGTGTTCATTAGTACTTTCAAGACTTGACTATTGTAACTCAATTTTGTTTGGTTCGTCACAATATCTACTTCAGAAACTTCAAAAAGATCAAAACACAGCTGCTTCAATCATCTTTAGAGTACCTCGATCAGAGCACACCTCACCACTGCTCTGTACCCTATACTGGCTATCCATTCGATACAGAATCAAACACAAAATTTGTTCTCTGTGCTACGTTTTACTGACAGACTCCAGTCCAACATACCTATCCGGCCTCAATCCAGCAAGATACTTACGCTCATCTTCTAACAATCGTATACTCATTGTTCCCGAAGTCATATGGACAACGTTCTTTTGGCATACCAGGGTCCGGCGATGTGGAACGAATTGTCCATTGAAATTAGACACCAAAACACAGTACTCCCTTTTAAGAGTGCTCTTAAAACTCACCGTTTTTTGACTGCAGGAATAAACTTAGAGACCTAATAATGTTTTGTATCTTATATGTTTTCATCATGTTTTTATGTTTTCCAATTTCATGTTTTTTTTTTGTTGTTTGTTTTTCTCTAGTGTAGTCATATCATTATAGATGTTGTAAAACGCTTAGAGCTCCTAAAGATTATGCGCTATACAAAGTCCTTTTTATTGTTGTTGTTGTTATTATTATTATTATTATTATTATTATTATTATTATTATTATATAGTCCACTAGATCTTGAGTTGCTAACAGATTGTTGTCCACTGATTCTTTGCATTTCAACATAATTTCAAATTTAAATCGATAATTGAAAAAGCAACATATGTAATATAAAATGGAAATCAAGGCTATGCAATGTAAAGTTTTTTTTATCATGTAACAATATGTTTAAAATTTTAATCATTTGCGAAATCGGCAACAAACAAATATAACAATGAATTCTCTTTAAGTTAGGAATATGTCACGAGAGAGAAAATTATAAACATAGCAACAAAATACATTTCTCACGCTTGATTCTTACACTTAGCGATGAAACAAACCTCAAAGACTATAAAACCCTATCAAACATCGTGTATTCTTCATATTTCCAACTGAAACAACAGTTTGCGAAGTCCTCAAATACATTTTCATGTGCATAATCATATAAACATTTTTAATAATAGTGTGAAGCATTTTTACACTGATAAACTTTACTGAAGATGTACACATGATAATAGATTTACCTTGACAACCATTGTCGCTAGTTTGACTTGAGACATACACGTGATTACAGATTTTCGGTGACAATCAGGTTCTCTACAATGACAACCAGTGTATCTCGCATGATTTGAGGCGCACACGTGATTACAGATTTACGTTGACAACGATATTCCCTACACAAACAATCACTGTCTTTATACTGACATCCATTGTCTCTAAAGTAACAACCATTGTCTCGACACTTAAAACCATTTATTTACACTGACGCCCATTGTCTCTACATTGACAACCTGTGTCTATTCTCAGATAACCAGTGTCTATGCTCAGATAACCAGTGTCTATACTCAGATAACCTGCGTCTATACTCAGATAACATGTGTCTATACTCAGATAACATGTGTCTATACTCAGATAACATGTGTCTATACTCAGATAACATGTGTCTCTGGCTTGAAGTGAGACCTACACTTGGTAAGAGATTGTATAGCATTTGTCAGAACTTAAACAACTTGTTCATAATGTAACTAAATATAATACATGGAGATAGGAAGTATGTATAATAACAAAATCGATATCTTGATTTTAATACTCAGGTTAAAATTTACAGCAGGCAGCCATAATAGCTCATTTTGTGGACAGGATTAAACTGCGTCAGCACAGGTTACATAGTTGAATGAGTCCTCTAACACGATTATTTGTGTAGTGATAACAACTGTTTGCACTAAATATGAGTGAAAACGGTCTTTTTTGTACTGCATGGGTATCATGTTTCGTACAGAAAGCGGTTAGTCAAAGATGAACATGCAAACAAAATAGTTGATGAGACAAGAAGTTGGACCATTTTTACATAGCCTGTCTGATGGAACTGATGAGGATACGATGACAGGACAAGGTTTCAGGAACTTGAGTTCATACATGAGCAGGAATTCCAAGCATCCACGCTCTATGATGAAATGACAATTGAGATAGGCTTTCTCGTTATCAGGATGTTAAAAAAAAGCGTTTATCAAAGAATATCTTCTATGCACCACTGTTGCACGTTATTGGTTAGTTAGCATTTCTTACTGAGGGAGACAATTCATGAAATCCAATAGATGTCGCTAGGATAAAGCGCTAAAATGTCTGCCCGATACGCCATGGTGTAGATAGGGTTAACAAATCGAAATCTTCCCTAGCGAAGATCATAATGGAGCTACATATTTTGAACGGAAAAAAAAACTGCCGATGCAGTGCAGAAACTTGATCAGCGTAAATCTCACAAAAACAACACATTGTCTATTGATCACGTAAACAAAAGCGTAATCTGCGGTTAAAAAGAAGTTTAATCTCCGATCAGTGTGCCACAGACAGTTCACATCACAAATTGGCCCTTATTAACTATTCGCTCACAGAAGCCAAACCATTCAGTTAGGACATGAACATCTTCCAACTCAAAGGACGAACAACAAAACAACAACAATGTGTTAGCGTTTAAACACATTTTGATGTACGTCAGCTGCTGCATTTTAAGCTGTTCCAAGTGTTGTTGATTTCTGTTAGTTGTCAATGGTACTGTCGGGAAGGATGGCTTGACGGATGATAGTGGTCAATTCAATGTAAGGGGCCAAAGCTTCTGGACCAATCAGTCTGCGGTGTAAGGAGATTCCCTAAAATCTTTAAGCAGGCCGTGAGGAGATCATTCATCAATCGTTCATCGAGAGCTGTGGATCTGGAGTGTGTGTGATCCTTATCGGAATGTCATAACAGCAACATATATGCTGATGCAGAGTTGTATTACCCAACAGGCACAGGCGGCATATTACTGTCAAAATGTATCCAAAGCGAAGCGTACCCAAGTAAAAACGTACTCAAACCGAACTGTAGCCCAAGTCAAAACGTACCCAAATTAAAGCATGACCCAAACTCACTTTACATATAATGACGTAATTTTAGCGTATTGTATTTTATATGGCAGTGATTGGCCTGATGAGCAATGAAAATCAGTAGACGCAATGGATTTGTCTTATCTTATTGTCTAGCTCCAAGCTGCGAAATACAAGTTTAAGTTAAGAAGTATCTTTTGAATAAATTTTTGTTGTATTTTCCAATAACTTAATCTAGACACAATGTCACAATTTAATTTTGTTGAGACTGTATGAACAAACGAACGGCTTTCCTCTTACTAACGACAACCATATTGTAGGTACGACGTTACCAATTGTACAATCCTAGGTGGGCGAAGATTAAGGTGTAGAACTTGAATTCAGAAATAAACAACAACAATATATGTGATTGGTGAATTATGTATGAGTTACTTTCTGTTCATCTTCATCATCATCAGTCTCTTGACCTAGTGTGGTCGCTGAGACGCTATGCTGCTGAACATCTGACCAGGTCTCTCCAGTTGTCTCGATCATGTGCCAATGCCAGTGTCTCTACAAAAAAAAATCCCTGGTCCATTATGTGATGGCATCAGTCCACTTTTTTTGTCTACCCTTCCTTCAGCCGCCCTGGACACTGCCATGACTACTGTTATGGATAGACTGGTGACTCTAATGACATGGCCATACTATTTCAGCTTTCTCTTTTTGACGATGGTGAGTAGGTCTTCATATTGACCTACTATGCGACTAATGGTGTTACGCAATTTTCCATTTGTGGTGTGGTCCACGTAAAAGATGCCAAGCATGGTTCTGTAGCATATCATTTTAAGTGCCTGGATTCTTCGTTGTAATTCTGCTGTCAGGATACAGGCCTCACAAGAATACAAAAAAAAAAAAAAAATGAGATGACTAGTGCACTCAAGAGTCTGATTTTAGTTTTCAGACAGATATTCTTGTTTCTCCAGATGGGTCTTAGCTTCGACATAGCTGCCGTTGTTTGTGCTGCTCGTGACAAAATGTCAGCTTTCGACCCCTCTTCGGTGAGTCTAACTTTCTATTAGGATTCAAAAAAGTTATGCCTCTTGGAAACATGTGAGATATGTTAATTATTATCTAGATCATATTTTTTTTATATATTTTTTTTAAAATGTAGTACACATGACTGAAAATGTGTCTGTTGAGACTAGATAACTCTTACCTCAGTCTAGTTCCAGCAGAGCTATCTCTCTTAAATGCATTGGAGTACCTGGCGTTGTCCTTGTTAAATTGACAATCTAACTATGTTTTCTATCACAGTGTGTGATATGCATTATGGGTTAGGATAGAAATTATATTTATTTCACAAAACATTAGCATTGAGGTCTATGGAAAAACAGTTAGTACCGTGATACATATCCCAGGGCCAACAAGTACGTCTAGAGACCAGCTAGTTGGTCTAGCCAGTGCCACTCCGGTCATAGTTAGGTTAGAAATTATAAATTAGTTGACTTAGTTCTGTGCACTTTTTATCACAATAAACTTTTGTGTTAAATAGATATATCAGGGTATAGTCTAACGCGGTTAGTGCGACCTTAACTGTACAGTACCGGCTATATTGCTTCCTTGTTACGAGTAAAAAGTTGGCAAGAAGGACCGAGTGTCTTCATTATACGACAGAGCTAAAAAAAGACAATTGTAAATAATTCTTATAATCACTATAATCAAATTTTATTTTGTTTTCTGATCATTATTCAAACACATACCAATCATAAAAGATAATAGTTATTATGTTTGTGTGTATTTCGATTTGTTTTAGCTTGTATTTATGTGTTTTTAGTAACGCGTCTGCCTCCATAGCGGGTTTGCAAGAAGCTAATTATTGGCCGCGAACCAGGCTATAACATTTGGACGCTTGCAAATTGCAAACAAACGATATTATTTGACAACCACTTCGATCGGTAAGATTTTAGTGTCAGTAATCGTTCTTCTGAGTCTGAGAGAGAGAGAGAGAGAGAGAGAGAGAGAGAGAGAGAGAGAGAGAGAGAGAGACTACTGCGAAACCAGCTTTGTAATGAAAAACTTGTGACAGAATTTGTCCAGATGTTCCACTGCATGGTTTAACATCTATCAAAGACCGAGTTTTGCCCACAGGGGCTCGTATCGTTGCTTACAATCGACCGGTCCTACATATACTACAGGGGCTCGTATCGTTGCTTACAATCGACCGGTCCTACATATACAATATAATAACTACATAGCCCCTGTGGTTTTTGCCCACTCTTTACTTTCAGTTTTAAAAAGCGGTTGGGGTGGGTGGTGCACAGGGCTCGTATCGTTGCTGACATTCGACCGGTCATACATATACAATATAATAACTAGTACATGTAAGCAACGATACGAGCCCTGTGGGGTGGCGTGTACAAACTGTTTTGGGAAGACGAAATACACCAGTGGATATACCTACAGGCTACAGTCGGTACTAAACTTTTGTTGGATCTCACCAAAGAAGAAACAAGATCAAGTTATTCCGATCATATTTTAGAATAACAGTCACAGGTATGATATATAGGGTCCTATGTCAAAATGGGTCATGGGGGTAATCTAAGGTATTTTTCTCACTCTGCATGATTTTTTTTTCCCTTTAGATTATTGTTTTTTTTTCTTCTTCACATCAAGCTTCTGTCGAGCACCTGTGATTCCAGCATGCCAGTACTCCTCTTTCCTAAGTGTGATCATGGAATACCTTGTCCATATACAGACGGAGTTGCAAGAGATTTTTCCCTACTGAATCATCAACTGTCCTTAAATACTATTCAAGTTTTTTAATTGGCTTTTCAAATGTGCATCCAGTGCATTACCTATTTTATAATTAGAATATGTTCATTTATTAGGAAGACACTGTGTGAAGATGATGTTGTCTAGATTTGTTAGTTCAACCCTTTCATTAGTTATGTCAGGATATATAGAGAGTGATAGAAGAAAGGAAACCAGTCCCACTATTGGCTTGGTGAGTTTTGAGGTATAATTTATAACCAGACTTTGCAAAAAGCAATTCCTTTGTATCCATGGGTATAAATAAGTCTTTGAGGGTAGGATTTTGGGCCTACATTATATTTGTTTGTATTCATCATGTTAAATGCCTAATTTATGTTTATGGTTATAGACTATATTTCTTATGATCGTTATTGTTTAGAGGTAAGAAACCTGGTCAAGTCATAACAAAGACTTGTAAAAATGGTACTAACAGCTGCCTCGCTAGGAAATGAGCATTAAGAGGCAAGCATTAGGACTGTCTGCCTAGAGTCAGGATAATTTGACTGGGTGGGGACATCATGCTACATGTCTGCGGCATGAAGAAGCCCAGTCTTAGATATCACTATAAACTGACACACTGCAGATGTTGTAGCAGTATGAGTGAAATTCTTTTAAAGCTATTTTTAAAATCCAAATCACACACACACACACACACACACTTAGAGCTAATCCTATCTACTTGGATCTGAGTTCAGGATGTAGGTATTCTCCTTTGGATGTTTGCTGGTTCTTTTTTTGTTGAAATTTTAGTAATATACATGATCATGTTAACAACTTAGGATATTCTAGAAATAACTTATGACCCTAATCCTGGTTCTGTTATTGTGTGTTACTTTTTGTATAAAGGTAGGGATAAACCGAATAAATTATTTGTTGAAATTTACTAAACTTGTTGTTTTTCTTTCTGTTACTCTGTTTAAGACCATAGATGTGTAACAAACCCACAAAAGAAACTGCATATCAGCAAGTCTGGACTACATTGAAACAAGAAAGAACAAAATAGAAAAGAAAATACATATTACTGACTTTAGCAGTTGAAGGAAAACAATATAGGTTCTAATCAGCTGCCAAATCAATTTCTAGGAATAATAGTAAATTCTCTCAAATAATCTATTTTAGCTGCTGTTTCCTTTTTGTTCTTTGGGCTTTGTGGTTATCAAAAAATGTAGATTGCCAGATTATTTTAGCTACTACCAGATTTTGATAATACTCTCAGAAAATAATTTGTTGGTCTTTGATATTCATAAGCTTGGTCTCACAGTGACTCTTAATCTGCCTGATTTGCTTTGTTCAAACTACTTTCATAGCCTGGACCAGATTTAGTTATTTTTAAAGTTTTAATTGTTGAACTTTTGCTTTTAAGTTTTACTTTAAATTTTCTTGATGACCATGCTTGCAGATTGTTTCATGCCTTTTCATCGAGTTTCAGATTTGTACAGGAATATGGAATTGATGTTTTTTCTAATTATTTGTGAATCTGTCAACTTTATGGATTGCACTTTTGTAAATAAATAAAAAAAATTTAAAACCTTGTGGCATAGTTCTGATAATAGATAATTTTAGCATCCAACAATAAATATACTAGAAGAATAAAGAATAAGTTAGAAAATTGGGTCTTCTTTAAATTTGATGTTTTTTCTAGCAAGCAAAATGTAGAATTAAATTACATTACAAAAAGAGATTTTTGTGCTGGTATTGATTGATTATTGGTCTAGTTCTTGTTATTACCTTGTATTCTTTTGCAGGTAATTTCAATACATTATTGTTATATATATATATCCGTATCAGGTTTGAAGAAGGCTTACTAGACTAATTTGCTGTCCAACAATACAATGGTACTTAAAACGACACACTTAGGGAATACAAGTGATGAGGCAGGTCAGAATCCTACGGATGTAGCCGTGGGGACAGAAGTAGCCATAGGTAGCAGGACAACTACTCCGGCTGTAGTGGTACCAAAAAGAGACAGATATCCAGAAATCTATGGTAACCAGTATCTTATCAAGATTTATTATTTACGAAAAGAAATAGGTGTCATAGTCAGGTGGTCTCTTTAGCCATAAAATAATTATCAGGGTGATTCATGTCTTTTCTCAACCATTCTGGTGGCCTAAGTGGTTAGAATTTACGCCTCAAATGTGGGAGGTTGAAGATTCAAACCACGGCCAAATCCTATCAAAGGCTTATAGCTGCCTCACTAGGTGCTCAGTATTAGGAAGTTAGGGTTAGAACTGGTAAGCCTGTTGTCAGTATAATTGATTGAGAAAATGATGCCACAGTGATAGACAACACTTTAGGCTGCCACATTGTAGGATTTGTAGTGATCTGACTGAAAATGAATTAGAGCTACATTAAAAATCCAAAACACGTACATAAACACACATGTGCTTTTGTCTGTTATAAACACGTACATAAACACACATGTGCTTTTGTATGTTATAAACACGTACATAAACAAACATGTGCTTTTGTCTGTTATAAACACGTACATAAACACATGTGCTTTTGTCTGTTATAAACACGTACATAAACACACATGTGCTTTTGTCTGTTATAAACACGTACATAAACACACATGTGCTTTTGTCTGTTATAAACACGTACATAAACACATGTGCTTTTGTCTGTTATAAACACGTACATAAACACACATGTGCTTTTGTCTGTTATAAACACGTACATAAACACATGTGCTTTTGTCTGTTATAAACACGTACATAAACACACATGTGCTTTTGTCTGTTATAAACACGTACATAAACACACATGTGCTTTTGTCTGTTATAAACACGTACATAAACACACATGTGCTTTTGTCTGTTATAAACACGTACATAAACACATGTGCTTTTGTCTGTTATAAACACGTACATAAACACACATGTGCTTTTGTCTGTTATAAACACGTACATAAACACACATGTGCTTTTGTCTGTTATAAACACGTACATAAACACACATGTGCTTTTGTCTGTTATAAACACGTACATAAACACACATGTGCTTTTGTCTGTTATAAACACGTACATAAACACACATGTGCTTTTGTCTGTTATAAACACGTACATAAACACACATGTGCTTTTGTCTGTTATAAACACGTACATAAACACACATGTGCTTTTGTCTGTTATAAACACGTACATAAACACACATGTGCTTTTGTCTGTTATAAACACGTACATAAACACACATGTGCTTTTGTCTGTTATAAACACGTACATAAACACACATGTGCTTTTGTCTGTTATAAACACGTACATAAACACACATGTGCTTTTGTCTGTTATAAACACGTACATAAACACACATGTGCTTTTGTCTGTTATGGACGGAGATTTAACAGTTTTAGCTTCAGCTTCAGCTTATTTCAAACTCGTGATTGTTAGCGCAGTCTTTGTACATGTGCAAACAACACAAACCTTGAACTGCCGTTGCACCACCAGAAACTACTGATTATTCCTAACTAACTGAAAACCCATACCTACCAGTACATTGAGCAATTGCAAATATGGATTTGTGCAGTGGACTAAACTTTGAAGTAAAGTAAATAGGGTATCTAATTGAGTGGCACAAGTTATGTGATTGTAGCTTTATTTTAATTAAAGTTGTAAACTAGAAAAGATTCCGGACTTTTAACTATAGGGTCTTTTTCATACATTTTCAGGAATACCTTTTCTGACCCTTTCACTAAAATTCTATCACCTCCATTTGTCATCCATGGTACGGAATGCCCTAAATTTATCATTGCAATTTGTTGTTTGAAGCTGTAGATCTAGATTCTTGTGTCATGATACATCAATGGTTAAAATTTAGTTACAGATATCTTTATAAAGTTACACATATACATCTACATAGGGTATTGTTTTATATTTTACTTTTTTACTACTTTGGCCTTAAAGTGTCTGTATGGACATGGTATATGACTGGTTAGTGATGATATTTAAATTAAAATAGGTGAAATTATAGTTCAGAAGTTACATTCTACATAAGGATACCAGTCAGAGTCACATATTGACATTCTGTGGCCTTCACCTTGAGGTAGGGAAAATGGCTGTGGCATGTGACACCCTATCTGTATATAATATATATAAATTATTATATCTCAAGTTGTATTAAAATATAATCATTATCTCAAAAGTTATATGTAGATAGAGGTAAGATTTATATTTTCCATTGCTGCATCCTTGACATGGATGAAGGGAGCATGGTGATGATGTGCGATATGCTCGTTTTAAAACAGCATTAGTGTTTCTATAGCTATACTCATCACATGGATGCAGTTCACCAGTTTCCCTCAACCTTGTCCACAAGACATGATGTGTGGTAATTTTATGTAGTATATCTCATCCTGATATATACTTGATCAGAAAAATATTAAAATATCAGGGGTCCTAAGTGGTCGAGTGGTCTAAAGTACTCTCTATTATGGATCACTGTCATCTCGCCTGTCTGCATGGGTTCGAGCCTCGTGTTCGGACAATGTGGGTATGTGAGAAAGCTTGGCAGTAGCTTCTTGTTGGTCAGTGGTTCTTCCCAGGGTTCTTCCTCCACCATTAATACTCACCACCATGTATGGCCTCTATTGTGTTGAAAAATGGCATTAAACCCAACAACAACAACAACATTAAAATATCATAATGTAGTCCAGAAGTTAGACCCCAGACATTGATACATGTCATAGATTAACATTTTTCCTTGACCTTGAGGCAAGGGCAGATCCCATTGAGTCATCATATAAATTTGGACAAAATGAAAATCTTACTAACCTTTACATTACTATGGGCTAGACAAGTCTATTTTAAGTGATATTTGCATGGCTGGACAATTCCTTAACATAATATGCCCCAGAAAAAAAGACTGGTATACAGAAACTGAATAAGATATACAAATATTTTAAAAAATATTCAACCTACTTTCCAATGGTGTAAATTTAATGCATAGAAATAGACATGCATCATATGATATAAAATATATAGACTTGCAACATGGGATAGAAAAGACTTGCAACGTGGCATAGAAAAGACTTGCAACGTGGTATATAAAGATAGGCTTGCAGGATGGCATAACAAATATAGACTTGCAGTGTGGCATAGAAAAGATTAACTTTAACATTGGCATAGAAACTATAAACCAGCAGCATGGCATCTCAAATATAGACTGGCAGCATAGAATCGAAACTATATACTTGCAACATTGCATAGAAAAGATACACTTGCAACATGACTTAGAAAATAGGCTTGCAACACAATATAGAAAAAAACAGACTTGCAGTAGAGTTTAGAATTTAGTTAATTTTGATTTATTAATGTATGGCCTTTAATATTTTATATGCCATAACAATTAATACCATATTCCATCCTTCAAGGATACAACTGTCTATACTGATAAAGATACTGCATAAATATGTGCTGAAAACAACTGTTTTTACTTAGAGACATAGTTTAAAAGTAGTGTACTAAACAAATTAGATATTTGGGAACTAAAATACTAAAATAATTTGATTTTATTTTTAAAATATACAGAATCAACACGAGCAGTTAAAGATTGGGAGTTGTCAAGGATAGCGTATGAATTACACAAGGACAGCCGTTTCAATCCAGTAGTGACTAAATTTCGTAAGTACCAAAATTATGTGATAGTGCATGATCAGGGTTAACTCAGATCTGCTGTCCCATAATGTGCCAGAATTCAGTATGGATGATATATGAACTCATAAACCCTGATCTGTGGGACATTAGCAGATTGGAGTCTGTACTATATTTTGGAATCATAAGGTGAATAAATAAAATTAACTCTGATATTGGGCATTATGTACTCACAGATCACTGTCTGTATTCCTAGAATCATAAGGTGAATAAATAACATTAACTCTGATATTGGGCATTATGTACTCACAGATCACTGTCTGTATTCCTAGAATCATAAGGTGAATAAATAACATTAACTCAGATATTGGGCATTATGTACTCACAGATCACTCTGTATTCCTAGAATCATAAGGTGAATAAATAACATTAACTCAGATATTGGGCATTATGTACTCACAGATTACTGTCTGTATTCCTAGAATCATAAGGTGAATACATAACATTAACTCAGATATTGGGCATTATGTACTCACAGATCGCTGTCTGTATTCCTAGAATCATAAGGTGAATAAATAACATTAACTCAGATATTGGGCATTATGTACTCACAGATCACTGTCTGTATTCCTAGAATCATAAGGTGAATAAATAACATTAACTCAGATATTGGGCATTATGTACTCACAGATCACTGTCTGTATTCCTAGAATCACAAGGTGAATGAAGAGCATAAATTCTTTCTGTGGACATTCACAGATCTGGGTCTGTACAGTATGGAATCACAAGGTGAATGAAGAGCATAAATTCTTTCTGTGGACATTCACAGATCTGGGTCTGTACAGTATGGAATCACAAGGTGAATGAAGAGCATAAATTCTTTCTGTGGACATTCACAGATCTGGGTCTGTACAGTATGGAATCACAAGGTGAATGAAGAGCATAAATTCTTTCTGTGGACATTCACAGATCTGGGTCTGTACAGTATGGAATCACAAGGTGAATGAAGAGCATAAATTCTTTCTGTGGACATTCACAGATCTGGGTCTGTACTGTATGGAATCACAAGGACAGCATAGACCCTGATCTGTGTGACATTATTCATTCACAGATCAAGATCTGTATTACATGATGCTGGCAGATCTGTGGGTGTTGCCAGAAATTAGATGGAGAAGCTGAGCTTTCCCCCATGACTTTTATAGAAATGAGGAGCATTAAATTTATAGGGTGGTTAAATTTGTCTCATATGGTCCATGTTAATTTATAGGGTGGTTAAATGTGTTACATATGGTCCATGTTAATTTATAGGGTGGTTAAACTTGTTACATATAGTCCATGTTAATTTATAGGGTGGTTAAACTTGTCTCATATGGTCCATGTTCATTTATAGGGTGGTTAAACTTGTTACATATAGTCCATGTTAATTTATAGGGTGGTTAAACTTGTTACATATGGTCCATGTTCATTTATAGGGTGGTTAAACTTGTTACATATAGTCCATGTTAATTTATAGGGTGGTTAAATTTGTCTCATAGGGTCCATGTTAATTTATAGGGTGGTTAAACTTGTCTCATATGGTCCATGTTCATTTATAGGGTGGTTAAACTTGTTACATATAGTCCATGTTAATTTATAGGGTGGTTAAACATGTTACATATGGTCCATGTTCATTTATAGGGTGGTTAAACTTGTTACATATAGTCCATGTTAATTTATAGGGTGGTTAAATTTGTCTCATATGGTCCATGTTAATTTATAGGGTGGTTAAACTTGTCTCATATGGTCCATGTTAATTTATAGGGTGGTTCAACTTGTCTCATAGGGTCCATGTTCATTTATAGGGTGGTTAAACTTGTCTCATATGGTCCATGTTAATTTATAGGGTGGTTAAACTTGTCTCATATGGTCCATGTTAATTTATAGGGTGGTTAAACTTGTTACATATGGTCCATGTTCATTTATAGGGTGGTTAAACTTGTTACATATGGTACATGTTAATTTATAGTGTGGTTAAACTTGTCTCATAGGGTCCATGTTAATTTATAGGGTGGTTAAACTTGTCTCATATGGTCCATGTTAATTTATAGAGTGGTTCAACTTGTCTCATAGGGTCCATGTTCATTTATAGGGTGATTAAACTTGTCTCATATGGTCCATGTTAATTTATAGGGTGGTTGAACTTGTCTCATATGGTCTATGTTAATTTATAGGGTGGTTAAACGTGTTACATATGGTCCATGTTAATTTATAGGGTGGTTAAACTTGTTACATATAGTCCATGTTAATTTATAGGGTGGTTAAACTTGTCTCATATGGTCCATGTTCATTTATAGGGTGGTTAAACTTGTTACATATAGTCCATGTTAATTTATAGGGTGGTTAAACTTGTTACATATGGTCCATGTTCATTTATAGGGTGGTTAAACTTGTTACATATAGTCCATGTTAATTTATAGGGTGGTTAAATTTGTCTCATATGGTCCATGTTAATTTATAGGGTGGTTAAACTTGTCTCATATGGTCCATGTTAATTTATAGGGTGGTTCAACTTGTCTCATAGGGTCCATGTTAATTTATAGGGTGGTTAAACTTGTCTCATGGTCCATGTTAATTTATAGGGTGGTTAAACTTGTTACATATGGTCCATGTTCATTTATAGGGTGGTTAAACTTGTTACATATGGTCCATGTTAATTTATAGGGTGGTTAAACTTGTCTCATAGGGTCCATGTTAATTTATAGGGTGGTTAAACTTGTCTCATAGGGTCCATGTTAATTTATAGAGTGGTTCAACTTGTCTCATAGGGTCCATGTTCATTTATAGGGTGATTAAACTTGTCTCATATGGTCCATGTTAATTTATAGGGTGGTTGAACTTGTCTCATATGGTCCATGTTAATTTATAGGGTGGTTAAACTTGTCTCATATGGTCCATGTTAATTTATAGGGTGGTTCAACTTGTCTCATATGGTCCATGTTCATTTATAGGGTGGTTAAACTTGTCTCTTATGGTCCATGTTGTAGCTGACTCTAAACCAGATTCACCAATTTTCTGAGAAACGTCATTGTTTCCATTTGATGAGATGTCCAGTGTATTAACCATCTCTCAGTAACCAGTGGTCATTGGAAGCTGACCATATTATCTACAGAGTCACATAGGGGGTGCTCACCAGTTAGTATGTACTTTTCAGATAGTGACGTATGTGAGGTGAAGTTGTTTGCATTTGTAACATGCACAATGGGGATAATGTTGGCATATCTCAATGCTACTTTGTTGTAATGTGGCTGATATTTCTTTGGATACTGCACTTGTGGAAATTGTACATGATCTAAGCACATGGTATAACAAAATGGATGCTCCCATGTGCTTGAAAAATTAGCCAGAATTAATCAAAAGTACACTAACTTTAGCAGTTATTAAACTAGGGAAAAATTTTTTTGCTGAAGTAGGCAATAGCAGCTTCTGAAAGTGCAATGAACAAATTACAAAATATCTGAAAAGTAAAAAATGTTATCTGATCATTTTTCTACAATTTACCTCTGAAATCCAGTAAGTAAAAATGACCATGCAGAGCTAGCAGTTTTTTTATTCGAGCCCATCTTAAGTTAGCCCAAGCTGTATACTCTAGAACCTAAAGTATACCCATCAATCATACATCAAAATAAAGGGAATTGAAAGTTTTTCTCCCAACACCTAAGATATACAAAGTCTTTATTATATTGTCAGTATAACCAGTGAAGAAATCCCAGAAAATTATTTTTCTTTAAAATTCTAACCCTATGCAAAGTACGAAACTGTAGAGCGCCACATTAAAGAACCACTGAAGATGTGTTTTCAACTTATTGAAAAACTTGTTATACTCTGCAGTCAATTTCAAACATATTGATATATCATACATAGTATTTACTTACAAAATGACAAACACATAGTTAATTTACTATATCCCTCTGAAGTAACTTAAATGTAGCTTCATGACGTCAAAACTGTATTTTGACGTCGCTGAGAAATGCTATTATTTTGACATTAAAGAAAGACATTCAAGAATAAATACATATGAAGTATTTGATTTATTTTTCAATCCAAACATTAAATAATGTATTTTGATCATTTCCCAAGTTGCAAACTATACTTTGGTCATGTATACATGTAAATCAAGTGAGAAAAGTGAGGAAAATTCCATAAAGTTTGAGGTAATAGTGCAAAAATTGTCCAGCATTGGATTAAGAAAAAAAAGTCCTTGATGCTATAAATTCATAACAGTAAACATAAATATATATTTTGTTTGTAAATAATTACTTTTTTCCCTGGCACTAGTAATCTAATTTGAATCTGCACTAATGCTTGTATGCCAAAGAATTGAAATGAAAAGTCAAGGGGAATTAACTCCTGGTGAGACCATTCCATGGACCAGGAATGTGATTGATGATTACATACATAATTGATTACAATAAAAATCAAATACATTGACTGCTTTATATGGTCAAATTAATTATAAAACCAAAACATGCAGACTTGTATGCCAAAAAAGGGGTTAGGTGTGTTTCCCAACAATTTTCAAGCCCCAGCCTGATTATGATGTTACATACTGTCTAAGATCCATCACAACCAGGAACAACTGGTAACCATGATGTCACTAATACTACATCAACCCACATTAGCCACTATTTAAGAAAACATGGCTAAAGGAAGAGCTAAGAAAATAGCTAGGTGTCCACAAGAGTTCATACAACACAGTCAACCATAGGACTATGGATTACGGGTATCCAAGAGTGACCAACCTATTCAGATTGCAATCTGGTTCTACATCTCCACAAATAAAGCGACCAAGAATTGATGTATATGAAGAATCACTATCCTCCTGTAGCCCAAATAAAGTGCACCCAAGCTTTGCCCTGAATTGGAGAAAGAAAGAAATGAAGAAAACTTAATTGTTGGGTCACATGTTGCAGCGTGTTGTCAACATCAATGGAAATGTATTTATCAACATACCAAAACTAGCTAGGATATTGGAAACATTGTGCATAATGCATGACTGAGCTGCAAATTGCAAGCGATATAATCCACTGATGTATAAAAGCAAAACTCAAGGACTGTGTGCCTTTTTAACAGTTAAATGTACAAACTGCAATCTGCAGGAAGCAGAACAGGCTGCCTTTCCAGAATAGTGCCAAGGACATAGAAAGTGAGGCCCAGGCACAGGAAATTTAAATGCGATGTTGGCACTTTCTTGCTACAAGGCCAAAGTTGGAGTGACTGACTTGCCCATTTAGTATCCTATTACTCAAAATTTCTGCCATATGGGAAACATTTAAATTTTTCTTATAATAAAAAGCTTGAATATTTACTAAGAAATTTTGTCTTAGATGTCAAGCTAAGTAAAATTTCACACTTTCTAAACACAAATAAGTGCGAGAACTTGCACAATATCATTTTTACCTATGCACCTAAAATATCAGTATGGAGCAGAAATTTTGATGCATTATGTCATTCATCCCCTCATAGCTCTGAGTATGGTACAGGAAACTTTACACTCCCACTGACCAAGTCTCATGGAATTGTTCACTCAATCTGATCCAGTATTTCAGCTCATAGTAGAATGAGATCAGAGAACAGTAAAAGATAGGATGAGGAAATCAAGTCTTCAGTACAAGTACATATGCTACATCAAACGCAAACAAAAATGCAACAGAAAACTTGTAGAAAATTCATTGTTTGCCAATTCAATAAATAATTTTGTACCCAATGAACATCCATACACTTTAAATCCTTTAAATGAATGCATGTAACAATTATTAAATGTACCTTACTATCACAGTATACACTACTCCCCCTAGCCCATATTGCCTTGGCATTCACCATAGGCTTTACATGATTTTCTAGCCATATTTACTCTTTTTTGATTCAAGTGATAAATGATCATGTTTTTGTATGGCATCTATGTGATACCTCACACTGATATGGTAGTGAATTTACCATAGTTTCAACATAGAACCTTAGTCGGTGAGCCAAAGAAATTTTTCTTTTCCCACGAAAGGTTACATAAATTATTCCATAACCATGTTTTTCATGTGAGCCTGTCCAAATGTGACACTTGCTGCAGACTTGTGTATGTTGAGTTGAAGCTCTTTTATATGTCAATAATTCTTGAACTGTTAATTTAGTTTGAAATATTTCTGACTTAGCTTAATAAACCATGACCATATGATACTATAGAATTTTTTTTATCTATCAATACAAAATTATTTAACACCAGGAAAATAAATTTTCTGTTAATAGTTTAATTTGACAATGAACAAACAGGGAAAAAAAATCCAAATTATTACCAGTTCAAAGAAGAGCTGATAGCATTTTCCTTGAGAAATGTGAAATTAATAAAACATTTTTAAAAACAATGACACACAGAGGTTTCTAATTGCCACCAGTCTATGTCGTATTGCGTACAATAGCAAGGGACATAACTCTTATCAAGCCCACCTGCAGCCGCTTAATTAAAGCAGAATTTGGAATGAAAAGACATTTAAGTTCTAAACTGCAGTGAATTTAAACTAAATGAGCCAATATTAATGCAAACAGCAATAAATATAACTCCATGGGTATACACCTGAATGCTCTTTATGGGGGCGCTCACCAGTTAGTATGTACTTTTCAGATAGTGACGTATGTGAGGTGAAGTTGTTTGCATTTGTAACATGCACAATGGGGATAATGTTGGCATATCTCAATGCTACTTTGATGTAATGTGGCTGATATTTCTTTGGATACTGCACTTGTGGAAATTGTACATGATCTAAGCACATGGTATAACAAAATGGATGCTCCCATGTGCTTGAAAAATTAGCCAGAATTAATAAAGAGTACACTAACTTTAGCAGTTATTAAACTAGGGAAAATTTTTTTTGCTGAAGTAGGCAATAGCAGCTTCTGAAAGTGCAATGAACAAATTACAAAATATCTGAAAAGTAAAAAAAAGTTATCGGATCATTTTTCTACAATTTACCTCTGAAGTCCAGTAAGTGAAAATGACCATGCAGAGCTAGCAGTTTTTTTTATTCGAGCCCATCTTAAGTTAGCCCAAGCTGTATACTCTAGAACCTAAAGTACACCCATCAATCATACATCAAAATAAAGGGAACTGAAAGTTCTTCTCCCAACACCTAAGATATACAAAGTCTTTATTATATTGCCAGTATAACCATTGAAGAAATCCCAAAAAATTATTTTTCTTTAAAATTCTAACCCTATGCAAAGTACGAAACTGTAGAGCGCCACCATAATAACCAACCAAGTCAGTTAGCTGATGAAAATAATGCATGTTCCAAAAACATGGCTGTAGTGGGTGGGTGTTAATAAAGGGGTGCAAAAATGCATGCTTGTGATTAATAAAGACAAAAACTGGTTTGAGATACACATCCATACTGACTTACATTTGTGTAGTGGATTCCATAATGCGTTAAATATTTGAAAAATCTATGAATTTATGTATCAGGCACATCCTGTTAGGAAACAAATACCACACAATATAAGGGGCCCCTGAGTGGTCTAAAGTGCTCACCGTTACGGATCACTGCCATCTCACCTCTGCGTGGTTCGAGTCTCAGATTCGGCCAATGTGGGTATGTGAGAAAGCTTGCCAGTAGCATCTTGTGGGTCGGTGGTTCTTTCCGGGGTTTTCCTGGCTTCTTCCTCCACCATTAATACTTGCTGCCATGTATAGCCTATCTTGTGCTGAAAATGGCATTAAACCCTATAACAACAACCACACAATATTAAAATAATGGTAGTCCTCGTTTGGACATATATCCCATTGTCAACAAATGTATTGCTAAAAATTCCCTAGGATATTGTAGTCAATATCATTTGACTATAGCTGTACTTAAACTGGCCTAAATTTTGGTCAGCTGTAGATGGCTAACATCTTGCCAAGCTACCTTTGGGTGGAGACTATTCATAGGGAAATGAAAACATGGACATACTAAAACATGGACATATTAAAACATTTCACAAACATCTTTGCAAAAATGCTCCATGTTCAGTTAACTTGATAGCAAGATATCTATGGTTTCAAACGATTGGAAATTTAATTTGCATTATATGCCTCCACTCCACATGTAACAATCAGTCATATTCAATTTCATTTATTTAAACATGTAATAATTAGTCATATTCAATTTCATTTATTTAAACATGTAATTATCTGTCCTATTCAATTTCATTTATTTAAACATGCAACACTCAGTCCTATTCAATTTCATTTATTTACTTTAGTGCTGATTTCCTTTGTAGTCAGTTTGCATCGATGGAGGGTGCAATGTATTAATAAAGTCACTACTAATGGGCAACTTTGGAGGACCAGAAAAAATGCATGTTTGTTATTCTAGTGGCAGTGTCATGTAATTGTAGAACATTGAGACTTTTCCGGGTTTTTTTTCATTTGCTTAGTATTTATACAGAGTGATTGATGTTTCAAAGGTAATCAGTTCTTGTTTTGTTTTTTTAAGTTGCAGCAAATCTATCATTTCTAAGTACATTTCAAAAAAAGAATTAGCTATCTTTTGGTCAACTGTAGCCATGTTGAGTGTATCACGGCATACAGTACTCATACAAGATGTCACCATAAGCGGAGTATGATATAACAATGCACAGTTAAGATGCTGTGTCTACATTTGCTATGTAACAATAGATTCGGGTGCATTTTATATCCAAATTTGTAGTTTAATTTTGCTTGCATGGTGATTTTGAATTTCTACACTCCAAACCCAAGATTGTGTATTCAAGTGTAAACAACCAATAATGTTGTTGTCCACAAAATCACCAGGTCATATAATTGTATGCCAATAAGGAAACAAAATCTTAATTTCCAATCTTGGCGAAGCCCATTGCAAGCACTGAAATAACTTTTTACATGTTGCATTGTTACATTTTCATGCTTTTAAGAAGAAGAAAAATATTATGTATGAGAAAATACATGTGAAATTTCACAAGCTACACAGTGATCATCGTATAGCAGAATCCAAAGGTAATCTCTTCCCAATAATGACAATAAACCTTGAACATGTTTTTTCCATACATTTTAGCAGAAAAACATGTTTTGGTTTATGACAAAAATAAATTTATATGAAATTTCAGGAGCTGTGCTATGATTATGTGATATCTGAAGTCATGACGTAACAGAGTGTGCTATAGTGGGGTCACACTGGACATTTAAGTTTTGGTGTGCTCATGATTTACAGTAATTTCACAAGAGAATATTCTAAAATATACATTAGGTGGGTAAATAGATATAGACATACCAGCAAATTTTTGACTAAGGTTAAATTAATGAGTAGTGATTGAGAATATTTTCTTTTCAAGTCGAATAAAACTTTTATTATGAAAAATTTGTATTTTATTCTGTTGACTGTTTTTTTCTATTTCAGTCAAAGACATTGTGCTGGATTCAAAAGTATCTGATATTTATGTCACTTACAGAAAAGAAGGAGACGTACAGGTGACCTTTAGGACTCTTCTATACTGGAGGAAAAGCACTTATTTAGGACTTGGCCCCATTGGTGTTCTTGCCAAGGCCCTTAAAAAACATGGATTTGTAGATCTTGCAGAGTTATTTCCTCCCTAGTACACCACTCCCTCAATAACTCTTGCACATCTGGGTCCAAAAACATGGACCGCACTATAAGTGAGGCGCGTCTTATCGAGGGACCTATAATAACAAAAGGATCAATACAAAGGCTAAAGGGTGGGTGGGTGGCAGATTTTTTTAGTTTTTAATACTCACTTTAAAATCATGATGTGATTAACTGTGAATAAATATTTCTTCATAACAGTGTAGTTTATTTTTCCTCATAGAGTAACATTAATTTCAGGATAAATTACCGTATAATGAGGAGTTAATCGAAAATATTATTCCACGTGGTTTCCGTTCGATTAACATGTGTACTGATCAACACATTGTGTATTATGTCACTAATTTTTGGCTGAATTGGATACATTCTTGTTTTATTGTTTGATCCAAATTAGACGTATTTGTTTAATACAAAAGATCGACTCTCTTTTTGAGAAACAATGTTGATCGATCAATTCATATAGTGTACCGGTATATATTTGATTGCGGTAGAAGTAAAATAAAAAATTTAAAACAATGTAAATTACAACACGATAATACAAATGCCGGTTGTGATATGCTGGACAAATGACTTGACATTTTGAAACAAAATCAGTTCATTTTTTTGTGTTACTCCCCGATTTCGCTGTTGTCAAGAAAAATCGTCACTTGCTTGATTCGATGCAAAGACATAAGTGATAAAACAACACAGGTCTCTTTTAATGGATTATTTTAGTGCAACAAACACTTCGCCAAGTTTGTTGATCAAAACAAATCTGGCAGGTAATTCTCACGGGTTTGATGTGACGTCTGATTGATACTTTTCATGTTTTCATAGAAAAGAATATGCTGCAATTATAATATTTATATTGAAACGGAAATAAAGGATTATTATGTGGTTTTCACACAGCAAGATATTTAATTGCTGTTTATTTCATTATCTGTTGCCACCTGTTAGCATTTACCAGACGTTTTAATTGATCGCTATTTCGGCAGATTATTTATTTACAGCGTATCAACAAATAAACCCGAACATAATATGTGAAATCTTATTTAGAATTTGCAAATTTCACAATATGGAATCGATCCTTATGGGCAATAATCAACATTTTTGATGATAAAACGAGAAATGTATAAAGGTTTAATTTACCAATTCTAATCGTAATTTTTTCACGTTGAGCATATTTTGAAAGATTTTAAAAATACATTTTTTCATTCATTGGGAAAAATCGGGATCCACGCCAGACACCGCGTTATAAGCAGGTTCGCAAGATATCTTGAATTATTGAGGGAGCAGTTTATCAGGAACATTTCTAGCAATACAAATTTGGCACAATAAAATTGTAGAGACATGGCAATTAGTTGATGGAGAAGTGTGGCAATGATTTTGAAAATTAATTAAATATTTGTGAGATGTTTAATTCCTGATAGAGAAAAATTGCTTATTAACAAATATTAGGGACAAAATACATGGTCACACACACACATACTTGAATTTTTGAAACTGAATGCAGTTTTGTTCAATTGTCTGGGCATAGACACACCAAATGTTCTACTTCCTACCTAGAATTGTCTGCCCTTGGCATACCAGTTGTTCTGTTAATGCTGGCCAGGAATCTTTTACATATTTTAAAGGTTTTGGATCGCTTGTTACAGATGGATCAAAAACTGCATGTACTAGGTTACAGACAGATCTATGACAGATGTCAAATTTTTGTGGACATTTTTCGGCATAAGAAGTTTTTTTGGGATGATGAATATGTCTCTCATATCCAGAGTGAATCTTGGATAAGTATACATTCTTACTGTATAGTGTTTTCTTTGCAATGTTAGATACTGATTTTGCAAAGCAAAAGTTGGAATGTTGGTTATCAAATTCATCAGAGATATTAGTACTAATATTAGTACAATACTTCATGTAAGCATTACAAACGTGAGCCTATGTGTATCAACAGCAGCTGAGTGTAATTCACATCCAGCGCTTTTCCAGCCTACTATAAAAATTTGAACATGTTCGTTTATTAGGTAATAAGTTCATTAAACGTTATATAATGTGGCTGCCTGCTTATATAGTACTTTTATTCATGGAGTTATTACTGCAAACGATCTTCATGTTTGAATTTGGCTGTGTATCATCTGACATGTATTACTACAAAATGCTGAAATTATTACTACCGATAAGAGATTTTTAACAATACACAGGTTACAATGCAATAGTTACAGTAGTCTTTGGTGATTTATATGCAACCTACTTTGTGCTATCTTAACATTTGCTCCAACCATTTTGGTTTACTGCATTTGACTGACCAAAGTTACAGTACCATACTGCATTTATAAAATATGACTTAAATTTTGAAACTCCAATCCAGTTCTGCCCACTTGGATCGACATCACTTATGTGATTAGGCTGCCTATGTCAAGGAAAATGTGAAGTCTCAGGCCCATGCTCTATTCTCACTACCAAATTTGTCAATAAAAGCTGGAAAGGACACAATTACATATTTTGGACATTACATGGCAATTTGAGTCTGTCTTGTGGCAGGACATAAGATTGCAGCCATCATGTGAAATGGAATAAGTAAATTTTCAAGAATTATGTCAAGTTGAGAGATAGCAACATGCCATTGAGTTGCATAAGGTTTGGAACAAGAGTTTGTACAACTGTGCTAGTGGTAAATAAAGTCTATTTGTACTTTACAAACTTATCAGTTGAACATAATATTCTTGTCAATGCGTCAAACTTTTAATTACGTTTTCCATCTTTACAATAGCAGTTTTTGCTATTTTGTAACACCTTACTAAAAACCGGTCAATCTTGTGGGGAAAAAAATCACTCATCAGGGTTGAGAGATCTGCAATATGATTTGTTTTAGGCTGAACAAAACCAAGGTCAATTTAAGTACATGTAGCATTTAGACATTCTATCCATCTACAGTGGGGCCTTGACTTACGAGTGTCCCAACTAACGAGTTTTTTGAGATACGAGTCGTCTTTCGGCCGATTTTTTGCTTTGAGTTGAGAGCTAAAATTCGGGTTACTAGCCAGCTTCAGATACCCCACCGCTAGTTGGCGCAGCGAACGTCACAGTGAACGCATGAACATCCGCCAATCATCCCGTGTCTCACTCGTTCACTTTAAGCGGTCAGCTCGCAGTGGAAGCATTAGTGTTGTGCTCGCATTTGTGCTTGCGGTTATTTTGCAAAGAAGCAGATGATATTCACTGAATTAAAGAAAGAAATTATGGAAAAACATGACCAAGGTGTGCGTGTAGTCGACTTGACGAAGCAGTACAAGCGTAGCACTTCCACGATCTGCACCATACTGAAGCTGAAGGAGTCAATACAGGCAATCACTGGGCCAAGGGCGTTAAAATAATTAATAAATAGCGGACGTCTCTCCGTTAAAATATGGAGAAGCTGCTAATGGTGGGTTGACGGAGAAGCAGCTCGCCGAAGATACCGTGACAAAGGCTATAATCTGCGAGGAGGCACGAGCTATTTACGCTGATTTGCTGCAGGTTCTCTACCTTCCACCCAACATCACCCCTATCCTGCAGCCCAAGGACCAGCAGTTGATTTCTAATTTCAAGAAACTCTTTACCAAGCACCTGTTCCGACGCGGATTTGAGGTGACGGAGAGCACAAACCGCAACCTTAGAGAGTTCTGGAAAGACCTCTATAACATCAGGATATGCTTCAGAATTATCGATATTGCGGTGTTTTTTGGAGGTCCGGAATGGATTAATTCCATTTCAATTCATTTCTATGGGTAAAATGGATTTGACATACGAGTAATTTGAGTTACGAGCTCCGTCACTGAACAAATTAAACTCGTAAGTCAAGGCCCCACTGTATGTGCTACTGGTTACAATGAATATCACTGTGAATTGTTTAGTGACACATGTTTGTTGAAAATAGATCAAGTGAGGACTACCATGTGTTTTCAATTATGGTTTCTTTAGAGATGTGACTGATACATGAAAAGAACATGTAGTCAAATTCATTGAAGTTTCATGTGTGTTATGTACTCTATGCGTACTAGATTGAATCATACAAGGGTAATAAAATATAAGTTCGCAATATACAAACATATTTCAAATTAATTTTGTCTTTTTTTAATCTAGGTTTCCATCATTTATATTGTAAATCTGACTGATGACAGGTCATCTCTTACAAATTTCACTTGGATTTTATCTGCCACCCCCAATTATCTTGGCAAAAGCTTATGTCTACAATATTACCTCAGGCCAGGTGAGATCAACAAATAGTGGATATATACATAACTTAATGTTCATCTCATAGTGTAAAATTTTTTAAAAGGTTAAATATGATTTTAAGTCTTATCATAATAAGAATACATTGACAACATTGCCCGAATCTCTATGGTAAAAGAGTTGGCTCCCTTTGCTTTTTTTGGAATTCCTGTACAATGTTGGTGCAATCTTTCAACTAGTATGGACATGCGATAGTACATGGCAGAATTACATACTTGTCATCCTCATGCAAGGAAATGTGTAATCAAAATGAGTAATCTGAGCAGAAAAAGAGTAATCCACATAACATGACAAAATGATTTATTTATCCCTCTGGACTTTTAACATCAATTACTGCATCAGGTTTTCATATATAATACTTTGAGCTTTAAAAAGCGACAGACTCTCATATTGCATTGCAAAACACCTTGTACCAGCTGAACTATGAATGTTTTGCACACCAGTAAAGCACTAAGTGTTGGGTTACAGAACCTGGATCTGAATTCAGTTTTCAGAGTCAGCATTAAAACAGTAAAGTCATAACCTGACAAAGAAGAGGAAATTATAAATGTTACTTCAGTATTGGTGTTAATAAAAAAAGCTAATTCAAATTTTCTTTGTTTTACCACCATGACCAATATTACAATCCTTTGCACAGTCTGCAAGGGGCGTGAAGCTGCCTTAGAATGTTATGCTGTATTGTGTAATTCATCGCTGGATCAATTTTTCCGTCTTTTCCTAATCCATTTGTGTAATTATTTGTTTTAAGACATGCATCAACTAGAATAAATGTCTTGAATTTTTTTGCCAAATACCTACAGACTAGTTCTTTACCAGATATGAATTTGAACAAAGAATCTGTGCGCACAAAGATTACAGGTTAGAAAACCAGTCTGTTCTCTTCTAACAAAGCCAAACATCTATAACTAGAAACAGGTCAAAAGTTTGCAAGTAGAAACTAGTATGTTACTTGGAAATAGAGCAGCTGCTATAAATAGAACATAACTTAGGAAAGTGCATGCAAGTCAACTGACAAGTGTCGTTACATAGAAACTGTCTTTTCTAGAATACAGTGTGGGATTATGGGGATGTTTAATACAAATGTGAAAACAAATTATTTTTTTTAAGAGGGGGATATAGTGAAAACGCTGAATCTGAAGACATTTATGCATAAGGCATAATTTAGTGAAAAAAAACGTAATATTTGGCATGTATGGTATTATGTATGGTGTGGGAATAATATCTACTGCATCACAATAGAAATATTGATATTGACAACAGATATTGCTGTCATCATTTCAGCTCTTGCTTTGTAACATTGCTTTGTAACATTGCTCAATTTTACACGAGTACAGGGTGTTGTATGTAATTATGACATGACATTTAAACTGTTGGTCTAATAAATGGAAACGATATGTAAATATCTGCAAGGAAAACAGAAATTGCTCACAATGAATCCAAAGTATAATAGTGTTATACAAGTCATAAATACAGGAACATGTACGAGATTAAATGTCCAAGAGCTTTTATGTATGTATGGAAATGTTTTTATTGTTTGGGTGTCTATCTCACAAACATATTTTCTCTATTGTAGTTTAAGTAAAGACCATGCACGTGTGGTAACAAATAAATGAAAAGGGTGTGTTTTGATTTTCAATTCTCCATCAAACCATTTTTTTTTCTATGCTGGAGAAATTAAATGAAAAGTTTTCTGTTGTTAATTGGATTGGGGTGGGATTGAGTTCAAATCTACATCTGCAATCATATTTTATTAGTCTTCATGTTAAATATTTCATAAATAACAAGAAAGCTGAAAAATGCTGTACTGACAGAAATAAATATCACTAATTTTTTTCTTCTTGTGGGGTGGCAATATGCAATAATAAAAAAATTCCTAATCTAACTTATTTGCTGTTTGTTCTATTTTAAATTACTGTTTTAGAGATGAAAGCCGAAATGGATAATACAAAACAATATTTCAGAACCACCATTTCTTGAATAAACGCAACCAATTTTCAAAAAGACTACCAAAGGTGCTCATTTAAAAGGTTTAAACACAAACAACACAGACTGATCTGGCAGTTCATAATGTGCTGGCAAAACAGGGTCTATACTGTTTGTTCTACTGATAACTTTTTATAAGTTGCATTGACCCAGATGTGATGATGCATCTCATGATGGCATATCCTTATGAATTGACTTGTAAGCAAGTATATATGCTAAGTGACCCATTACAGTGTAATTTCTGGAGGAGTTAACAAATACAAAGTGTTGCTCACAACATGAGATTTCAGCCCAACTCCTCTCTGCATAGTCTGAATGTCTTTCTCTATGCCTCCAAACATTATCAACTCTCCCCGCCCCTGAACTAGCGAATAAAATATAGTCTTCTCGGGTGACCCCTCATCGCATGATAAACATATTGGTCGCCATGTAACTTCTTTTGATGAGACAACTTTTGACAGATCCAACACATGAACATTGGTAGATGAGGTCCGTGAGACATTATTGGTTGATCTACCATCATTAACTGCAGAAGATTTTGAGGTTCTGTTGTCACTTTCCCCACTGGCAAAATCACTACTCTTCCTAAGTTTCTTTTCATATTTTAACAAAGTTTCGAGCTGTTTCTGTCTATTTTTCATTGCATTTGGTCGAATACTTGGCATTCCTGGCCGAGGTCCTAGAGTCCCAACTTCAAATGATTCACTTGTTTCCAGTGATACATGCGATATACTTGTACCTGGAATAGGTTCTGATTGGGTCTTGCATGCACCTTGTGAATCAAAATTGTTTAGTGACTGGTGGAGAGCTTCAGGGATATTTCTTGAATGGACATCATTATCTTCATGGTCATTATTTTGATTAGCAAGTCTTGGAATTGACCGTTGCCCTTGGTATGTTTCTGCTCTGGGTGGAATCCAGACTCTACTACGATGACCACTTCGAAGTCTAGTTGGCTGACTGGAAGAGGAAACTGCTGTTTGACTAGTAGATTTGCTTAGAACTACTGCCATGTTTCCCACCTGAAAAGAGTACAATTGAGATAATTTCAACCGCCACATGACCAATTCAGAATGATGCAAGCTGAATCAAGGAAATATAAATTTTCCAGACAGAAGCATAAATTTAATCCAACAGAGCATAAAATAAAAGCCATAATGACCTACTTTTTGCAGAGAGGATGTAATCAGAGGCATCCTTATCATCAGTATTATGATTTTCAATAGAATAGTATGCACAGGGCATGCATAAAAACCTATGTGGTCTTGTTGTTATAGGGTTTAATGCCTTCAGCACAAAAAAGGCTACACATGGCAGCCAGTATTAATGGTGGAGGAAGAACCAGGGAAATCCCCAGGAAAAAAACACTGACCCACATGCAAACATTTCACAGTCTGCTAAAGTTTATGCATCCCCTTCATAACATACAAATTTCAAGTCATACCTTGCTCTGTGCATTTGTATAATAAATCCTTGACATTTGTTTTTAAAGCAAATTTTACATGAGGAGCTGCAGTGGTTTAACAGACATTCTGCAGTTTACAAAGGCTGTACAATTATACTGTATACATCATGCAAGATGCTTACCACCACAACAGCAGTAACTGAAATAAAAGGTGGCAAAACCACAATGTCAAAACACACCAGTAATACAAATGTCTTTTGATTAAAAGAATGATGTGGTTTTGTCTCCATTTTAATTGTAGTTGTTATAATGGTATAAAGTTATCTTGAAAGATGTATACAACACAAATGAAAAAAAAAATTGTATTTTACTACACAAAAATCTGTCCCACCCATAAAGCTCAACTTTTACATTTTAATCGTGCATCTCCTAACAATAGACTGGATCTATTATTGCATTTGTTGCTGACATTATTTTTCCAAATCAAAAACGTTTGTGTGCAGGAAGCAAGGTAAGGTTTAAATTTGTTAAGGTGAGAAGGGGTACATAATTTTGAGCAAGACTGTAATTGTACCAAGCAAATACTTCTCGAGACTGAGGGTGGGATACAATGCATAATGCATCAATTGTTGATTACAGAATCATTCAAGCATGAACAGTGCTTGAAAAATAAATTAAATTTACAAATTTAAACAAGGTCTGAAAACAATATGGGTCTCAGTGATCTACTTTTTTGAGATAAGGGTGTAGTATTTGTCAAGATTTATCCCCTAACTAATATTTATTGCTCTATTTATACAGGTTAAAAAAAAGTGCATATGTAAAAAAAAAAAAACGTAATCATGATGCAAACACAAAACCTATGGCAGTCGAACAAGAATTACAGGTCAGAGACATTTTGCTTTATGAGTGTGGTACTAATGAATATGCATGTACCTATTATAATAGCTTGATGATTTTGACATTAACTGTACTTGAGAAATGAACTAAATTTTATCAATGCAGTGAAGCATGAAATATGGGTCACAGGTACCTTTATTACAAAGATGTATACTCGTCATGCATTCCCTCACCATGTTTCAGGATTCCAGGTATGAAAGTATGGATGCCAAGATCCTATATGAGTATGCGCTAATTGAATACCAATGTGCATGCAAACTTAGCCCCCTATATCCAAAGTGTTATCTTATCATTTCTTTCCAAATAAACCAGCTGCCCATCTTCACTTGTAACCATAACTACTACTGTTATGTATACAATTCCATATTTATAGACCTTGGTGACACCATATGAATAACTGGTAGTGTATGACTTGGTGTTTATATATCTTGCAAGCAAGGTGACACCACATCTGAGATGATTGTTATGTGTATGACTCGGTGTTGTATACCCTGCAAGGTGACACCACATCTGAGATGATTGTTATGTGTATGACTCGGTGTTGTATACCCTGCAAGTGAGGGACACCATAACTTTGATTATTGTTATGTGTATGACTCATTGTTTATATACCTTGCAAGCAGGGTGACACCATATCTGAGGTACACCATATACTTTGTTGTTCACCATGACCTCTTCCCAAAGCCATGGTTCATCCGATTTCAAGGTAAGCAACCAAGAATCACTAAATATCTGAAAAAGAAAATACAATTATCAGAATGCTACTAAGAGACAAAAGTTCTGTACAACTCGTGCTAAGTGACAAAGTTCTATACAATTCCTGCTATGAATGCAATGATCCCTGAAAAGGCAATTAAATGATTTAGGATGATGTATCTGGTCTAATGTGAAAAGATGCCTCATACCCTGCCAACTTAAACTGTGTCAAAGGGACTACAACAAAGGAAATGTCATACCCTGCTAACTTAAACTGTGTCAAAGGGACTACAGCAAAGGACACGGCATACCCTGCCAACTTAAACTGTGTCAAAGGGACTACAGCAAAGGACACGGCATACCCTGCCAACTTAAAGTGTGTCAAAGGGACTACAGCAAAGGACACGGCATACCCTGCCAACTTAAACTGTGTCAAAGGGACTACAGCAAAGGACACGGCATACCCTGCCAACTTAAACTGTGTCAAAGGGACTACAGCAAAGGAAATGTCATACCCTGCCAACTTAAACTGTGTCTTCTACCTTTATATTGAGTGAAGAAATACTATTAAAAAATATCTCCATTAAAATAGGTTAATGAGCTTTTGTTTCTTTATGGGCATAATCTATTTTTATCCACATGGCTTCCAGTATATTTAGTTGAGGAATAATCCTGGGAAACCAATGGAACAATCACCGAAACATGAAGCTAATGACATAATTTCTCAAATTCCCATCTTGGCTGAGCCCAAGACTCACACCCATGTAGACTGAGGTGAGATGCCAGTGACCTGAAATTACCAGTACCTTCAAATACTCAACAACTCAGGGCACCCAAATGAAATGCATTGGAAAAGGTCTACAGAGAATAACAGTGATACTGTCCTTCTAGATAATGACCTCAAAATCCATTAGGATTCTTTCCTTTCTTGAAAGAAACATGCACATTAAATTTAATAGAAGTAGACCCCTTAAAATTTAGATCTTCAAGAGAAATTAAATACAATTGGCATATTCAGAATTCTACTAAATTTTGTGGTGCTAACCTCCAAACAAGGATCTTTATACACACAAACCATAAACCTGTTTACCTCTACAGGATGTCTATCACTGCAAATGCCCCGTCCATAATTTTAGTTTCCGGTTTCGCTAATATTGACAATTGTTGTCCAATACAGATATTTTTTAGAAACCACAGGCTCTCCACCACCCCTTTCTATACAAAAGCTATGATTGGCGGTTATCTTTATTTCTATTTAGACCATCTGATCATAATTATTGGTGCACATCTTTATTTCTGTTAAGAACGCACGATCTGTTATTCTTGGTGCATATGTTCAATTATATTGAGATTATCTGATTTGTTATTTTTGGTGCATATGTCCAACCATAGTGAGATTATCTGATCTGTTATTCTTGGTGCATATGTTCAATTATAGTGAGATGATCTGATCTGTTATTCCGAGTGATCATGAATCCCACTGCTATAAGTAACTTAATTATCATGAACCTCACATCTTTATTTAACTTGTCCAAAGTTCATCATGAACCCTACCATTTTAACTTGTTAACAGTTCATCATAAATGCCATTCCTTTATTTAACTTGTCCATGCCATTCCTTTATTTAAATTGTTCACAGTTGATCATGAATCCCACTGCTTCATTTAACTTGTAAACAGTTCATCACAGTCTCAGATTTGTAGACTGCCCCAGTTGTGTCCTTGAGAAAGACATTTAGCTCCCACTGGATTGTTATTTTCTTGCCAATAATGTGATAAAAGTGCTGCTAAAAGTAACAATAAAAACATAACGATAACAATATAAACATAACGATAACAATATAAACATAATAACAATATAAACATAACGATAACAATATAAACATAACGATAACAATATAAACATAATGATAACATGAATTCAATGCAAAGAACATTCTCAAACACGTAAGTGACAGAGCTGAGGAGACTAATAAATGAGAGCTCAGGTATGCTGTGTTTTAGATTTAGTTCTTAAAACTGATACTGTGAAATGCAGTGTGTTTTTCACCATAACTATATAGCAGTTCTGACAACAAATTCAACTGATTCCTGTTTAATAGATGTTATTATGTCCATATGAAACAATTCAACTGATTCCTACTTAATAGATGTTATTATGTCAATATGAAACAATTCAACTGATTCCTACTTAATAGATGTTATTATGTCAATATGAAACTATTCAACTGATTCCTACTTAATAGATGTTATTATGTCAATATGAAACTATTCAACTGATTCCTGCTTAATAGATGTTATTATGTCAATATGAAACAAAATTGGAAAAATCTGAACTTTAGCGATGACCTTCATCTACAAATTACTTAATAAAGAAGTCTCAAATTGGCCTGATACAGCTTACTTGGATTACTGAACTTAATTTACCACATCACTAAGAACTTAATTTACCACATCACTAAGAACTTAATTTACCACATCACTAAGAACTTAATTTACCACATCACTAAGAACTTAATTTACCACATCACTAAGAACTTAATTTACCACATCACTAAGAACTTAATTTACCACATCACTAAGAACTTAATTTACCACATCACCAAGAACTTAATTTACCACATCACTAAGAACTTAATTTACCACATCACTAAGAACTTAATTTACCACATCACTAAGAACTTAATTTACCACATCACTAAGAACTTAATTTACCACATCACTAAGAACTTAATTTACCACATCACTAAGCACTTAATTGCCACATCACTAAGAACTTAATTTACCACATCACTAAGCACTTAATTGCCACATCACTAAGAACTTAATTTACCACATCACTAAGCACTTAATTGCCACATCACTAAGAACTTAATTTACCACATCACTAAGAACTTAATTTACCACATCACTAAGCACTTAATTGCCACATCACTAAGAACTTAATTTACCACATCACTAAGCACTTAATTGCCACATCACTAAGAACTTAATTGCCACATCACTAAGAACTTAATTTACCACATCACTAAGCACTTAATTGCCACATCACTAAGAACTTAATTTACCACATCACTAAGAACTTAATTGCCACATCACTAAGCACTTAATTGCCACATCACTAAGAACTTAATTTACCACATCACTAAGAACTTAATTGCCACATCACTAAGAACTTAATTTACCACATCACTAAGAACTTAATTTACCACATCACTAAGCACTTAATTGCCACATCACTAAGAACTTAATTTACCACATCACTAAGAACTTAATTGCCACATCACTAAGAACTTAATTTACCACATCACTAAGCAGATTTCTGATGTACTGTAAGAATATAACTCAATGTAAAGTATCTCCCACCATCAATCAAGTCAGTTTTACTTATATTACCATGTCTAAACAGATATATTTCCAAAGACAAAGCAATAATTAGCATGTGTAGTTAAAATTCACAACCAAATTCATCTAAGATATTGATGATACAATTCTATTTACAATTTTGTTATTGAAATAGATGTGAAATAAGTCTCAAGTAACAAGCCATCAGTTACATGCACGATCACTTTGTTCATGAGTGATTCCCACTCACTGTCAAACTTGTTTGAATTCAGGATGATATAATCCATATTCCATAACAATCCAATTTGAAATATAGCCTGTAGAATGGTAACAAACTCAGCCTTCAAACACACAATCATCTTGTTATTATGCAAGGATCTTGCTCATCAAATAATGAGATCATTAGATCATTATGACAAAATCCGATCTCACTTTTTATCAACCCATTCCATGATCATGATACTCTAAACCAATTTTCTGGCTGGGGGGGGGGGGGGGGGGGGGGGGGAGAGAGAGAGTAGATTGAAAAGAAATATGGCCTTTCAGAGAAGTAACAAAATCACCAATCAGATGCAAGCTCATTTTATTAATATGCATGTGTATGTGTGATTTAAATTTTTAATGTAGCTTTAAAAAATGTACAGCCATATCACTATGATGTCTGCAGTGTGGCAGTTTATACTGATGTCCAGCACTCAAACATCATGCCATAGTCATGTAGCATGATGTCCCACCCAGTCACATTATCCTAACATACCAATAATGTTGACACCTAGCACCTTAATAACAATGGAAGAACCACCAACTAAAACGAGACATTTTTAATGCTAGAGAAAATAACTTTCTGTAACTGAAAGAAATAAATAAAGAGCAGAGCAGAGCACTCATAAAATAGTGTTTTAAACATCTGTAAAAAAAAAAACAGATTGTGGGTGTTATAAAGAGAAAGGTGTAAATCAGAAACATTTTCATATGCTAATACATGTACATATACATATGATCTTCAAATGTAAATGTAAATTCATGTTTAATTACAGGAATAATCTATTGCTGTATAATTTTGTTAATGCATACTGCTGTATAATTTTGTTAATGCATACTGCTGTATAATTTTGTTAATGCATACAATATTTTAGCAAGAACTATTAACAAAAATAGAATATATGTACAGTGATTGTAGGTATGTTTCAATTTGTACAATACAGTTATGAGAGACTGTTTTTTGTTGGCAAAAAGGGCAGTCTTATATAACAGGCTTTACTGTACAACATTTCTTGAAATATGCAGACAGAAGCTCAAGTTATTATATCCCCTCAAGAGATACTCAAAATCAGCACATGATTACCAATAAACAGAATTATTGCCCTTCCTTTCCACCCTCCCAAAAATATAAATATGCTTCTTTTATTCCTCAGTATCAACCATTAAACATTTAAAGTTTACTGTCCTTTTCATCCAGAACATGTATTGCTTGTTGGATGCCATTTTTAGAAGATTCTATAGGCAACAGCTTCATTTTGCTGACACGTTCCATGACACAATATGTGCAGTTTAAAGCATCCGAGTTACTCCTGTAAAGTTTGTATGAATTCCTGACCGACTTGACTAATTAGGAAACCCAAATCCAACTCATTACCACAGGCAAGCCAAAATATGGTCATTATCACATTTCCATATCTTTGCTTTTATTATGTCATTTTCTTAAAACTTATGGTCAAATTAAAAAGGTTGGCATGTCTGATGCCCTGCAGCACACCTAGTTCAACAACAGTAAACAATAACATCTCCAAATTCCATTGGTCAGGTATAAACATGTAATAAAAAAAAAAAAAAAAACAGCAAGAGAAAGACAGACAGTGAAACAGTGATTTAATAAATGTACCCACAAATGATGACTGGCTTATTTTTTTTCCCCAATGACATGACGCATAAAAATAAGATTACAAATAAAATAATTACTCCATGGTTTAACCAACTTCAAGTGGACATAATTACTGCATGGGTTAACCAGACTTCAAGTGGTCATAATTACTACATGGTTCTACCAGACTTCAAGTGGTCATAATTACTGCATGGTTTTACCAGACTTCAAATGGATCTAGTTACTAAATGGTTTTACCAGACTTCACTTGGATATAATTACTGCATAGTTTTATCCGACTTCAAGAGAAGATAATTTTAAAATGGTTTTATCACACTTCAGGTGGATATAATTACTGCATGGTTTTACCTGATTTGGTCCTCCACATCCGCCAAGAAAAAAAATATGATCATCATCTAGTGTAATCTGAAATATAGAAAAAAATCTTGAAAAAACTTAAAACTCCAATAAAGTAATTTAAATTATTATTTTTTTTATTTTACAAAATCTTTGGCTCAGACTGTAGGTGACCAAATTGATTGAAAATTGCTGTTTTTCCTCGATTCTTCATTTAACAGATCTTACACCTGTTTGTAACACCTTGTCCCAAGACATCATATTGTCTCAAATTTCACTCAATGGAATATCTGGATTTAGACCAAACTTGTTGTAGTTGTTGTAGAGTTTAACTCCATTTTTCAGCACATGATAGTCTATACATGGCGGCCAGTATTATTGGTGGAGGAAGAACCTGGGAAAACCCCCGGAAAGAACAACGAACCCACGAGAAGCTACTGGCAAGCTTTCTCACATAACTACATTATTCGAATCTTTGACTCAAACCCACGCAGATAGAGGTGAGATGGCAGTGATCTGTAATGGAAAACACTTTAGACCACTCGGCCACTCGACCAAACTTTTGAGCCTGGTCTTAATTTCTGTTGGCATAATCTAGGCCGAGTGGTTTGATCTTTCATCTAAAATTTTTCAGGGCAAGGATGAGTGTGTGTGTGTCTGTGATTTGGATTTTTAACATAACTTTAACAATTTTTCAGTCATATTGCTATGGTGTCTGCAGTGTGGCAGTGTGTAGTGATGCCAAGCACTGGGGCATCATGATGCAGACATGTAGCATGATGTCCCACCCAGTCACATTACCCTGACACCAGGCCGACCAGTCATAACACTAGGGCATAACCGATTAGAATTTTTCTACTGATTTCCGATTCCGGATTTTGGGCATGAAATTTTTCCGATTCCGGATACGATTCAATTAATCGGAAATGCTAAATCCGTATTTTTTTTCTAAAAAATTTCATCTTCCGTTTCCGGGTTTCTGGTATCTGGTTTTGCCATGTCTAGCATGTTACTTAGTACTTTACCATATCCGGCTTCATTTCTGGTTTTCACCCGCCAGTTCAAATAGATTGTCTCACAGCGTGGTTGTGTTGACCATATTGGACTTTTCTGACTTCTTATTTAACTTTATTAACGCACTATCGAATGACACGCAGTGTTAGACACGGTGCTATAGAAATTCAACTTTATTATTTTTATTATCCGAATCAGTCGTTCCTGCCTTGTCCGACTCCGATTAATCTGAAGTTCATACTATCCGGTGGAATCCAATTTCCGGATCAAAAGTCGGTTATGCCCTACATAACACTAACCTCTTAATGTTGATCACCATGCAAGGCAGCTGTTAGCACCAATTTTGTAAGTCTTTGGTATGACTCGGCCGGGGATCAAACCCAAGACCTTCCGCATCTGAGGCGGACACTCTAATGACTAAGTCAACAGAGTAGTCTTGGGACAAGAATGGAAAAACCCATTAAGAAATAGTTCAGAAACGAGTTGAAAGTTGGTTGGGTTAGTAGATGTTTTGTTACTTGTGCAGAATTTTAAAGTAAGTATGAAGGAAAAATTTTAACGAAAATTTTGAGTTGGATCAATTGTATCCTTTCAAGTCTTTTCCAAGCCTGTATGCACCAGTCCAAAAAGGAATTACTACTCAACACACGGCATACAAAATAAAATGTAAGCAGCTAAAACTGTTAATGGCGTGAACAAGTTCTTTCATTATATAAGTTAAACTCTTGCAAAAGACATCAAATATATATCTTGAAAATGAAGTCAACAGCAACACAACTAGAAATGCCTCCATAAAATAACCCAGAAAATGTGCAGTCATGTGTGTGTTCAATGGGTTGATGGGGTAAACGATTTATTTTAAGACCAAACTCTCAAGAAATATAAAATTACATAAAGACATGCATATCTGAATGCCTACACAAATATTTGCACAATTTATCCCAAATTGTGAGATTTATCTCAATTTTGTGAGTTGCTATACACACTAAGGTTTTTTTTAATGGTGGCAAATGGATAAATCAACAAAATTCAATTAATCTTATATGTTCCTGGCCATCAATTGTAAAGTTAAATCAACAAAATTCAATTAATCTTATATGTTCCTGGCCATCAATTGTAAAGTTATATTCATATCCTCTTTGACATTTAACTTGAAATAAGATCATTTAACAGCCTATATAAAAAAAACAATTTATTTAATTATAAGGTGTGGAAGTAACCTGTGATTGTCCATAACGAGGACTTGGTTTAATATTTGAAGTAAGCTGTTTCTTCCATGACATCACATCAAAATTAAACACCCAGACATCATTAATTCTGAAAAAGAGAGAAGAAAAAATAATTTGCAGAGTAAATCTTTTTACTGCAGTAAGTACAGAATTAATAATCTTACACAGTGACAAGAAAACAAGATGTCTAATAAACTCTTTAAACAAAGACACAAGTTATGAAATAATGTACCTCAAGTGTTGGTTGTCAATGCACTGAGTTTTAAAATCCTAGCAAGACTTCTGCTCAATATAGTAATGCAGTAAAAACTATAAAAAAAAAACGTTAGTTTTTAGCATAAATGCAAACATCATTGTCTCAGTGAGTTAGATTTATATATAGTTGATATCTTGAAAGATCGTGGACTGTTTGTGCTTGGGCATGTTTTCATTATTAAGTTTCTTCAAACTGCTGCCAAAGGGAGAGACTTTTATCCCACCACCACCTAAATGCACTTAACAAAAAGGCAGAAAAAATGGACCTGGACATGCCATAAAATACAAACTTGAAGCCCTTAACTTGTCTGTTACTGTAGTTAATGAGATCATTAATGTAAAAGATAATGCTGAACTGCACAAATCAAATACTGATGCAGCATTTAATGCCATCATACCAAAAGATAATATTGAAGAGATGCCCATTGTTGCTGAAAAATTTCCTGAGCCTGCAGTAGACAAAACTGGACTACAGCAAAGATATGAGGGATATATGCCAGTTTCCTGGTACTGCAGCTTAATTAATAAGAAGAAAGGATAAGAAATGGGACATTAATCATAAAATAAGAATTGTTGAGAAGGCAAAACTATGTGACCAAGCTAAAGGTCAAGTGTATTTAATTAGCATGTATATTACCTCTGCATAGTCATGTGGCACAGTGACAATGGATCTCATAATTACAACCAAAAATGATTTATTTATTTGGGTTTTAATTGCCAATTGAATATAATAATGCCCTTGTAGTGTTGACGTAAGGAATACCACGACTGACACGTAAGTGAATAACATTAATCTCTCTCTCTTTCACAACAACAATCAGAATGAGACAAAATTTGTACATTAGTTTTGTACATTAGGTTGTCGAGTGTGGTGTGTTTTGCAGGCCTTGGCCATGTACGATCCCTTTATTTTTCGTACAAGTTTATTGGCATAAATTGATAATTTATTTTACATGTTTACTGAGCTCCATCCAGAAGCATACTCCACCAACATGTGTGAAATATGGTCAGTACACTTTGTGAATAGAGTAAAAAAAACCTCAAACCTGTTTTGTGGAGCTTGTGTTCCCCCAAACACAACCATCATATTCCTTATTACTGAAGCAGAATGACCAGCCATGGGTTTAGGACTCTCATGAGACAGAGTTTGAATGTGTGACCAGCGGTTAGATGGTGGACTGTAGATGTGCAGCTCTGAGAAAAACCTGGCTGCCTGAAATAAGCATATATAAGTGTTATAAAACTTTAACGTTCATAAAAAAAGCCCTGCAGAAAGCTGCAATAGGGTGTATTCAAACTGATTTTATAAAAATGAAACAAAATGTAGGGACTCAAGAGTGTCAAACTCCATACAAAATTTGGGTCCTAAATTCTAGAGCCATGACTCCAATCAATGATGAGATAAGTAACTTACAATTATTTCCACTGGTTTCATAACAATATTTATTACTGCAAATAAAATTTTCTTAAAATTCAATCATGGGAATTATTGCATGCAAACAAAAGTAAGGTAATCAAAAGTTACAAATTCTATGTAAACGAAATCAACATGAAGTTGCATACGGAGAGAAATATTATGCAGATAAGACTGTTTGGTTAGTTCTACGGACAAGGGCCATAACTCCACTAAATGACAATGATGTATGCAAAGCATATACCTAAGAAACAATCAAATTCAGGCAGGATACAATTAATATAAAACAAATAAATTTATTTAAATTCTCTGAGAATCAAGGACTTTATAGGTCCATTTAACAATGAAACAGAATGCTGATAATGAACCTGAGGCAAGATCCTGACAAAATCAATCGGTCTACTATAACTGAACTTGAATCTTACATAAATGTCCAGCGTTGTATATCAGGGGCAATAACCCTGATAAATACCAAATTTAGTTGCAATTCAATAATAAGCATACAAGTTATTGCTTACAAGCTGGAGTAAAAATTAACGGGATATATGACAGTACATAATGTTATTATGTGCTGTTATGCATGACCGTGTCACTTGTAGTACACAGGTTCATTGTTATGTGCTGTTATGCATGACCGTGTCACTTGTGGTACACAGGTTCGGTGCTATGTGCTGTTATGCATGACAGCGTCACTTGTAGTACACAGGTTCGGTGTTATGTGCTGTTATGCATGACCGCATCACTTGTAGTACACAGATTCGGATATTATATTTTCAGATGACTGATTGAATGAGGACTGGTGATTGATTGATCATTGAGGACTGGTGATTGATTGATCATTGAGGACTGGTCATTGATTGATCATTGAGGACTGGTGATTAATTGATCATTGAGGACTGGTGATTGATTGATCATTGAGGACTGGTGATTGATTGATCATTGAGGACTGGTGATTGATTGATCATTGAGGACTGGTGATTGATTGAATGCTGAATGCTGAAGGAGTGATAGTTATGCATATTTCCATATATGCGCCATATTGACGATGCTGTTTAGCAGAGGTGCTAAGTTGGGTTGTGTAATACCCAGCGTAATGTTGGCCCAGAAGAAGATAAAAGTCATCACGTGGACCAACCGGGTTTCCAGAGAACAAGAGATTTTATCGATCTATTGGCAGAAAATCAGGAGGGGCAGACCATTTGTGGTGGTTCTTCAACCATTCGACAAAACATTGGTCCTGAGAAGACCTTTCGGATCCATGTTTGACAAGATAGGTTTCATAACATATTCACTCTTCCAGTGAAAACTTGTCATATTTAACTCCTTTAGTGAATTATATGATTTTTGTATAGAAACTGTCAATGTTTATGTATATCATTTTTCCACTGTTTCTGTGTAATTATTCTGAATCATTAATCACTGCATCATTTTACTATTTAAGGTTTGTTCTTGCATATCAGTTCACATTTCATTTAAATCACAATACAGGTTTGTGCATATTTTATTAAATATCCAATGTTTGGATTTTTTTGTACATGAATTAGAGCCTTTTTCACTGAATCATTCATAAACATTGTATTTTTGTCACCATCAAAAGTGTTCTGTTATAATCCAACCCAATCAGGTTATCTTGTTACAATAGCTTTGCTTAACAACAATGGAGAAAGCGGAGAATCAAACTCAGCCAGGTTATCTACATCAATTTGCATACATCTAGTCAGAACAGTATATATTTAAGGAAATCACTCTGCAGAAATGGCAAAGGGTGAGACTGAAAATCAGGAACTAAAAGTGGATTTAACTCCACATAGTGATGCAAAACAAGGACAAAATCAGTCATGGTCTTCTGAACATTACACATGCATACAAAATTTTGCAGAAATACAATAATTAGAGACTTATTAAGTGGAAATAAAAGTGGCCTGATATGACAATCAGGGTGAGGGGTTGTAACACTCCACTACATGATAATACATAATGCTAATAAATGATCTCATTCCAGATCTCATTACTATCTAGCTGTATACAAAATTTTCTATAAATGCAAACAAACTTCAAGATCTTGTTCTGAGGAAATTGAAGTTGACGGACCTGAATCGCAGGGGAATAGCTATGGCAAACAATTACATAGAAGGCTGACAAATGAATCAAAGTTTTAACCAACATATGCATATGATTGGCTAAACATATATAATGGTGGAGGAAGAAACCCCACCGGAAAGAACCACTGACCCACGAGAAGCTACTGACAAGCTTTCTCAGCTACCCACATAGGATGAATTTGAAACTCGAAGACACACAGACAGAGGTGAGATGACACTGATCCATAACAGAGCGCTTTAGACCACTCGGCCACCCCCATCATCAAGTAGCATCACAAATTTAGTTTAAATCCAATAACTGAGGCTGCTCTCAATTTCAATTAAAATGGTTGCATTTTAAATTAAAAAGTAAAAATTGTTGAATGAAAATTGCCTATTGTTTGCCCTCAAGCAACCTTAGAAATTCTAAAAAAAAACAGCAACACTCAATACTATATTTTATCCTGAGAAAGGTCAGTACATGAAATTTTCACACAATAATTGCTTTTTGACATGTATTACAGCTTGATCCTTATTCAATCATATTTACATTTGACTAACTATGGCTCGCAACCTATAAGCAAAGTGTGCAGAACTGATCCAACACAGCTAATTCCACAGATCCAGAAAGAAAGAAACAAATATGGAAAAATTTAGTAGACAGTACTACAACAACCATAACATGGATATGGCTTCAATAAAGTAAACTTGCATAAAAGGCAAGGAAGGTAAAGCCATTTTATAAGTCAACTGCAGTTAGGCAGTATGTGGAGAAATGGTCTGAATAACAATAAAATGAATTTCACTGTGTGGTTGCTGGTTGAAGCAGTTCTCTCAGACAGAGCTAAATATTTTATTAAAAATAAGGAATGTTCTCTTACAGTTCTAACTTGTACTATTAAAAATAACTATTTGCTTTCATTTTACGTCTATTTTTTTATTTGCCCTTTACTAAACTTTCATGTGGGAAACATTCTACCCAGTTGATTTCTGCCCTGACAATTATGGCAACCATTTGATTTAGGAGTATTGGTGAAATAAAATGGCCACTATAATTTATATACAAGTCAGACTGGCTACTAGCTCCAATACAACAAAACCTGTGTATAATGGAAAACTATTGACACAAAAATATAATAGGCATTCATTTGTGTTGTTTTCAATTACAATATATATATATATATATATATATATATATATATATATATATATATATATATGCATGTGTGTCTGTGTGTGTGACATTACTCTAATGTGTATTCAAAAGACAAATCTAAACCTCTAGTTTAATATTTACACCAAAAGACACATCTAAATCTCTAGTTTAATATTATCCCCTGTTACAAAGAGATATCCGGAATGGTCTTGGAATCAGCAGAAATGAAAATGTTACAAAGTGACACATGGAACTACTGTCAACTTCATGTCAACTTGATTGGACAGCTGATAAATAAATAATCCATTTTTAGCTCACCTGCTTGGGAGTAACTTATTAACAAATCGTGATTCAATGAAAAATAAAGAATTCATAAAATGTCACAATAACCAAGAAGTAAATGGTTTTGTGTCCCATACTGTACACAACAATTCCAAGTCAAATGAGTGACAAGTTTCATAACAATACATGTACCCATCTTAAATTCAGTAGCCACTGGGCAAAAAAAACATTTGAACAGGCAATTTACAATGTGAAATTTTATCTTTTATCAGTCACTAAAAATTTCTTTCATCTGTGCAATGTTTTAAGAGTTTAGGAAAATGTAAAACAAGACACGATATCGACGAGTAAACAGCCAAAACAAAACAATCTGGAATCCCAGACTCTAGACACATATATCCAAAATACAACAATCTGGAATCCCAGACTCTAGACACATATATCCAAAATACAACAATCTGGAATCCCAGACTCTAGACACATATATCCAAAATACAACAATCTGGAATCCCAGACTCTAGACACATATATCCAAAATACAACAATCTGGAATCCCAGACTCTAGACACATATATCCAAAATACAACAATCTGGAATCCCAGACTCTAGACACATATATCCAAAATACAACAATCTGGAATCCCAGACTCTAGACACATATATCCAAAATACAACAATCTGGAATCCCAGACTCTAGACACATATATCCAAAATACAACAATCTGGAATCCCAGACTCTAGACACATATATCCAAAATACAACAATCTGGAATCCCAGACTCTAGACACATATATCCAAAATACAACAATCTGGAATCCCAGACACTAGACACATATATCCAAAATACAACAATCTGGAATCCCAGACTCTAGACACATATATCCAAAATACAACAATCTGGAATCCCAGACTCTAGACACATATATCCAAAATACAACAATCTGGAATCCCAGACTCTAGACACATATATCCAAAATACAACAATCTGGAATCCCAGACTCTAGACACATATATCCAAAATACAACAATCTGGAATCCCAGACTCTAGACACATATATCCAAAATACAACAATCTGGAATCCCAGACTCTAGACACATATATCCAAAATACAACAATCTGGAATCCCAGACTCTAGACACGTATATCCAAAATACAACAATCTGGAATCCCAGACTCTAGACACGTGTATCCAAAATGCAACATTCTGGAATCCCAGACTCTAGACACGTATATCCAAAATGCAACATTCTGGAATCCCAGACTCTAGACACGTATATCCAAAATACAACAATCTGGAATCCCAGACTCTAGACACATATATCCAAAATACAACAATCTGGAATCCCAGACTCTAGACACATATATCCAAAATACAACAATCTGGAATCCCAGACTCTAGACACATATATCCAAAATACAACAATCTGGAATCCCAGACTCTAGACACATATATCCAAAATACAACAATCTGGAATCCCAGACTCTAGACACATATATCCAAAATACAACAATCTGGAATCCCAGACTCTAGACATATATCCAAAATACAACAATCTGGAATCCCAGACTCTAGACACATATATCCAAAATACAACATTCTGGAATCCCAGACTCTAGACACATATATCCAAAATACAACAATCTGGAATCCCAGACTCTAGACACATATATCCAAAATACAACAATCTGGAATCCCAGACTCTAGACACATATATCCAAAATACAACAATCTGGAATCCCAGACTCTAGACACATATATCCAAAATACAACAATCTGGAATCCCAGACTCTAGACACGTATATCCAAAATACAACAATCTGGAATCCCAGACTCTAAACACATATATCCAAAATACAACATTCTGGAATCCCAGACTCTAGACACATATATCCAAAATACAACAATCTGGAATCCCAGACTCTAGACACATATATCCAAAATACAACAATCTGGAATCCCAGACTCTAGACACATATATCCAAAATACAACAATCTGGAATCCCAGACTCTAGACACATATATCCAAAATACAACAATCTGGAATCCCAGACTCTAAACACATATATCCAAAATACAACAATCTGGAATCCCAGACTCTAGACACATATATCCAAAATACAACAATCTGGAATCCCAGACTCTAGACACATATATCCAAAATACAACAATCTGGAATCCCAGACTCTAGACACGTATATCCAAAATACAACAATCTGGAATCCCAGACTCTAAACACATATATCCAAAATACAACAATCTGGAATCCCAGACTCTAGACACATATATCCAAAATACAACAATCTGGAATCAATGACAGTCAAGGAAGATGAATAACAAAGCATTAACAAGAAAGCATAATAATATAGAATAGTAACCAAAACCTGACAAGTAAGGCACAATAACCTGACAAGAGCAAAGTGCATGCATTTGGCACTCTTTGGTGTACAAAATATATCTCCAATGGCTTCTACCTCCACTTAAATTTTTGTTTCTAATATTTCATGATGAAAAAGACAAAGTGTTTTAATTTACCAACCACAACAAAACCAATTTTGTGTCTGTGACTCTACCTGATGCAGATGGAATGGTGTTGGATGACTCCATCCCCCAAATAACACAAGACTGTCTTTGTACACTACCATGGTGGCACAGGCCTTTGGAAATGGATAGGTTCCTGGAAGAGACAATTTTCGATCATGATTGGATTTTTAAGAAATAATATTATGTCTTTATGAAATCAGTCTCAATATTATTGACACTTTTTTCTGTGCATTTATTTTACTAGTAACAGCATAAAACATTCCTTACACTCATGCCAATATTTACAAACAAATCACAGAATCAGCTTTTAAGCAGCATTATGTAACATCTGTTACCTGTACAGCAGCTGTTATTTTGAGTAGAATGGCATTACAATAAACCCCTTCTTGAGAAACAATTACATCTGGCATCACATTATTTAAAAATCAATCCATGCAATAAGAATCCAGTCATTCAATACAGGTGGTCTTTCACTGCAGTGATAAAATCAAGAGAGGTTTAACTGTATTATCTAATGTAAATTTTGGAATTGGTAAAATAGTAAATTATTAACATCAGGTTTACTCGTTGAGTCAAATAAAACAAATGGTAAACCAGATTTAAATAATTTTGTCCAGTAGGGCCATATTTATATAACAATATTTTAGGCTGCTGATGAATTACAATAACTGAATAAGTGTGACTGGAAAGAATCTGGTAAAGTAGTTTTTCATTTGAGATTTGTTAACTCTCACTAATCTAAATGAAGAATTCACAATCAAAAAATTAATTTTGTTTTATCTTTATCCAGTCATGTGGTCGAATTCTGGATCTGGTATGCTTGACTACATCTTTGCCTCACCAAATGAGAGTAAGGTTACAAACAAGAAAGACAACATGGTTTGGAATATTTAAAAAGCGAATATAGATCCCATCTCAAATGATCAGCCCCATACCTGTTGCAAGTGGTCTAATCCATTCTCTACGAGCCAAATCAAATCTCCACAAGTCATTTAAGGTTGTGTTAGTAGAGGTGCAGCCACCAAACACGTAGACAGATTTGTCATAATAACAACAGCAGTGGGAATAGCGCTCTGTGATCATGGAGCCGATCTCAGGTTGAATCACTGTCCAATTCAGTTTCCCATCATACACTTTCTGAAGAAAGTTTTGTTGCTGAAGTTTCATAACACCTGGAAGATAAATTTAAGTTTGTAAAATAATTAATACTGCAAACTGCAAAATTAAATAGTCAAGTGAAAATGCACAAGTAACAATGCTTTTCACATATAGTCATAAATGATTTACTGATAATTAAGACCTACCCTAACTTCGTTACCTTTAAACTCCATTAACTGACAGAATAAGGCTTGAGATATAAACACTGATCTTGTAGTTTTTGTCCTATAATATAACCCAAACAACAAAAATATGCACGTTTTCTTTTTAAACTCATGTACCTTTAACAAATTCATCACTTGGTTTTATCTCTTACCATTTCTCTCTCAAGTGCACAATGAGGAGACATAAATACACAGAACAATTTCAGCTATATAAGATATTTTTTATAACCATTTTTATAATTCATAGTGAAAATACATGCTAGACTAATACAAGTCCATTCTTCCTTTCTGAGCAGACTGCTAAACTACTGTCTATTGATGATCGTATTCTCTAGTTATACTGTATGTTGACTAGAGCTGCAAGTCTCGGAGAACTAGATGGTATTAAATAAGCTACCAGCACAAATTTGCAAGAAATAATTTCAAATACATATCACCACAACACAGATGTCATATAATATAATAAAGTTTAAAGTAACAAAGCCTATGGCTTGCTTTACTCCAGAGATATTTTTCTATTCATCAAGGCATCATTGACTTTTATGTGTTGCACTGAACGGAAGCTACGGCTTCAAAATTTCATGAATTTTGCCTGCTGGGACATATTATCTGGTGATAAGAGCTACATATACCATGGTGGCGACTCTAAGCAAAAGTAAGTTTTTACTTACCATTAACTCTATTCAACTTTAGGAATCCTGTTCATTGGAAGAATTAGACATCAATGGTGAAATATGATTGGCTCAAAAGGTTATACTTAAAGAACATGCATCATTTTCAGTCATAATCTAACGTGTATTTCTGGAAATCTTAATTTGATGTACTGTCATCATTATTATTTTAGTGATTGTATGTTGGATAATGACAAACTATTTCTCAAATTTCAACGTCGACATGTGTGCTGCATAGTGAACATGTTTAAAAAATGAGTCGCTTGTATGTGATGAGTGTGGAGTGAAGAAGACAATGTATAATTCTGTATAATTCTTCCATGGAACAAGATTAGTCAAGTTTTCTGAGAAAATAAATCACATTCCTTAAAGTTTGCTAGGACGGATAGCAAGTGGCTACCCCATGCCATCACTAAATGGTTTTGGTGAATTGCAACTTTTCTGTATCAACAGATCCTACACTCCAGCATAAATGTCCAAATATATCAAATGGGGTGGCAAGGGTTAGAGGAAACTCGGATTAGGATCATGGATGGAACGAAGTATTTGGAAGTTACTTATCTCATATATTATGATAGACAGCGTACTATGTCAGAACGGGTCATGGGGTTAATATGAAGTATTCTTGTCACTCCGTATGATTTTTTGTTGTTGTCTTTTTAGATTGTTTTTCTTAATATCAAGCTCGCATCGAGCACATGTGGTTTTCCCCGTTAACAATAAAAGTAATATGTCCACTCCGTTGCGAGATTGGCACTAAAATAACAACTGGTATGAAGCGAGAAATGGATCTCTGCTAGTATATACATTTAAATTTCTTTTGCATGCACGGATAGAGAAATCAACACCAGTTTTTGCAATTTACAATCCATTACTCGAACCTTTTCCAAGCCGACTCCATGCTTTACAGACCAACATTGCGGATTTGAGATCCTTATATGGAGATAGCTTAAGTAGAATGTATTCTAAAATCTCCTCTGGTATATGGAAAATAGTTTTTCCTTCAACACTGCAAATTTTGGTTTCCATCTCTACGTCAATTTCCATTTTACATACAGGACATCAACAATCAAAGGTAGCGGCCATTAACGGATAAATCATCTGACTGGTTCTCACTTTCTTTATTTGAATAAAGTAAATACTCTATCTTGGTATTGCAGGGCCATTTCCGGCAGGTCATGAAATAATCTGAGATGCAGTTACAGTATATGAATTTTGTTGTTTTATTTTGCAGTTATTTTAGTTACTCGCCATCATCGGCGTGCACCGCATACCTTACATCAATGCAGGATGAAAATATTCTAATCGGACTTTGCCGTTTCCAAATTGTTCAATGCAATCAAAACTAGTTCTCAATATAATTATGTTTGGTTACATCGCTTTTTATTTGATGCATTTACGAAAATTACAAAATTGGGATATATTTTTTTTATATATTTTTTTTTTTATTAGAAAACCACCACAATCGTCGAAAATTCTGCGCAACTAGTATCGCACTTAATGTCTGCTTCTACAGGCACAAACTCTTTTGGAAAAAAAAAGATGATGTCTGTTTTTTCTTTCATGCCAATATATATTGTGCATGGTAATATGAATAGAATCATACAAGAAACTTATTGGATTCCTACGTTAGATACTTTGTATTCTAATAGCCTTAATGCCAATACACTATGTAAAATTGGATATTGTTTTCATTTATAAATTGTTTATCTTTATAACAATATAAATATATGTATGACAGTTTGTCTCTATTTTGTATTATTTTTATACAGAGAAAGACAGAGGATGCTCTGGTTGCAGTAACATTGTTGTAAACCAGTCCGCACGAGCATTCTAATGACAGATACGAATAATTTTCCGCTACACCAAAGTAAATAATAAGTAAATAATTTTGAAACCCATGGTAGTAATCCAAATTGTTTTAAATGAGCACATTTTTTCTTTTTATTTTCTTTTCTATTACAGATCTTACTCGATATACGTTATCTACAAAAGCCGAGAACTTTAAAATACAAAATCAAACAATGAGTACACGAAGATCGCTTTTTAATGAATTAAAATTTTATCATTTGAAATATCTTTGTAAACTTGAAATTTCTATCTGTATTGGTATACTTTATTCTATTGACGACATTATTATATTGAATTATTTCGACAGCCAAAAAGTTAATAATATTTCTCAAATTTAAATTGAATTTTCATACATAACAGTATAACAGTAGTATTACAATGTACGACACCAAACCTGATATTTATTTTATTTTATTTTATTTGAGGAAAGGGGGTGGGTAGAGTTCTTACTGTCCAAATGACTGCACTATTTTACGTGTTCCGCTGTCGAATAACATCGGAACGATAAATCAAATTGTCGGGAATATTTCACACACTTGGCAGCCCATATCGGAGCTTTTCTACAAATTGATGTCATACATTTTCTTTCTTCAGACTTTACTTACTCTGGTGAGCAGCAAGGAGGGTGAATCGGACTTCTCTAATTGGGTTAGATTTCAAGCAAACAATTTTAAAGCTCTGTTTGCCAAATTAAGACTTTCTCAAAACCCCCCAAAAAATGTCAAAACCAACCAAGGCTTGAAATACAGACGCATATTTTGTTGTCGTGGTTTTGTTAGCTGCTACAGTTAAATCATATCATATAACAATAATGGTAGGATAATCGTTAACAACCAGACTAGCTCGAGAGAGATTAGACATAAAAATACTGATGTGATATATGTTACTCAGAGGTATACACAAATACCAAAAGTGATCAGGGATAACTGTAATATTCTTGCTGTATTTAATGGAGTTGACACTCATACGCTACGAAATATTCACCAGACCTGGTGCAGTGGAGATATGGATTATAATCTCTACAGAAATTTCTTTAGTCACGCTGAGTCAATCCCACATGAATTTGTAACGATAAATTTGCATGACCCTAGATCAAGATATCGTATCAGACTCGATCAAATATTCGGTTAAAACCATAACAACTAACAAAACCACGACAACAAAATATGCGTCTGTGTTTCAAGCCTTAGTGTTGTTTTTGGACATTTTTTTCCGTTATGAGAAAGCTTTAATTTGACAAACATAGCTCTAAAATTGTTTGCTTGAAATCTAACCCAATTAGAGAAGTCTGATTCACCCTCCTTGCTGCTTGGTGTCTTTTTTCCTAATAAATTAAATTATCATACAAGCAAATGGACATGTTTTTAAGTTATATTGGCCTACATTTCAATTGCATGGAATACTATGGTAGCCAGGAATATGGTTAAAAGGATGATTGGAATCTTCAACGCTTTCTTCAATATTAATACATTTGATTCGTATCCTTAAATAAACGTACTATATCTTTATCCGATTTCGACAATTCGGGTATTCCGTCGCATTCCAGACAGCTAAAATCCAGCAATCCACACTATCCAATAAGCACTCCGTGTTGAGTGATCTTATCCATCTTATCTAACACCACGCACTATACCATAAAATAACCCTCACATACTTAATCAACTCACTGTGTATAGTGACCAATACTTCAGTTTTGCACGTCATCCCTGTATAGGCCGCCCACAAAAGATCGCCAGAGGCTTCTGTCCTGTGCCATCCCCTCAAACTGACTCCAGCTGTGACCCTTCTTAGTGATGTCCACCTCAAGGTCGCATCGCCAGGTGTTTCTTGGACGTCCCTGTTTCCTCTTGCCTTGAGGGTTTCACCTCAATGCCTGTCTGGTAATGTTGGTTGGCGGCTTACGTAGAGTGTGTCCTATCCAACCCCACCTTCTCTTCTTGATCTCATCCTCTACCGGAAGCTGTGAGGTTCTCTGCCACAGGTTGTTGTTGCTGATGATGTCTGGCCAGCGGATCTGGATAATTCTTCTTAGGCAGCTGTTGATGAAGTACTGTGGACTTGGTGGTTTTCCTCTGCTCCATACAGTAGGACGGACTTCATGTTGGAGTTAAACAGTCTGATTTTGGTAGTGAACGAAATTTGTTTGGAGACATAGATGTTCTTGAGCTGTATGAAAGTTGCTCTCGCCTTTTCTATCCTTGCCTTGACGTCCGCGTCTGTGCCACCCTGCTGGTTGATAATGCTGCCTAGGTACGTGAAGGACTCCACCTCTTCCAGGAGACTTCCCTGCAGTGTGATTGGGTTATTACTGATATAATTGATCTGGAGGATCTTGGTCTTGTCTTTGTGGATATTGAGGCCAACCTGTGCAGATGTGGCTGCCAGTATGTCGGTCTTGTCCTCCATTTGCTGCTGACTGTGGGACAAGAGCGCTATGTCTTCAGCAAAGTCCAACTCCTCAAGTTGACTTCACAATGTCCACTGGATTCCATTTCTCTGCCCATTCGTGGTCGTCGTCATATGCCAATCGATGTAGAAAAGGAAGAGACATGGTGACAGCAATCAGCCTTGCCTGACGCCAGTCCGCACTAGGAAGGTGTATGTGTGCTGTCTTGCATGAAGGACTCTGCAGGACATTCCGTTGTAAGTGTTCTTGATCAGGTTCACCAGCTTGGTCGGAATGCCATAGTGGCGAAGAAGTTTCCAGAGTGTCTTTCGGTCCATGCTGTCAAATTTCTTCTCATAATCGACAAAGTTGATGTAGAGCGAAGAATTCCACTCCAACGATTGCTTAACTATGATGCGAAGAGTAGCTATTTGGTCCGTACACGATCTGTTTTGCCGGAAGCCCGCTTGCTCATCTCGTAACTGGGGGGTCGACGGCCTTCTTCATCCTCTCCAAGAGGACCCGGTTGAAGACGTTTCCTGGTACTGACAAGAATATGATTCTTCTATAGTTAGAGAAGGTCGCCTTTCTTTGGGATCTTGATGAGGTGTCCCTCCTTCTAGTCAGTTGGTATTTCTTCTTCATCCCATATCTTCACAAAGAAAGGGTATAGCATTTCCACTGAAGTCTCTATGTCTGCTCTGAGGGCTTCTGCTGGGATGTCACCAGGTCCAGCAGCCTTGCTGTTCTTCAGCTGGGTGATGGCTTTCCTGATCTTGTCTCTGGTGGGATTGTCACAGCTTATGGGGAGACTGCGTTGGCTGGGGGGATTTCTGGGGAATTTGGTGGTGCTGTCCTGTTGAACAGTTTTTTCAAAATGTTCTGCCCATCTAATCATTTGGTGTTCTGTACTTGGTACGGTCTTTCCCTGCTTGTCCTGTACGGAAATCTCTGTTTTACTTTACTGGCCAGACAGCTTCTTGATCATGTCGTACAGCTTTTTCATGTTTCCACTTCCGGTCGCATCTTCTGCCTCTGCTGCCAGTCCTTGAAGGTAGTTTTTCTTGTCTATCTTGATGGTTCTTTTCACTTCTCTGTGAGCGTCAATGTACTCTTTTTGTACCTTTACTTTTTTAGTTCTTGTCTTACTGTTATTATTTCTGCTTTTTCTGTTTACGCTCCTGGATTTTGCACAATGTTTTAGCTGAAATCCATTCTTTCTGTTGATGCTACATGGGGCCTAGTACTTCTTGGCATGTCGATTTTACTGCCTCCTTAACTTTATCCCATCTGTGTCGTTGTGTTTAATTTCAATAAGCAATTCGTTCCACGTCGCCGGGCCCTGGTATGCAAACGAACGTTGTCCATATGACTTTGTTTTCACCTTGGGAACAATGAGTATACGATTATCAGAAGAAGAGCGTAAGTATCTAGATGGTGTATACACATGGCTAAGGCTGGATATGTATGTTGGACTGGAGTCTGTCATTGAAACATAGCACAGAGAACAAATTTTGTGTTTGATTCTGTATCGAATCGGGGCCCCGAGTGGCCGAGTGGTCTAAAGCGCTGTCCGTTACGGACCACTGCCATCTCACCTCTGTCTGCGTGGGTTCGAGTCTAAGATTCGGCTAATGTAGTTAAGTGAGAAAGCTTGCCAGTAGCTTCTCGTGGGTCGGTGGTTCTTTCCGGGGTTTTTCCGGTTTCTTCCTCCACCACTAATACTGGCCGCCATGTATAGCCTATATATTGTGCTGAAAAATGGCGTTAAACCATAAAAAACAAAACAAAACAAACTGTATCGAATCGATAACCACTTTAGGGTACAGAGCAGTGGTGAGGTGTGCTCTGATCGAGGTACGCTAAAGAATATCCGTGCAGCTGTGTTTTGAACTTTTTGAAGTTTCTGGAGTAAATATTGTGACGAACCAGACAGAATTGAGTTACAATAGTCCAGTCTTGAAAATACTAATGAACACACAAGAGTTTTAGTGGCATCAACTGAAAGATATTTACGAATGGAACTGATGCGTCTCAATTCAAGATATGCAGCCTTGCATATGTTCATGACATGTTGGTGCAATGTGAGAGTACTGTCTGGAGTAACGCCTAGATTTTGTACTGACTGTGAGAATTTAATGTTGGTGTTGGTGATATTTATTGTCTGAGGTAAAGGATGTGAACGAGAAAGTCTTTGTGTTGTGATCAGAATAGCTTCAGTTTTATCATCATTCATCTGCAGCTTGTTACATGTCATCCATGATTTCACATCAGAAATGCACCTCTCTACTCCATGTATGGTAGCATCAACTTCAGTTGTATGGCTAGACTTGTATATTTGGGTGTCATCAGCATACAATTTGTGCGACACTGGCTGATGATCTATGACACTTGAGAGCGGATGAGTGTACAGAATGAAGAGAACAGTTCCAAGAACAGATCCCTGTGCAACACCAAAACATACGTCAACTGGGCTAGAGTGTATTCCATTTGCAGATATAATTCGTGTCCTGTTCACTAAGTAGGACTTGAACCACTGTAAGGCTATATTCTGAATGCCAAATACATGCTGGAGACGGTGAAGTAATATATCATGGTGATATATTAATGCTGCAGAGAAATCCAGGAGAGTGAGGACTGTAATCTTTACACTATCCAAAGCAGAGATAATGTCATTAAATACTTTCAGAAGAGTAGTTTCCGTACTGTGGAAAGGACGAAATGCAGACTGTACGTTGCTAAAAAGACTGTTTCAATTCAAATGAGATACGAGTTGAGTTAGAACAACCTTTTCTTAGATTTTTGATATGAATGGGAAATTGGAAACTGGGCGATAGTTCTTTAAATCGTTATGGTCAAGTGTTGGTTTCTTCAGCAGTGGCTTTACGACGGCAGTTTTGAAAAATGATGGGAATTCCCCCGATGAGAGAGATATTAATAACATCAGTTAGTGAAGGCAATATTGGGTCTAAGCACTCAAGCAGCAGTGATGTCGGAATTGGATCAAGTTCACAAGACTGTGGTGCACTTTTCATCACGATTGCCCGTATTAAATCAGTAGAAATAGGTTCAAAGTTCAAATGCTTCTAACGGTTGTCGTTGAAATTCTGCATCATACCTGTATGGTGACGAGTCAGTTGAAATTGTGCTGTCAAGCGAATCTCTAATGGTTTGTACTTTGTCACGGAATAAATTTGCAAATTGGTCCGGAAGGTATAGTGGAGAGAAGGTTGTTGGATGTGGTGTACATTTGTTCCTTGACATTAGTTTGTTAGTTATCTCGAAGAGCTCTTTGCAGCTGGAACTATCCGTGATCTTAGTACTGTAGTGGGATGACTTGGCTAAATGGACTATGTTTGTGACGTTCTTCTTAGCGGCTTCGTAGATTTGTTTATGAATAGTGAGTCTGGTGGAAAGCCAAAGCCTCTCTGCTTTTCGGCGATGTCTTTTAGCAGTGCGAAGCTGCTCGCTAACACTGCTATAGCATGGAGAACACTTTTTTTTTTATTGATACTCTGCATCTGGTGGCTGGGGCATGTTTTTCAAGCAATGAACGCAGGCAGTTATCAAGTTGTTCCGCTGTTGGATCTAAGAAAGTTGTTAGGTTTTCTTGAATGTCATGCATGGATTTGATTCTATTTATCATGCGGAGGTTTCTCTTAGTAGCAAAGAGAGGTGGAGGGTTAGCGACTGATACGTCGAGATTGCATACAATGCAGAGGTGATCCGATGCAAGTTCGTAGGATACAAGGGTGGATTGCAGAATATTATCATCAGGTCTATAAAGAAACCAGTCTAAAATGTGACCAAGTTTATGGGTAGGTTGGTTAACTCACTGTTTAAGATTGAAAACATAAATGGAATCTATGAGTTTTGACGTGTATGGTTTACCAGGACAGTCATAGTGAAAGTTGAAATCTCCAAGAATAATTAGGTTGCCAGCTATCGAATTTCCATACTCTAGAAGATCATTTTTTACAGGACTGCCCTAATTAACCAAACGAATTACATTGAATCTCCGTGTATAAATACTCTTTGCAAAGAGTGTCTGATTATTATACAACCATTTAGTACAGTGACAGTTATAATCGACTAAGCACCAAGATCGGGCCTTATAAATGTATAACAGATCGGGTCTTATAAATGTATAAAGATCGGGCCTTATAAATGTATAAAAGATCGGGCCTTATAAATGTATAAAAGGAGTATGTAGCTTCAAATGTAAACGTATTTGCTCACACTTATTCACCTGACAGATGGCCAGTATTGTGCGATATTTGATAATGATATCCCTACATTTCTCCTACACACACACACACACACACACACACACACACACACACATACACACACACACACACTTTATTTTTGGATTTGAATGATATCGATTTTTACGTTAACCTATTTGAATCATTTGGCAGAGATATCAACATGTGTTTGTGTAAATTGTGTGAATAAGGAATACAGTATTCGATTCGCCAGTCCAGTGAAACAGCATGAAGAAATGGAACCCATATATGCTTGCACGGAATGTGACTTTTGGTCGTTCAATTGGTTTAACATGGAACGTCCCCAATTAACACTGGCTGGAATCAAGCCATATCTGTTTTCTACATGGGTGTAAGCTCTCTCTCTCTCTCTCTCTCTCTCTCTCTCTCTCTCTCTCTCTCTCTCTCTCTCAAATGACAAAAGCGAAAATCCTTTACGCTCTTTTTTCATAGATTTTCGTCCTTATTTTGTTATGATGGCCCAGAGAGAGAGAGAGAGAGAGAGAGAGAGAGAGAGCATTATTTGGACGCATAATTAATTAATGCTTTTCTAGAACCTTAATGGTTTGGAGGAACAGAAAGCAGAAAGGAGTGTGATTAAAATGTGTTCCATATTAAATTCATTAGAAAACGGGAATTATTAAAGCCTTTTATCGTTATTTTCATTCGTCCCTAATGATTATTGTGCTTAAATTCATCATTGATCTAGAATCAATAGCACATGGTTGCGAGATTATTTTTTATATATGCGTATTATTGCGTCATGGTCTAATCTAAATTCTCCGATCATTTTAGTCCTTAGTCCTTTCACACCTTTTATTTCAGCTTAAATCTTGGAACATCGTTTCCAACGTTTGCACTGCGTTTCAGCTAGTTATCTGCAAATGAAGAAACTGCCTTTCAATACGTTTTTTTTTTCTTTCTCTCTCTTCAAATTGTAACTTGTTTTGATTTTATCTCGAACACGCTCTTATCATCCAGTCTTCAACTCATACATAAGAAATTATCAACTTGAAGAACCTCCATTTCTGACAAAAATTGTAGCACGTATCTATGTGATATCGACGTATGCAATTATCGAACTTTGATACTCCAGCACTATCCAGGTCAGGATCTGTTTTTGATTGGTCACTTTTTGGTAACAACGGAAGTGACCTGAACATGTAAACACACCAATCAAGATGCCAAAAAAGGTAAAATCTCACTGTGTCAATTAAGTTGAAATGCAAACGTTTTAGATTGATTTTTATAAGAGATAATACTAAACTTTGAGTTCTAATTCGTGTCAAAGTTCTGAGAATGTGCCTTAAAGATGACATTCACACATTTATATATCCACGTGTTTCTCTACAGTGTGTCGAATTGGCCGCGTGTCGTGTCGAATGACCCACGTGTAGGGAAAGATCTTTTGTTTTGTACAATTATTTTTTTTACATATTTGTTGTGACTTATTTAAAAAAATGTATGTAGTTATGATAAATGGTTATTGATATTGTGTTATCTGTGTTATTTGAGCACGGGTTGAATGAATTTTCATCGTTGTAATAATGTCCAAAAGCATGGGCTGTTTTAGAATGAATTTTCATCGTTGTAATAATGTCCAAAAGCATGGGCTGTTTTAGAATGAATTTTCATCGTTGTAATAATGTCCAAAAGCATGGGCTGTTTTAGAATGAATTTTCATCGTTGTAATAATGTCCAAAAGCATGGGCTGTTTTAGAATGAATTTTCATCGTTGTAATAATGTCCAAAAGCATGGGCTGTTTTAGAATGAATTTTCATCGTTGTAATAATGTCCAAAAGCATGGGCTGTTTTAGAATGAAGACGCAAGAGGCACGTAAAGGGGAAATATTAGACATACAGTATTACAACAACACTAAGAAAGTGGTCATGGCTAAAACTCGAGAATAAATAATTAATAAAATGTAGAGAATTAAATTTGTGTCAAAACTGATAGAATATATAGGTGCGCAACATATACAGTGAGTCATGTGGTCAGAAAATATGAATATATTCCAAACTGTTAATTTTGGGGTCAACAGAATTTGTGTCACTGATATTGTGCCAGTGGTATCATTACCAAAATACATGCACACTTGTGTCATTAGTTTGGTCATGCTGCTTTCAGCCAGTATAAACTTCAAGAACCCCCATTTTTTAATAATGTATCACGTACCCATGTGGAAATCTATCTATCTATCTATCTATCTATCTATCTATCTATCTATCTATCTATCTATCTATCTATCTATCTATCTATCGAGATATTCACATTTAGTATATTTCAGCTTGTAAAAAAAATGACACTTAGTTCTCTAACTTAGCATGCATATTAATGTATAACAAATTTTCATATATTTTTTAAACTTAATTTATTAATTGATTTATTGTGCAATCAAATAAATGAATTCCTGCTCGTCAGATCCCACAACGTTACATATGTCGACTACATATTGTTATTATATGGCAAATACTCTAATACAAATTTACATTTTATCAAGCATTGTGGGTATGTTAAACTTTTGACACATTCTAGGCCTAGTGAGAATAATGTACATTAATTTATATTATTTTTTTTTTTGAAGAGCCCCATATTCTCAAATTACTTGTATTTATTTTCAACGCTGGCCCGAAATGACAACGCAATACACCTGGAACGTAAATGGACATATATCACATTGCAGTTTTTGTGTCCGAAGTTGAACTTTGAAAAGTGTTCATACATTAGCAATGATTTATTGTTACGCTAATGGCAAGTTTGATTTATAAGAAGATGATTTATTCGTTTATAAATTGCTGCTTTTTTTGTCAAACATCTGAGACACTGAAAGAGCTTAACCGACCCTTAATATTATATTCAGTTCATTTTCACCCAAGTTCATTACGCTTGCTCTATTTACACCACAACTTTTAACGCCTCTTTGTTGTAAAAGAACCTTATAAAAAGACAATAATAATATTTATAGCGTTTCAGCATTAACTATATGTGTCCTTCCATTTTAATGTAAACATTGCAGCCATATTTTCACAATACTTTGTTCAGGTCTCTTGGTAACAGAGTGATCTAAGGGGTCGCCTTTATAGATGAACGACGTCTCCCCTCTGTACGAATGGATTCAAGTCTCGGGCCCAGCCAATCATCGTATATGATAAAGCTTGCCAGTATATTCACAGGGATAGGAGGATCTTCATGTGGTTTTCCCTGGTTTTTCTTCCATTTAAAAAGGGTACACTTTGTTTTGCCCTTCCTGTGATGAAAAGTGACATTAAGCCTATAACAATAAAAGTATCTTTGTTCTCTCATTTACTTTGTGTTCTGACGAGTTCAACATCTATATTCTGTGTTGGCAGAGTTAAACGGAGCGCAATGGATACATGGGAGATAGGACCACAAATACGTGGCACACTGAAAAGTACTTTGGCTTTGAGATGTATATTGTTCCACCTGAACACGACCGGTTTAAATAAGTTTTAAAAATAATTGCCGGTCACGTGACTTACCATATGTGTCGATATGCATGTCTTTCTTTTGATGAATTGTTGTGTTGCCGTATACAGATATAAATAATTCAAAACGAACAGTGCAAAAACTAGTTTTGAGCTAGCCCAAGCACGTTCAGCTTTCAATGCGCCCTTGTCAAAGGCAGTTGTAGTCTTGGATCTAAAGAGAAAAGAAAACATGACGAGGAGTCATAAGAAAGTATAAGATTAGATTTATACGAGCCAATTTATCACAATTGATTTAATAATGACTTTATGAAACAAGTTAATGCTGCTTTGCGATTCTTATCGACCAAAAGCTGTAGATTCTTGAACGAGTTTCATAATTTAATAATAAATCATTACCCATTTGAAATTTGTTTGTCACAGTTTTTGTTTAACTAGTTGAGTTATTTTGATAGAAAGAAGAATTAGTGCTTTCGTTCATTCCGACAGACAATGAAACTTTCATTTGTTGTGCGTAAAAATAGTCCGAAACAAATTTGAAGTTGTAAATGTATATTATACAACTTTTCCTACAAACTGTAAATCAAGGAACAAGCGCCCATCCATATAAACAGAACATTTGATAAAGGCATGCTCATTTTCAACTACAGAATGTCCAATGCATGTGGGGTCACGTTGTTTTATATGGTACAAAGTATCGGTTAGAATACATGTTCACTTTCGCAACTAAAACAATACATTATTACGGTATTTACATGAATGGGATAACTTGATGTAGGATTTCCCATATTTACTGTATCGTATTTGTGACGTAGTATTTGATTTGGAAAAATAGACTTGACAGAAGATGTAAACCAATGTGGTCTAGAGGCGGATTTGAATCACTTATTTATCGCGTAAATATGATGTTTTAGAATAACGTTTTGTCAATTGGGAGACCAGTTTATTTATGTGAATAAAGGTGAGTTTAATTACTTCTTTAAGTTAACATTTATACCAAGCTTGCATATATAGTATATCGATTCTGTGTTACGGATATAAACCCTTCACCCGCTAACGAATGAGCAATACCTTTAGTCTTCTTGTTGTGGTTCTTGCCCTTGAGTTTGACGCCATTTTTCATATAATGATATTGCTATTCAGAAGAATATCTTCAACAGATGGAAAAATACCACAACTATGACAAACAAACACACGTATTACGAAACAACAGACATAGACCAGGTAAAGAAAATAAACTTTATTTTATCTACATGTCTTCTTTGGTTACACCTTGAAGAAGAAACAAGAGAATTCGAGGAATAAAAGTCTTAGCAACACTACCTGAGAGAATCATAAAGACATAGAACAATGACATTAAAGAGTCACATTTAGAAACGTTGTAGGGATATTAAAGCTACGCAACAATTTTAATCCGTATAGCTGTAGCGTACCTAATTATAATATGTTGTTGTTGTAGGGATTAACGCCATCTTTCAGCCAAATATAGGTTATACATGGCGGTCAGTATTACTGGTGGAGGAAGAACCCGGGAAAACACCCAGAAAGAACCACCGACCCACGAGAAGCTACTGGCAAGCTTTCTCACATACCAACATTGGCTGAATCTGAGACTGGAACCCACGCAGACAGAGGTGAGATGGCAGTGATCCGTAACGGAGAGCGCTTTAGACCACTCGGCCACTCGGGGTCCCAAATTATAATATATCCTTAAATACACAACTATTCTAAAGCATAGCGGATTATACAGACTAGCTCATCTGACTACTCAGATCAATATATAACTTGTGTATAATTAACTACGAGTTATCCTGTTTGCATCAGTTGAAGCTCGGTGTGTGTGTGTGTGTGTGTGTGTGTGTTTGATTTTGTGTGTTTGCGTTCAAGCATACGTTTGTGTGTATATGTGTTCGTGTTTTTCAAAACAAAAATGATTGTTCATAAACACAAAATATAGTGTGTGTGAATGTATGTGTTCTTGTGTGTTCTTATTGTGTGTGTGTGTGTGCGCGCATACATTTGTATGTCTTCGTCTGTTTGTTTCGTTTCCTTAACAAAACCAACTTTGTCCCTGCTCATTGTGTTTTTGTTTCTCATGACATAAAGCTTATCCCTTAACAAAATGTATTTCTGTGTGTATGTTTGCGTTTTTGTATGCACATGTTCGTTTGCGGGTGTATGTATTTTGTTTGCGAGTCTGTATTTTGTTTGTATTTGCGCGTACGTTTGCATGTGTTTGTGTGTTTGTTTTTCTTTAACAAAATGCCTTGTCACTGCTCAATGTGTTTGTTTTGTGTGAATGTGGAGTAGTGTGACTATAACCAATAACTCTTTTGCTGAGATGATTGTAGGTAATGATGTGTTTTGCAGATACAAATGCACTTCTCCACAATGTATTGATAGTAAATAATGAGATAGTGTGTTGCTTTGTATAAACATTTATTTTAGATTAGAACTCTCATCACTATGGATTGTTTTGTAAGTGATTCTATATCTATAAAGTTATATTTCCCGCCCCGCCAGGCGTTATAGATTTTTTTCCGCTGTCGCTGTTTTGTCCAATTGAGGTCAGCCACTTCCAACATTGTTGCCAATGTCCAGTACCGTGACGTCACCGCACCTGTTCCATTCCTATTGTCCCTGTACATACACAATATGTTGTCCCTATACAGGCCTAGTATTCCCATGTTAAAATCCCATTGTTGCCGAAGTGCCGGTCCTATATTCCCCATGTTAAATTCCCATTGTCCACAAAGTTGCCCACGACCTTTTTGACTAGGATTTCCATTGTCCGTGAATCGCCGTGTAAAGCAATAAGGCTTGGCGTGGTGGGACATATACTTTTGGTATTAAACTTAACTTTTCTAGAATATTAAACAAAAATAAAAGAATAATCATTTAGTAGACAAACAAAACATTTACTACAGACAATTTCGAAATAAAAGATTTCGTCGGTTATGTACAGTAATAATATAGGAAAATACTTTCTATCTGGCTGGAGAATAGAGTACAGATTTTAATATTCATGAAGTTTATATTCCAATTAACCATACATTAAGTTTATAATTAACTATACATGATGTTTTTAATCCAATTAACTATACATCAAGATTATATCCAAGTTAACATCTACATGTATTAATAACCAGACAGAAATCCGTATGTTGTTACATCTAATAGAATTTCTGGACAAAATGATCAAAGCTGCATGTCTTAAAGTTAGAAAAATATGGCTTTTTAATATGACAAGGACATAATATGTGATTATGAAGGCGCATTTACTTTTCTTAAACGAAATCTTAACTGTTGTTCTAATAGTTAATACTAAGTGAGTTTAATTTTTTAAAATCTATTCAGTTCTGAATATTGAATACTCTGAGCTTTAACCGTCATTAAGAAACTTCGCAAGAAACTTGTTGATCTCTATGGAACAATGATAATCAGGAATTATACTTGGCCACACAATATAAAGAGAACTTATTTTTAAAATGTAAGGTAGTATGAATCATTTCAAGATCCGTAGATTTCATAATGGCATTACATTCATTTCGGTTTGTTGTGGATCACACCTTTTGGTTCACCTTGTCCTCAATGTGCTCGTGCTATATCGTTAAGTTTTGGCTTATGTATTTTTGTCGGTGTGTAAATAGTGACTTCCAAAGGAATGTGGATGCAAAAGGGTGTACATAAAGGGAACGTTTCGAGATTTTAAGGTCTGTGTAATCAAGTTACAAATATGCATTATGAACTTTGGACGAAGAATAAAAAATAAATAGTGGTCTAAGGCGCTCTCCGTTACGGATCACTGCCATCTCACCTCTGTCTGCGTGAGTTCGAGTCTAAGATTCGGCTAATGTGGTTATGTGAGAAAGCTTTCCAGCAGGTTCTCGTGGGTTGGTGGTTCTTTCCGGGGTTTTCCCGAGTTCTATCTCCACCAAGAAAGGGTCTTATTCTGGTATTGTGTCAGTTCGAGATGTTTCACCATCTGACAGCAGGACAATTGCTTATCAGTTTCAGTCAGTGTTGAAGGATCAGCAAGTGATATGTTGATTTTCACTTCCGGCAATCGATCAGTTGACTTCTAGCAGGTATATACAGTTTTGTTGAATAGTCAGTCAGTTATAAAGTACCGTTTCTTTGTCAGTGTTCAGTGTGGCGATGTCAAGCTCCCAGTGTTGGAGATGTTCTTAATGGCTGCATTGTTTCCATGAAACCAATGTATATCTTTAAGTGAGGTAGTTTTTTTTCCTACGCAGATCAGTACACAATGTGTCTTTGAAGGATGGCCACTTTTTCTCTACATTCTCGAGGTTTTTTTAAAAAACGTTTGTTTTCCTCAAAAAGTCATTTGTTTTATTACTTTTATATTTCAAACTACTTGATGAAGTGGCTGGCATGTACTATATTAAAGTACTGCTACAATACTTTGTGAAATTTTATTCATAAGTCAAGGATGATTGCCAAGGTCAAGTCAAAAACGATTTCGGTTAAAGCACGCCTCGTATTAGTGTGAATGCAGGTCATGTCAACATCACGTGATTGTACTCTAAAGGCGGTGTGTATTCGCTAGTGTTTGATTGGTCGAATGAATAAAGATGATTAGAAATACAGAACAATTTAAATTGATTTAGATGTTTTGGAACCTTTAAGTGATTCAGAATTTGTTTTTTTAAGCATAGAAGTTGACTATATACAATAATTAAACCATAGCCTTAGCATTATTAAATTCACATGCCAGTTTTGACTGAAACAAATTGTGATTCTTTTGTTATTGTTTTTGGACTAGCACAGTGGAAAATATTTTTTCTAAAACAGACGGTACCTATTGGATTAAGTAAAATTATTCCAAGATTTGAACATTTAAAAATTTTCTGTCGGATTATCTGAAACATTCAAGGACTTCAAAGTTTTAGAACTGCTCTTGCACAAAATCACATTCAAGTCTTTATTCGTAATATCTTTGGATTGTTTTCGAGCAAGTGAAATTAATAGTAAATTTTAGGATAATATTATATGATTTTGTTTATTCTTTCACTTTGTTTATAATATTTTATATTTTGGGAAAATGCATTTATATTTAGTTTTACCTTATCTTGTTAGTTAGTTTAAATCCTGGACCCAATAGTGAATGAGATGTATCATTGTACCAAAATACCCGCGTCATGAAATATATTTCACAGTATCAGTGCTAAAGTATATCTACATTTTAGACGAGGCCCCAGCTCCCAGTACCTCAAACGCTATCAGGATAAACTGTTTGCCGAAAGGTTGTCGTAACTCATGGGTTAACGAAACCATAGTTCGTCAACTTAGCACATTTATACAGAGGCACTTTGAGTTGATTCTACTGCACGTTTCTCATCACAGTTTGAAATCAGGAAAAGAAGAAGAAATAAAACGCTCTGACTCTATATGGTCTCTCAGATGAGGTTCAGTCTGAGCCCAATTTGTTACGTCTGTTGCGTGCTACCTCATCACATCCAATGCTCCGTGTTTCATCACTGCTGTAAGGAATTTTTTGTACTTTTTCTCTTATGTATTCTGTACAATCTTCATATTTTGTACTAAACCATTGTAGAGAAACAGTTGGAGTGAATAGTCAAAATTCATCATGATGCCGATAAGAATGGGTTTTCTCTATAAGTATCTTACCGCCATACGTTTAGACCGTTGTGACGGTGCCATTTTCTTACCTAAGGGCGGTAACCTATTATCGTTATAAGGAATGAGGTCAACCAAAAGATGTGATCCAGTGTAAACAGGTTTGAATGTATTGGGCTATGGCATCACAATTAAAGCGTAACGTTTCTAAAGAAAAGTTTTATTCCACAGTCTGCATTGCTAATGATTACACCAGACTTTCTTTTTTCTTAACCATGTTTAGTACCTACCGCATATGTAAAGGGTCCATAGCCATCGACCATTTTTGTCGGGAAATTGTGTGATGCAAATGAAGGCGCATAAATAAATTGACTTTGATAATCTAATTTTTTTCTCTTCATTTTTGAAGATTATTAATATATTAATATACAATTAATACAATAACTGCAGTAATTAAAATTCTGAATATCCAGTTTTCCTTCCCCACTTTGATTTGCACATAATAATCCAAAAGTATATTATGATTCATACCAGTTTACTTTTGAGACTTTAAAATTATTGTATCATGAGAGAAACGTTGTAGACACTATCTGACAATTTCTCTATCAGCTCCGAATCTTAAAACAAGAAACAGATTTATATGTTTAGTTTTAAACTGAGAACATCTTCAACACAGTCAAACCCCAGCTCGAATCAGTGTCATATGTACGTTGAGTTGTGTCATAAAAGGTATGTACGTTGAGTTGTGTCATAAAAGATATGTACGTTGAGTTGTGTCATAAAAGGTATGTACGTTGAGTTGTGTCATAAAAGATATGTACGTTGAGTTGTGTCACAAAAGGTATGTACGTTGAGTTGTGTCATAAAAGATATGTACGTTGAGTTGTGTCATAAAAGGTATGTACGTTGAGTTGTGTCATAAAAGGTATGTACGTTGAGTTGTGTCATAAAAGGTATGTACGTTGAGTTGTGTCATAAAAGGTATGTACGTTGAGTTGTGTCATATAAGATATGTACGTTGAGTTGTGTCATAAAAGGTATTTACGTTGAGTTGTGTCATAAAAGGTATGTACGTTGAGTTGTGTCATAAAAGGTATGTACGTTGAGTTGTCATATAAGATATGTACGTTGAGTTGTGTCATAAAAGGTATGTACGTTGAGTTGTGTCATAAAAGGTATGTACGTTGAGTTGTGTCATAAAAGGTATGTACGTTGAGTTGTGTCATAAAAGGTATGTACGTTGAGTTGTGTCATAAAAGGTATGTACGTTGAGTTGTGTCATAAAAGATATGAGAAAGAATATTACCTGGATTCATTCACACCTAATGCATGGTATTGAGGAAATAATATTGGTCAGGTCTCAACCAAATTGCAAAGCCGATTAAGAGGCACTATCCGTTCTTTCTGTTTTCGTTTCTGATTTAATATAGTTAAGTACGAGACAAAACGACATAACGCAGCAAATAAGAGAAGTGTTACGGTGGAAAAAAGCCCAAATAATAATGGAAACATCATTATATGAAAGAAAATGTCCTTTGGAAACGAAATCACGATCAAGGTCAAACAGAGAGCAACATTCTGCGCACTGATCTCAATAGCGATAGCCTTTCTGACGTCAGATGTCAAGCAGATGACAGAAGACATTAAAAATCCGAGACAGAGTCCAAGAGATGGCATGAGTACTGCGGCCAACAATACTTGCCAACTGGAATCAAACATCCTGGGGTATTGGTAGACCGATAATGCTATAACTCCAACAATGACAAAAAATCCAAGCACACTGCCAATCTGTTAAAAAAGAAAGAAAATAATAACATATAAAACTTTATAGAATAATTATGGGTACCGAAATCACAATGATTTTATTTATTATTAATAATTTATTATTATTATTATTATTATTATTATTATTATTATTATTATTATTATTATTATTATCTTGTTGTTTTTATTAGTATTATTTGTAGTAGTAGAAGTAGTTGTTGTTGTTGTTAGTGTTGTTAGCGTTAGGGCCACGAACCAGATTTGCCAGCCCTAGGAAAAATTCTCCCGTAGTTCCCTAGTCCCTAAAAATATATTCTTCTTTTTGGCGGTGGGCCCCCTGACCGTTGTGGGGCTCCGCAATTTTGTCCTATTTGTTTAACTCTGATCGTGGCACTGGTTGTTATTGTTGTAGTTGTTGCGTAGTTGAAGCAAATGTTGTGGAACGTTATTTGCGTATACTTTTATCTTGGGAGAATATAACGTTATTTGCGTATACCTTTATCTTGGGAGAATATAACGTTATTTGCGTATACTTTTATCTGGGGAGAATATAACGTTGTTTGCGTATACCTTTATCTTGGAAGAATATAACGTTATTTGCGTATACTTTTATCTGGGGAGAATATAACGTTATTTGCGTATAATTGTATCATGGTAGAATATAACGTTTTCACATTTATTTTGATATCATCATCAAATACACAACCTTTCTCCTATATTCTTTAAACACTTAGAGATTTAATGGATAACTTTGGTATCTGACGCTGATTTTGATCATGTCTTCTATTCATAGGGGCTGAGGTCATGTCCCCGATTTTTACCTGCTGCTTACTCGATGTTTTCTTACAAGCATTCAATAGCCTATACAAATCGAATTTTTATGGATTTGAATCACTTTTGTTGAAGGCAGCCGCCCTCGGGAAATATAAACCACAAAGTCTCTAAAATGTATAGATATAAAGGTTTTCATTGCAGTAATGATCTGCGACAAAGCAACGTGATTACGCTTTTCTTAGTTTATCACTTCCTTGCCACCCCGTAAAACTTCCTTAAGCCTTCGCTGGTTTGGTGCAAATTACAAATTAATGTGATCTGATTCAACTCTGTACAACTGTATTTATGTCTGGAGATTTTAGTGTACATACAAGTCATAAAGTTATACAGTGCGCAGTTGCACGGGTTTTTGTTTCGACTAACGTGGTATATAAACTACATAAATCTATATATTCATTTGCCAGCGTATCACGCTGAGAATGTTATCTAGGTGTATCATTTTGCAGGGCATTTGGCTGTTACCTTGGCTACCCAGACGGCCGCTCTTGGAAATTTCCAAAGGATTATCATTCCGATCGGAACCGGCACCATAATCAATACAAGAGAGATGATAATGTTGACGTAAGGGACTGCAGTAGATTGATCCGTCCAGCTTCGGGTGTAAATCCATAGATTGAGAGGCATCATCCCAGTTCCGATGCCGGTTGAAACGGCTGTCATACTCACGCTTGGGAATATATATATCGATGTCGATAATTTAAGAAAGAAATTACAATCTTATAATCTTTTGTAAACATGCTTTCAGACTATCTTGTTTCTCTTCAATAAAACGTCAGGTATTATCATATCAGTTTAGGTAGCATAGTAAACACCAATATACATAATCATATTAACATGGGTAGAATCATAAATTTAGGTAGAATCATACATTTAGGTCGAATCATAAATTTAGGTAGAATTATACATTTAGATAGAATCATTTAGGTAGCATAGTATAAAACAATAGACATAATCATATTAACGTGGGTAGAATCATACATTTAGGTATAATCATACATTTAGGTAGAATCATACATTTAGGTAGCATAGTATAAAACAATAGACATAATCATATTAACGTGGGTAGAATCATACATTTAGGTAAAATCATACATTTAGGTAGAATAATTTTAAAAGTTTAGGTTGAATTATCTCACTTTAGGTAGAGTCATATCCATTTATGTTGAATCATATAAAGTTAGGTATAATCATATATATTTAGGTAGAATCATATCAATTTAGGTAGAATCATATTAAGTTTCAAAAGAAACACCAGGAGAAATAAGAAAACACTGCGTGCGAGCATAAAACTTAATTAAACCTTAAAGAAATTTTCTTTAATCTCTTGGCAACATGTCCGGCATAAGTATATTAGTACCCACCTTAAGGCTACATTCCCTCCTGCCCAGAAGGTGATAATATTAGAGAGCGAGCCCCCGGGACAAGTTCCTAGCAGGATCATACCAATGGCATCCCACTTGTCTGGTTTTAACGCGTATGCAAGGCCGAACATCATTGCAGGGTACAAAATAAACTGACAGAACATCGCCATACCCATTCCGACGGGCCGTCGCAGCTGTCTTTTGATTTCCTCGAGATGGATTGTACATCCTAGTGACATCATCACCATTCCCATGAGTATCATTAACAGAATATCCATAGCTTTTTGTACAACGGGATCAAATTTTGGTATTAGTGTTACGTCTGTTAAATTCGTTACATTATAATAACTGGCATGCATCAATGAGGAGTTACTTTCCGCCATGAAAAAGCGTTTAAAAGAAATACACAACAATGAAACTTGATGTTGAGTCTAGTAATACACACCAAACTTTTAAATTGTAGATCTCTAGAATGCATGTCCTTTCCTATGGCTGAATCGGTAACAGTTACTCATGTCTTTTTTTCCATATTCTTGTCACGATCCTATTTTAATGATAGTATTCTTTCGTTATTGAGCGTACACTATAGCCAGATGACACGTTTCTGAGCATAAATGTAGTATACCGTAAAAATACGTCTTCATACTATAATTTTTAAAAAAAATTCAGTTTGTCAGGTAATCTATATATTTAACCTGATTATAGTGAACATCCACCCCACCCCAAAATCATTCTCTGGGTGCTTCTTATTTAGATAATAACATCCTAAACGCTTGTTCAGATGTTATTCGTTTATCTGATTTTGTTTTCTCTCATCGAGGCTATTTGTCAGTTCATGTTTTATTATCCTATACGCGTGTTAGTGAATTAAATTTACCATTAGACAAGATACTTTGGCATGACTTGATTCATCTCCCATGTCCAGTGTAGAGTGTGGATAATATTAGCATAAATATGACATTACAAATGGTTAAAAGATGTAAATCCAGACAGTCAATACGTGAATGTCGCTAAATATTTAAAAAGTAACACTCTATCAGCAGTTTCGTTATGGTGGTTGTACGTTAATTAGGTCTATATACAGAACAGCTTCTGTCGCTCTCTAGACGTGTAAGTCACGTACTTTGTGCAACCTTTGGTTATTAGCATTAATAATCCGTAAAAATGAAGTGCTTAAAGCAACAATCATATAGTAACCAGAAAGACCCTTCAATGGCAAACTGTTTTAACCCGGCTCCTCATCTTTACTCGGAACTGTGATTTTCCATTTCCAAAAAACACAGTCTTTATCTAGGCAATTATTTTATAAGTTTACTAACCGTGTTGAGACTACTTTCTGTTCCGCTGCATGAGTGCAATCTTATCGATAGTAATTTGCTAGAACAACGGACGGTATAAGGGTAATATTGTTATAGCGCCGTCAATTATTCCGATTGGTGCATATATGATGGTTGTTGTTGTTTCGATTCCAGTCACTCCAATACCAACAACAGCAATCCCACAAATAGCAGTTCTCTTAGTGATTTCATCTCGCAACCGTTACTCCGTTTCGAGTAACATTGAAGGTCCATAATAGTTTTTATGTAAATCATTCATCAAACGTTCTGAGGGTCCAGCACCATGTTTCATTTGTAAATATATAGTGACACACATGCCTGGTGTATCAAACGATCTTTCTGTCGTCGCCTAACAACTGTGAAATGGACAAGTGGCGCTTCTTTGTTGGAAAGTGTTAGAAATCTTTTTTGTCTCACTTGAGTCAGTGTTGGTGCAAATATTAATTTCTAAACATACATGTGATGAATACAGCGGTGAATTCCACTTAAGCCACGAGGAAATAATACCGGGGTGTTTGGATAAATGAGGGTGAAATCAAAGTTTGGGCGTTAGCATTTGAGACAATACGGAGTTGTCGTTTGTTTATCAGGGTAATCCCAGCGGTCAATTTCTATTTTCAACTTAACAAGATTATATTTCATTGTATAGATTGGTCTGGTAACACTATTCTGACGCAGATGCTTGACAATAAGTGGGTCAACATCATCTGATGCCCATTGGTCTAGCAACCTGTCGGTACGCTTTTGTCTCACTGGACAGTGTTTTTGGCAAAGTTTCGTCCGACAATGACCTATTGCAGAAAATTGATAATAATATTACATTAAAGATACAAATAAAACCTAACTAATGATTTTTGTTGAAAGGATGCTTGTAAGATTCTGACTGAGGTATATAAGTTTAATTCCTTATGCAATTAGTGGCATTTATACTGAACTAACACTGCCACCAACCCCTCTTTTTACATTCATTTTTTACAGGAAAGAGTTATTGTGAATATTCTCCTGTGACAATGCATCTCAAAGAATCATTATGTGCCTTATGCATGAATAAAGTTCACTAGTACTGTAACAAATTAGCATACTTTTCATTACCCCTCAACCATCTAGAGTTTTAGATATTTACCTCTGTAGCGGACACATGCAAGCATAGTCGACGGATAATTTGAAGCCCACGTTACGTATTTGATCTCCAATGCAAATCTAACTGTGACAGACAGTCATCAACAAGTCAACCAGTTTCCAAGCCTAACTCAAAGTAATTCTAAACCACATTATAGATTTAGATTATGTCTGAACTGAAAAATGCTAAGCTTGTGATAATTAGGTTCATGCCTTCTACCTTAAATATTAGGGAGGTGTCAAAATACAACACTATCCAGTGAGACCTTAATCAGCTCGGTCAGACTCCATCACGTATATACTAGATTAATTTAACATTAAATACAGACGACCAAGACGATTGATAGCCGGATTGATGTGACCTGCTTCAAACTGAATTTCATTGTTGGCTTTTGATCATATTGATAGTGTTCCGAATTGTACACGAATACAAATATACTAGTCTCATGTACATAATGGCTAGTATGAGACTATTGTAAGTATGAGACTGTTGTAAGTAAGATAGTCTGTATCATTTATATTATGCACACTGTTCAATGCGTTTTACGATGTCCGTCATCTATGTTTTGGAGACAATTTATATGAGGCACCTCCAGTGTGTCATATCATTAGTTTACACTGCTTCAATGCTGTAAATCGAACATACAACATGTTTTTGGACAGATGAATAGTCTGAGATTATCTTAAGTTCATTGTATTCCAAAACAAATGTTCTGTATGATTGATTTTATGTACGACGTTTATTGTATTCATGATGTCCGCCATCTTTATTTTGGAGGCAATTTCTGTGTTGGAGGCAATTCCAATACGCGGTGCATACAAGCATTATTGAACTACCAATAAACTGTTGATATAACAAGTTTTTACTTAGAATAAATAATGATCAACAATACAATAATGCACTTCCCGTCTCTTGCAAGGATAAACCATCCGAATAGTGCATGTTCTAACTTTCCCGCACCACCAACTTGCTTGGAAGTCAGTGTTTATAGTTTGTACGTCTGACACAATGATTTTAATGTTTGATCATACATTTGTAATAAAAGTGTAATACTATAATTAACATTCAATATTTGTTTTAATTTCAATGTTTTAACGATATTTAATATGTATTGAGTCTTAAATACTGGTTAGCAATACGTACTACTTTAGCGGAGTGTTACACGGTGTAGTGCAACCGAAGGTTATTAATACAGGTGTCTTGTACACCAATCAGCTTCCATTCAACTGGCACCGGGTTTGTACACCAATGCAATGCATAACTTATATTTGGCGTCCATAATTGATAGGGAATGTTATCAATCCCTAAATAGAAATTAACTGAAAATAATCACATTAGAAAATATACATTTATTTCTGCAATACAATATTTTAGCAAATTTCGATACATAGGTAAATCAAAGCCAAAGATAAAGCAGTGAGTAATTTTACATATGGACATAACGCTATTTCAATACATTTGTAAGACTTTTATTTTCTTTTTTATCGTAATTGAAATGGTCACCCGTTTCGCATGTTAATTACATTTATTTTATTTCGTTTGAATCCGGTCACTCTGATTCCTTCATTTTCTATGATTTCATCTTGATGCCTTGCGACAGCGCCTTTCCTCTTGAGAATACGATATTGAATATCAACATTAGACGTTTTGGTCTTGCAAAATAACAAGTTTACTTGGATCGTTGTTCACAACAGCACCAATAGAAAATTCAACCAAATCTCCTCAGATCCAAACAAGCACGGCGTCAACCTGAGTAACGTCTGAAAATGTTAATTTCCATTTTGCATGGTATTAAACGCATTTTAATTTGGAAAAAAGTGGTGTGGAAACTGCTTCCTGCGAAAACATGCAAGGCTTCAGCGACAATATGACCTCAAATGAGACCATCCGACCTAGTTAACAGAGATGTAGCCGAATAAAACAGTGGTTGTCCTGGACTCTAGTATCCTTTATTAAATAAGGAACATATATATATATATATATATATATATATATATATATATATATATATATATATCTATATATATAATAAAATAAAATTGTACAGGACCAATTGCAGGAAAAATTTAAATTAACTCAAAGTTCTCAAATGCAATTAGTAGTTTGGTTATACCCATATAGCAAATTTCAACACCAAATCGAGTGAGTCTTACGAACTTCAAATTTCGATATGACTTTTATGACATTATATCAAGTTGCTGTTTATTCTCTCCAGAATTTACATAGAATGTTTGTTGGTGTCAGCTTCAAATGAGACATTATTGGGTTCCTTATTGCCTACCTATCTGTCACATCGCCTTTAGTGGCATCGTCCAGTCTCTTACACAGTTCGTTTAGTCTCGTATGTTTAGTCTCGTATGTTTAGTCTCGTATGTTTAGTCTCGTATGTTTAGTCTCGTATGTTTAGTCATGGAAGCTATTTTCCTAATAAAATAAAATAAACGCTGCCAATCTTTTCTTCATTCCTTACTTCCTGAACATAACACAATCCACTTTCCGGTACAATCAAAAGGCCTCGTCGACATTTCACAACACCGCTTCTAATTTGCTTCAGGTTATAACCGTCAATCCATTACAGCAATAACGTATTTGTCTGCATACACTCTAGTTTCTCTTTCCATACACAGTTACAAAAGTGTAGTAAAATAAATGTATGTATATAATATAACTGTTTCCATGACTAATTGATCAATCCACGGTCTACTCGAACTAAATGATAACTGTTCCTTTGCAGTATCAACTGTTAACATTATCCTGGAATAAATATCAGACATATGCGCACTTATGACCGATCAGCAAATAACCGTTCAAACCAAAACGCTGTTAAAATGTTAATATAATCAATTAATAGCTTAAAAGACTTCATATCCATGTGTAATGCTAAATAATAAAATCACTTCTCTGCTTTTACCACACTAATCCTAAATTACTGTTCAGCAGAAAACATCTCATAACCTAATAATGATCAATTCTTAGCATACATGATTCACATACCAGATAAATAAATTAAAATCCTTATATTAAGTCTCATACTATAGAATACATATATGAATGACATGAAGACCTAGTACATTATAGATTTGAGGTTCGCTCTATTGTAGATTTAGCAGAAACGTATTCTTGCACGCATAGTTACCTTTTCTCTAATAGACTCTTCAAGTGCAAGTTCCTTGGATAATCTTTGCAATAGTCTGGCCTATCTAAGGTGGTAAGGCCTTTTCAACTGGCGCAAATTTACAGGGCTGCCTTCTTAATCTAAAAAATCTTCTGGATAGCTCAATGTATACGCGTTTAGTGATTTGAGATAGGAGTAATTCTTTGTATTAGATATGCGGTTATCGTTCAGTGATTTGAGATAGGAGTAATTCTTTGTATTAGATATGCGGTTATCGTTCAGTGATTTGAGATAGGAATAATTCTTTGTATTAGATTTGCGGTTATCGTTCAGTGATTTGAGATAGGAGTAATTCTTTGTATTAGATGTGCGGTTATCGTTCAGTGATTTGAGATTGGAGTAATTCTTTGTATTAGATGTGCAGGTATCGTTTAGTGATTTGAGATAGGAGTAATTCTTTGTATTAGATGTGCAGGTATCGTTTAATGATTTGAGATAGGAGTAATTCTTTGTATTATATGTGCAGGTATCGTTTAGTGATTTGAGATAGGAGTAATTCTTTGTATTATATGTGCAGGTATCGTTTAGTGATTTGAGATAGGAGTAATTATTTGTATTATATGTGCAGGTATCGTTTAGTGATTTGAGATAGGAGTAATTCTTTGTATTAGATATGCGGTTATCGTTCAGTGATTTGAGATAGGAGTAATTCTTTGTATTAGATATGCGGTTATCGTTCAGTGATTTGAGATAGGAGTAATTCTTTGTATTAGATATGCGGTTATCGTTCAGTGATTTGAGATAGGAGTAATTCTTTGTATTAGATTTGCGGTTATCGTTCAGTGATTTGAGATAGGAGTAATTCTTTGTATTAGATTTGCGGTTATCGTTCAGTGATTTGAGATAGGAGTAATTCTTTGTATTAGATATGCGGTTATCGTTCAGTGATTTGAGATAGGAGTAATTCTTTGTATTAGATATGCGGTTATCGTTCAGTGATTTGAGATAGGAGTAATTCTTTGTATTAGATATGCGGTTATCGTTCAGTGATTTGAGATAGGAGTAATTCTTTGTATTAGATTTGCGGTTATCGTTCAGTGATTTGAGATAGGAGTAATTCTTTGTATTAGATGTGCGGTTATCGTTCAGTGATTTGAGATAGGAGTAATTCTTTGTATTAGATGTGCAGGTATCGTTCAGTGATTTGAGATAGGAGCAATTCTTTGTATTATATGTGCAGGTATCGTTTAGTGATTTGAGATAGGAGTAATTATTTGTATTATATGTGCAGGTATCGTTTAGTGATTTGAGATAGGAGTAATTCTTTGGATTATATGTGCAGGTATCGTTTAGTGATTTGAGATAGGAGTAATTCTTTGGATTATATGTGCAGGTATTGTTTAGTGATTTGAGATAGGAGTAATTCTTTGTATTATATGTGCAGGTATCGTTTAGTGATTTGAGATAGGAGTAATTATTTGTATTATATGTGCAGGTATCGTTTAGTGATTTGAGATAGGAGTAATTCTTTGTATTATATGTGCAGGTATCGTTTAGTGATTTGAGATAGGAGTAATTCTTTGTATTATATGTGCAGGTATTGTTTAGTGATTTGAGATAGGAGTAATTCTTTGGATTATATGTGCAGGTATTGTTTAGTGATTTGAGATAGGAGTAATTCTTTGTATTATATGTGCAGGTATCGTTTAGTGATTTGAGATAGGAGTAATTATTTGTATTATATGTGCAGGTATCGTTTAGTGATTTGAGATAGGAGTAATTCTTTGGATTATATGTGCAGGTATCGTTTAGTGATTTGAGATAGGAGTAATTCTTTGTATTAGATGTGCAAGTATCGTTTAGTGATTTGAGATAGGAGTAATTCTTTGGATTATATGTGCAGGTATCGTTTAGTGATTTGAGATAGGAGTAATTCTTTGGATTATATGTGCAGGTATCGTTTAGTGATTTGAGATAGGAGTAATTCTTTGTATTATATGTGCAGGTATCGTTTAGTGATTTGAGATAGGAGTAATTCTTTGTATTATATGTGCAGGTATCGTTTAGTGGTGCATGGCTTATAATATTCATTTTGACTTAGAAACGTGTACTGATTAGTCATACAAATGCGAACAAAACAAGAGCCCAATGTATGTGTGAAATTAGAGCTTAGATGTATGTGTGAAATTAGATGCGATTTATCTGCAGTTTTGACATTTTAAAAAATCACTCCAGTAGATGACACGACATTCGTCAAATTGAAATTGTTGTCTACTAATCCATCATTATAAAAAAAAGTTAGAGTATAACCCGCAAAATTAAATATTTTGAACTTTTAAGATAAAAAATAAACTGACAATTCTAATTTCATGCGTAATATGATTGATAGAAGTCAAATGAAAACGATTACAATGAGTGACCAAGATAATCACAATTATGACAACTCAGTTTTCTCTACCGATAAACGTTACTTGTTTTAAATGAAATCATTTTCTTTTATTTTATCGTTTCAAAGTATTCATCACATAAGGAGATACATACATTCAATAACAAATTATTAATTGATCCAAATTACGTCAATTTCGTTTAAAGCTGTATTATTGATACATTCGAACATCTGCCAATGACCAACATTTGGGGAGATCATAAAAGTGTGAACGCAGACAGAAAAAAGAAATTTCATATGCACAGTCAAATTTACGAATAACAAAACATTGATAAATTGCTTCAAACATTCTAGAATAATTTTGATCGTTGGACGTGTAATTGCTGAATGTACTAAAATGGAGAAAATTAAAGATTTCTGTGTACGCACATTTTATTTTTGAACAGAAAGGCAGATGAAAGACGGATGAAAATTGGAATGGGGAAAAAAAAGTAATGTTGAAAAAACAAATGTATTATTAATCGTGTTTCTAAGATTGTAATATATTACGGAAACGGAACCACGGATTGCTCAGCTTGTTTTCAACGACGTTAACCCACACACTGCAAGACTTATATTCGATGACTATGAACACATGGAAAGACCACTAACCCTGCCGATATGTATATCACCATTGAAAAAGATGGATTTAAAGCAGAGCTGCATACGTGTTATTTTTAATTGATATCGGATTAGACACTAGTTATTAAACACCGTATGAAAAAAGCGTAAAGTGCAACTGCACACAAAATATTATATGTGTCAAAAGTAATTAAAATCCTAATTTATGGTGACTGTATTTATTGGATACTGTACTGGATTAATTGTTCAGCTATATTATTGAATACATTGAATAATAAAACCAGATATGGATTGATAGTGTGTTTAGCCTTTTAATAAGCTTTTGAGTCTGTTCAATATTGAATTTGGGAATTTTCACACCAATTATACATAGGCTTAGATGCTGTGATAATAATAAATCAGGCTGTTTGGCTGGGTTTTTAAGTAATGGTAATATATCATCTTTCTTTCCGGCTGAATGTTGCGTAGCAAGGAGACCTTCTCTCACCACATCTTTTTTATAAATTCGTATTAGGAATGCGATAAACATCCATATATTAACATAATTAATATTTTTCCTTATGTATATTTGATAAATCAAAATGTAGATGACTCCTAAGTTTGAGACATCAATAATATTCTCACAATAAATCCATGACCCTAATTATTTTGCATTTTTCTTATTTCCATTAAATGTTACTTTTGCGGAATATAACAAAACAAAACTTAAAATCATTTTGGATTGGTGGAAAAAGCGTTAGTGGTACAACGAACTTGAATAAAAAAGACTATATGATTGAATCGGGAATATTAATTATTTATACTGTATTTTATTATTATTTTTTTTATAGTACCACTTAAAACTTATAGATAATAAACTACAGTATGAATATAGAATATTTTCCGATAGATACTTAGGTTGTCAACGTACACTTGATTAAAAAGAACCAAAAAAAAAATAAACAACATGATAAATGGACTTTTTGACATTTGCCATTAATCGGAAAGATATGCGGAAACAAAATATTAGCATAATTTATGTTGGTTAATGTTTAGTTGCATTACATACCTAAATATTATCTTCTTTGAATTTGAAAGGAACATAAGAGGATCTACAATTAAGAGAAACGTTTTGATTAAGAAATTATATATATATATATATATTATTATTATTATTATTATTATTATTTTAGGTGGGTTGTAGGAGTATGAGGACGACGAAACTGCCTACAACCCACCTAAAATAATAGTATATATATATATATATATATATATATATATATATATATATATATATATATATATATATATATATATATATATATATATATATATATATATATATTAACCCAGTCGTGGCTGTCTCGTTTCTGTTGCTTCAATCGTGAACGTCATGTTGCTTTTAATCTAGTTTTGAATGCCACGCATCCGTTGTCTCAGTCTTGGATGCCACGCATCCGTTGTCTCAGTCTTGGATGCCACGCATCCGTTGTCTCAGTTTTGGATGTCACGCATCCGTTGTCTCAAACGTGGCTGTCAGTATTTAAATGAACGTTGTTTAAAACGTTCATTAGCTTGTATTGCAATAATTCTCTAATGTGCAGTAGGTTTTTCTGTATCTTTAAACATATGTGTACAATCTATATTTACATGGCTTTTGAAATTTTCCACTTTACTTTAGGTCGTATGCTAATCTTTATTTGTATACTTATCTCCAGCGAAAGGAGCCAACATTTTATTGCATGTCTTTTTTGATAATGTTTAATCAAATTCCAACATTTGCATAAAACCTTCTGCGTAAAAGATTGGCATAACATATTTATTATGCAATTGACAGTGATTGATGATGAAAATGTTCTAACATTTCAGTTTTATATCACATTATGCTCTGTATTGGTGGACTCAGACATGGCTAGCAATTATTTATTGACTATCGCAGCTGTCATGTGTTTATTGATTTACTGATTCAATCTTGACTGTAATGTATCTGTTGACTCGGCCGTGGCTGCCATTTTCATGTGGATCCAGACGTGACTGCCATGTTGTTGAATTGTTTGTATATGTTGATACAATCGTGGCTGTAAAATATCTATTGAATCGGTCGTGGCTGTCCTTAAAGTAAAGTTGCTGAATAGTTGAAAACGTTCATTGGCTCTTAATTGAAATAATTATCGTTTGGTGTGGTAGTTTTCCCATCTTTTTAAATATCTATATTTACAGGAGTTTTTAAATTAGTTAATGCATGTGGAAAAGTATTATGCTTATCTATATATTGTATATTATTCTAAAGTCCATCTCCATGTGTGAAGTCTCCGGTAGTGAAAACACAGAAGTATCGTCCGATTTTTAAGCTGAGAGTCTCCAATTGTTGTATTATCTAAAATCTGCATATTTTCCTCTCCTGTTTTAAACTTTGTAACGTCGAATATTTCAAATACAAGAGCAAATATTGCGAGTGGTGAGCATTTCAATAGAGTTTGATATCCGGTCGTGTGGTGAGTATTTCAATAGAGTTTGATATCCGGTCGTAATAAGGACACTAAAAGACACTTATTGAATTACGTTTATGTTAGATTACTGATGGTTATATGTATGTTGTTGTTGGAGAAAATACCAATTTTGTTTTTGATTTCGTTTACCTTAATATACAATATATTTTTTTAATATTTATAGAAGGCAATAATAATCTATACTGACCTAATATTATGTTTCTTACTTCACCAAGCATAATATATTAAGCATTACTAGACGGGGTATTATAAGAAAACAATACTGAAAATAGGGTTAGTATACTATGGTTAGTGAGATTACAGTAATGTTGCTATCACAATAGAGAAAACATCTACTAATCTATATTAGTTTATCCATATATAATTACTTACTTGTATATGTTATATGCAACATCTCCTATTTTGAGGCCGGTAATGCTTTTCGCGAAAGTTGTGTTGTTACGAAAAACTAATCTGACCAGCTCATATGAAAAAAAGCCTTACAGTTAAGATTTAAGCCTTTTATTTTGTTTAAAAGACAACACAATAGACAATCCATCCTTTTACACCGAATATTTACCAGACCTGATCTAATTTTCGCTAACTACATTTAAGCTAAGCTTGCTTTGCTCTGAGAACGATAACATGTGGTACGACAGAATGATATACAGATTTACAATAATACAAATGAAAGAAGTAGAAAACAAGAACGGATTAATTTTGAGTTGGTTATTCGTATCATGTTTAAAGAAATGTGATAGATTACTTGTCACGAATCTTAATATTGTTTAATTTTGGATGTCCGGATTAGGTGACTAACAAACGTAACAATATGCCAGATAAAAATATGAACAACAAATCAGATGCACTAATGCAATTAAAACATTTACTTCATTTAGCGTTATTTGCAACATCAACGGCTGTATTCTTTTATGTAAGCCGTCATGCAGAATCATTTTCTAAGACGTCATGTAGAATCATTTTCTAAGCCGTCATGCAGAGTCATTTTCGCGAACGATCTATCAAAATAAATTTTATTTAAAATCTATTTGTATGATTGCAACAAAAGTATTTTCAAGGTAATGGGTAATGGTATGCATAATTCATTATTAAATCAACGAGCACCGTTTTTTATTTTGTTAGGCTGTCAGATAATTAATTTTCAAAATGTCATTTGTTATCTTTCCACCGCAATGTATTTGCCGGAAGGATCCTGTCTAGCTATCATCAATTTGAAGAAGGAAAAAAAAGCAAAACAAAACAATACGATTCAAAAGGCTGATATTATTCGTGAATGTTGCAGTGTTACAATCAAAGGGGCTTATTAATAAATCATTGCCTAGTGACAATAATATTTTCGTGTAGGGTTTTATGTTTGTTTTTATGTTCTTAGCTTTATTTTCTTATTTTCTTTTCTGCCTGCACGAAGCGCAAGCTATAGATTGATCCCGTTATCCTGTCTCCATGATGCGGGCGTGTCTCTTGGAAGTAGGCACATCGATGAAGTATGTTTGTAATTAGACTAGCTCACCTTCTGATTGTACATAAGAAACGCAATTAGAGAAACATAGTTCTCGGAAACCAGAAGTCACATATCAATCAGCAATCTAATACACTAGTATTTGCTTTCTTAACACGCTTGATGGATTGGACCATACTTACATGGGGGAGGGGGAAGAAGATGGCGTTTTGAAAATAATTGATTTACAAAATTTGCAGTTGCTTGACATGATGGGATATAAATATTTAGTTTTAGAGTTTTATGTTTGTTTCTATGTTCTTAGCTTTATATCTTGTATCTTTTGAGATTTTATAATAGTTATGGCACAGTGAATGCAAATTTAACTTTGGAATACGGTTTTTAAAAATGTAACAGTTATTCATTGTAAAGAGAATGTTAAAATATACTTGGGTCAGAAATGACGCAAGAGAATATTGGAAACCTGTCCAGTGTCAACCTGGACTTACCCTTTATATCACAGAGACTAGTATTAATAACATGTAAACCCTTTATATCACAGGGACTAGTATTAATAACATGTAAACCCTTTATATCACAGAGACTAGTATTAATAACATGTAAACCCTTTATATCACAGGGACTAGTATTAATAACATGTAAACCCTTTATATCACAGAGACTAGTATTAATAACATGTAAACCCTTTATATCATAGAGACTAGTATTAATAACATGTAAACCCTTTATATCACAGACTAGTATTAATAACATGTAAACCCTTTATATCACAGAGACTAGTATTAATAACATGTAAACCCTTTATATCACAGACTAGTATTAATAACATGTAAACCCTTTATATCACAGAGACTAGTATTAATAACATGTAAACCCTTTATATCACAGGGACTAGTATTAATAACATGTAAACCCTTTATATCACAGGGACTAGTATTAATAACATGTAAACCCTTTATATCACAGACTAGTATTAATAACATGTAAACCCTTTATATCACAGGGACTAGTATTAATAACATGTAAACCCTTTATATCACAGAGACTAGTATTAATAACATGTAAACCCTTTATATCACAGGGACTAGTATTAATAACATGTAAACCCTTTATATCACAGGGACTAGTATTAATAACATGTAAACCCTTTATATCACAGAGACTAGTATTAATAACATGTAAACCCTTTATATCACAGAGACTAGTATTAATAACATGTAAACCCTTTATATCACAGGGACTAGTATTAATAACATGTAAACCCTTTATATCACAGAGACTAGTATTAATAACATGTAAACCCTTTATATCACAGAGACTAGTATTAATAACATGTAAACCCTTTATATCACAGGGACTAGTATTAATAACATGTAAACCCTTTATATCACAGACTAGTATTAATAACATGTAAACCCTTTATATCACAGGGACTAGTATTAATAACATGTAAACCCTTTATATCACAGAGACTAGTATTAATAACATGTAAACCCTTTATATCACAGAGACTAGTATTAATAACATGTAAACCCTTTATATCACAGGGACTAGTATTAATAACATGTAAACCCTTTATATCACAGAGACTAGTATTAATAACATGTAAACCCTTTATATCACAGAGACTAGACGTAATTACATTATACTGAAAGAAGGTAAATCTAAATTAGGGTATAGAAGTTATTTTTCACATTTGGATGAAGTTGCAAACTGAATACAAGTTTTTTTAAAACTTAGTAAATGGAACTCAGTGGCTAATAATTGAATAGTATACTTGATGTTTCCTGATATGATTGACATCAATAAAAACAACATTTGGTTTGATACTATCTTTCATTTAAAACGCGTTCAGGTATTTTAATATGCATTGTTTTTGGTGTTCTTACAATACTGAGTAGTAAGACATGAAACATCCTCTCTTACCGCATCCTTTTATAATTTCTGCTGAGTAAGCACAAACATTACCCATCCATTATCGGAATTATAATTAACAATTCTGAATAATGAGTTAGTTAGTACGCAGATGACTAGACACTAATTCTGAATGTAGATAAATATTCCGTGCAATATGATACCTTAAAATAATGGATTTGTTTGCTCAATGCTCCGAATTAAAGGTCAAATTTGAGACAAAATAACAGAAACCAAACAAAACAAAACAACCCCCTAGAATTGTTTTTAGGTATGGAAAGAGAATGTGGTGTAGAAAAAAAATAGTGATCACAAAGTACAACCTTCACAAATATATATTTATTCTGTGGAAAATACAATCGATTAAAAGCTACTTAATTAGTCATTTCGACGTGCTTCAATAACTGGAATATGATTGATCCAAGCCTGAGCCTTACCAGTCAAACGAAAACCAAACCAAACCCAAACAAAACAAAACAGCCCCCCCCCCTCCAAAAAAACCCTCAAACAAACCAACAACCTCCACAAACAAAACATATATATATATATATATATATATATATATATATATATATATATATATATATATATATATATATATATATATATATATATATATATATCACTATTATGTATTCAAAGATGAAAATAATAAACGACGATTACTTACCAACAGGTTGGGAATTTGGGATAAATAGTTCCGTAATTACTGTCTTGGTAACTTTTAGAAATATTAAAGGAAGGATGTTGAATGGAATGTGTATTACTGAGATGATAGATATAATGAAGGTGACAATGATGACAAAGTAAAGACACAAAATGTGAATTGAGATTTTTTCATTTTTCTTTTTGTGGTTGATATTGCTGTGACGGCATATTCCGATAATAGAAATAGCGAGACATTATAACATTCAGTCTTATGCGAAAAAGATGAACGATGTGTAAAACAATGTAACAGTTATTGATTGCAAAGTTTACAAATTCAACTCAGCTGAATAAGTTCCCAGTTTGAATGAATTTGTTAATTTTATCTGGATTAGCTATACTATTAAGGTAACATATTAACACTTGCGAGAATAAACATGCATGGTGTATGTGTTTGCATATGTCCGCGCTATGGGCATTCGTTACACATTGAATCAGTGGTTTTGAAATCAAAATATAACATTGTTTAATTGCATGAGAGAGAGAGAGAGAGAGAGAGAGAGAGAGAGAGAGAGAGAGAGAGAGAGAGAGAGACTGGAATTTGTCACAAGTCATCCTTCCATACATCTAATCTGATAAAATATATTATCAAATACAGAATTAAATGTTGTGGTCTTTTAAGATAGGTTGTCTTAACACACTTTCTCATTTTATCTTTTTATCTCTTCTTTTTCATCTGATTGAAGACGATTTCAGTCCTAAATATACCATGAATTAATATATCAGCTTGCCATAATACATTTGCCATATAATAAAAAACGTAAGCAAAAAATTGGCATCTGGTTAATAGGTTTATTGAAATAAAAGTTACGATCTGTATCCAGTCCCAAATGGTATGTTTTGTTTTTCATCTGGCAGACACAGTGAAATTTGAAGTTATTAAATCTTCTTCTTAGGTACTGATGTTAAAATTTGAACGAAAGAGATCATGAATTCGAACGCAGAGATTCTTCCGTCTCTTCCTAAAATAAGAAAAAGAGTAAGTTAAAGGCAGGTTATGGATATAATCTGTGGATTGTAGTCCAATCTATAGGGCGGGATAAATGATAGCGATTCCGGTCCTGTTTCTTGTATGTCACAAGGTTGACCTACTCTCACTTGTCAAAGATGGAGAGAGAGAGAGAGAGAGAGAGAGAGAGAGAGAGAGAGAGAGAGAGAGCATTCGAAATAAATGTTGGAAATTAGACAGGATGATAGCGACATTTCAAATAACTATATACTGATAGGCTTTTTATATATCATTACCATACAAACATATTCTACCATGTCTCAAATGATTAGAATATATATTAAATATCATTATCATACAAACATATTCTACCATGTCTCAAATGATTAGAATATATATTAAATATCATTACCATACAAACATATTCTACCATGTCTCAAATGATTAGAATATATATTAAATATCATTACCATACAAACATATTCTAACATGTCTTAAATGATTAGAATATATATTATATATCATTACCATACAAACATATTCTACCATGTCTCAAATGATTAGAATATATATCATTCTGTAAATCACTACTCTTATTTCTAATTCTAGTACGCAGAATGGATAACTTCCAGTTTACAACGAATAAATGAGTATAAGCGTGTGTCTTCTCTACGTTACCTCAGAAGAAATAATAGTAATTTTCCCTTTTTAATGAAACTAGAAGTGAGTTTCAATCACGAATAGAAGAGTGTAATAATAGGTTCTGATTATTTAGAGTCTGGCTTTAACATGAGTAACGCTATTCATATTACTAAGGTTATACATATTGGTAGGAGGTCAGCCAGCTACGAAGGAGAGATTCCGTCAAACAAGTTTATGAAAGAAACAATTTTTATGGCACTATTTTATATTTGCTAAGATAGACCAAACATTTTCTTTATAAATCATATGACAAAAGACAATTCTAGTTTGCCCAGTTAACATCTTCCTGTGTCTAATTTTAATTTGTCTAATTTGAGAGTGTGGTTAACCGAAGAACCATCTCATACAACATTAAGTGCATTCTAATAAAGGGTGGATATATATTCAGCTAACCTTATATTTAAGTGTTTGTATGGCAGTTTTCACATTTCGGTACGACATAAATATCTGATGTGGAACATTCTCATGTCTCGGTCCAAACCCCAACGTAGATTATTTTTCTCACCCAATATTATCCTTTAAAGTAAAAAAAAAAACCTCTTTCTTAGTGTTCACGACCCAATGTTTACATGCGGCGTATGAATACAAATATGCTAATGAGGGCTGTGGTGTGACCGTTGCATCCGAAGTACACAGTTCATACGCGTGAGCAAAGAAAAATAACAACATAAAACATCGCATAGTAATGAGGTATTATCACATTTAATATATGGAAGTTAAATCAAATTGACAATAAATAATTAATATTTATTAGAAAGAAACTGTTTCCTTTCATCATTTCCAAGTTTGAGTACCCCACTCTCCCGTATAAAAGACCCTTGTCACCCTCTAAATATGCGGACCCTAAAGGATAACCATGTGCTAAACTTTCAAGTTCACGGATTCTTTGAAAAGTTATATTTCCGTCTTCGAAATATGGCTAGTGATGCAGTTAAATTTACTTATGGACTAGTGTGTTGAGGAATAAATGATTCCTTCTGGCTGGTAAGTGTATTATTTGTCAATAAATATTGCAGGTATATTCAGCTGGAGCACAATGGAAATGCTTAGCCAAATTATAACAGAACATGCTTGACATAACACATTTCTGGCTGTTGCTAAGCTTTCCGTTGTTGTTTAGAGAGTTGGGATGCTATGAAGTGTATAGGTATATAGTGTTATGTGCATGGATCAGTGTTTTCTGACATAGTTCATTTCACACACCATTGAGAATTTTATCCTATCTTTAGCACAGTAAATTTTCAGGTCAGCTTCATTAAATGTAGCTAACAGTATATACTATGTTTCACGCGAAGTGTTTACAACTAGTTTGGTTGCTTTAGTAACATTTAATGATGATGATCTGAAAATGTACTGAGCTAGTCCTGCATATAAGATAAACTTGACCATGCTAGTTAGAACGAACTAACATAATATCAAAACCTCGAAATAGTATGCGTGTGTGTATTTGTCTCTATCAAAATGTTTTTGTTTGGTGTGTTTTCTAAGACAGATTGACCTTAAGTAACTATGTTTTGGTTATATATTATTTGTTGTTGTTGTTGTTGTTGTTGCTGTTGTTGTTTTTTTGAGAACAACTATGGCACAGCAGAATACAAGAAGGGTGTCTTTTGTTAAAAGTAGTTCTGAGCGCGTGGACACCATGACTGAGACGATTGGTCTGAGATGACTAGACTGAAAAAAGAAAAGTAAGGTTAGCAAAACAGCTAGATTTCTCTTTCGCTTGGGTGAGAAATATATAATCTATGTTGGGGTTTGGACCGAGACAATGAAATCCCAGCCTAGTGGTTACATTAGTTGTCTCCCCCGAGGCTTGTCCGAGTGGGGAGACATATAATGTAACCCCGCGGCTGGGATTTCATTTTCTCACCCAAGCGACACGAGAAATCTAGCTATTTTGCTAACCTTATGTTTCTTATCTCAGTTCAGACTCTAGTCATCTCAGACCAATCGTCTCAGTCATGGTCTCAGTCCGCGAGAGTGGCGGGGTAACGACTTGATGGAGTAACTGATGGGTGTTAGATCCGCACACATGAATTCAACGCTTGATGTATTTAGCCATGTTTATGTCAAGAAGAAGACGTCGATATTCTGGTCGTTGATAAAAATGACTATTTATGTGCGCTATTCCGGTGGTCATACTGACTGGGCGTTGAATAATGCAATACGCAATGGTATCTCTGGCATAGTTGACACAATGGTTGACGATTTATTATGGATTTCTAAATTAATGGCCGAATTTTTTAATTGTTTATCTGGAAATGGCGAAAGGGAGATAACTGGAATTGTTCTTTCTGTTCTACGCGTATCAGCTTTGAAACAACGTTTCTTTTCTCGCTTCCGCTTACATTTAAGTAATGATGTATCATTAAATAAACTCAGAGCTGTGTGTATGACTCTTTGTATTGCATTTTGTCTCATGGGGGTAAGGGCGTTGGATTTTGATAAATGCAAATAAGGTTTATTAGCTGGTCTAGGAAGCATGCCGTCTAAAACAACAAATAATGCTGATATGTAGAATGTTGGGTTTTAAAAAATTACTTTTGTTCTTGGGGGTGGGGATTGGGGGGGGGGGGCTGCGAGGTTAGGATATTCACTGTTGATAATGAATATAAGTTTGCTGTTGGTATGTTATGGTGGATCAGCAAGTATAGACCATAAGATACTGATATCATGCAATACTGCCAAAATGAAGTAGTGTTTTCTTCATTGGCAACAGTTAATTGTATCGTTACAATAACAAAAATATATGTCGACTCGACAAAATTCAGCATCGCAAAGATATATGGACCCAGTTGAAACGGTACCAATATTTTTGACGCTATTGTTAAACCATACGTAGGTAATTTATATTTCGTCTTGTTTCCGGACGATTCTGTAACAAACTCTGAATTCTCTCTTCCTTTTCTTCCCTCTGGTTTTTAATTTGGAAAATATTATTTATTCGTGCAGAATATTATTTATTCGTGCAGAATATTATTTATTCGTGCAAAGCATTATTTATGCGTGTAAAATGATTTACTCTTACAAAGTATTATTTATTCGCGCATAATATTATTTACTCGGGCATAATATGATTCATTCGCGCAAAATATGATTTAGTCGAGCAAAATATTATTGTTTCGTGCAGAATATTATTTGTTCGTGTAAAATATGATTTATTCGTGTAAAATATGATTTGGTCGTGTAAAATATTTCTTCTTGTAAAATATGATTTAGTCGTGTAAAATATTATGTATTCGTGTACAATATAATATATTCGTGTAAAATATGATTCAGTCGTGTAAAATATGATTTATTCATGTAAAATATGATTTAGTCGAGCAAAATATTATATTTTCGTACAAAATATTATTTGTTTCTGTAAAATGTTTAATTCATGTAAAATTTGATTAAATAGTGTAAAATATGATTTATTCGTGTAAAATATGATTTAGTCGTTTAAAATATGATTTATTCATGTAATATATTTTTTATTCATGTAAAATATTGTTTAGTCGAGCAAAATTTTATTTATTCGCGTAAATGGTTATTTATTCCTGCAAGATCTGATTTATAAATGCGAAATATTTTCATGCCATTTATTATTTATGTGCAAATTATTATTCGGTATTCTTCATCTTAGGATTCAAAAATCATGTCGTGATACAAATTTACGAGGTCTTTCTAATTGGTACAGTATTTAAAGTTGAAAAGTATACAAGCATTATGTAAAGCTTTTAAATTAACTTACTGACTGCTGAATCTGCGGTATTGAACGTCGTTATAACATCGGGTAAAGTAACGGCGCCGTTTTTGTCGGCGTCAAATACTTCAAATATCCTGTTCGCCGTCGCAGCATCAAATAGTAGGATACCAGTATCGATGGAGAGCCACTCTTGTCTTGAGATGGAGTTATCACCTAATATGCAGAATATATCCGTTGATAAATACGAGAAATAACAGATGGAACAATTAAGTATATGCGTGCGAGTTTCATAAACTTCCTGTGTTACACAATTTTCATAAAATATAGAAATATTAAAATGTGATACGGCTGAGCACTTTAAAGTTGCCTAAATATTTACGATGCACTCCACAGTCCCACCCTAACAAAAGACCCCCATCCACCCTCACACAACGATATAGAAAAGCAAAACACAATCTAAATCTATATCTTACAAATTTCGTTTCTTTTTTTGCTTGCTTTTTAAGTCTGTGTTTTCATGTCAACTGATCAAGCTAGAACGTTTAGCAATTGATACACAATAGCAGTGTTTTATCAAGCTAGAACGTTTAGTAACTGATACACAATATCAGTGTTTATCAAGCTAGAACGTTTAGCAATTGATACACAATAGCAGTGTTTTATCAAGCTAGAACGTTTAGTAACTGATACACAATATCAGTGTTTATCAAGCTAGAACGTTTAGCAATTGATACACAATAACAGTGTTTATCAAGCTAGAATGTTTAGCAATTGTAACACGATAACAGTATTTTATTAAGCTAGAACGTTTAGCAATTTATACACAATAACAGTGTTTATCAAGCTAGAATGTTTAGCAATTGTAACACGATAACAGTATTTTATTAAGCTAGAACGTTTAGCAATTGATACACAATAGCAATGTTTTATCAAGCACGCTGTTTTAGGTTATGTACTTCTATAAATGAAGGCGTGCCCATCTTGACCTATATCTCGAGATGATGTTATTTAGAAGCATATATCTTTCATTTGTAACCAGTCTTTAAAATTCACTATACAGTCCAATTGTTAGTCAGTTTCTCAGACACTAGCCAATCAGATCTCTCTAAGGGCCAACTTTCCTTCTTGTCAATTAAGCTCAAAGACAGAGCCAAGGATAAATTATACTCACCCCACCACACATTCCCATACTGAAGTATTGATCTGTTACCCGTAACATTAGAGATTTTTTTTCATAATACTTTGCATCCCGATTTTTTCAAACAGTCACTTCATTACTTACGCCCATTACTGCAAAATGGTGTAAAATGCCCCCAAAAGACAATCCGTTGTTCAGCATACTTTTGTACCTACTGAAATTTAATCCCAGTAATCAGACAACTGTTTAAGATCGCATCATACAAGTATTATATCTCCATCATGTTTGACTGTGCAGATTGATACATATAATGTCAGTGATAACATTGTAATCGACTTAAGGAAAAAGCTTATAGTGAAAGCAATCTATTTACCGTTGAAATCTTTATCCAGGATAATGCTAATGAATTCATCAAGGCTGATATAACCATCTCTTGGTGTTCGATCCGTCAGCGTAAACATTCCTAATAACTTTTGATGTAGATCACCGTCATACTTGCTGCAACAATAAATACAATTCTTGAGATCTTCAGTTTTTCGTCTAATTGAAACTGGATGTATACTTCATTTTTGTCCTGTTAACGCAAAGTAGGGAATGCATGAAAAGGAATCTGTTACGGAGTAGGCTGAAAGCACATGTTAATACGCTCTTCCTTATTAATATACATATGTCACGTGCTCGATCCAAAACACATATGAGAGCCTTTGTTTTGTCTAATTCAGTATCAGTGTGTTGATGTTGCAAATTCTGCCAAGACTAACCAGGGTCAGATGTCAGTGTGTTTCTTTAATCCATAATCTAGGTACTAAATAGTCTTGCATGTGTTAGTATGCCGTTAAATACCCATCCACACAATAACTAATCAATCATATGCAGCACGGTGAGCATGACGCCAGCAAAAACATCTAATTCATTGCATCCGAAATCCCAGTTTGATGATTGGTGTAGGCATTATAGGTGGAGACACTAGCGTCTGCTGCGCACAGGCAATCTCAATGACCGAAGACAATGAAGAATCACACCTATTTAGAATATGGGTGCATAGTCCACGTACCTAACTAACCCACTTGCTTATGCCTAGGTGACACTATATAATGCTCGATTAATAGACTTGTCCTCTGTTTAAGAAATATTGCTCTTGAACTCGCATAACTCAATAATGTCGTAGTCTAGCGTAATTATATACTGATGAACTCGCATAACTCAATAATGTCGTAGTCTAGCGTAATTATATACTGATGAACTCGCATAACTCAATAATGTCGTAGTCTAGCGTAATTATATACTGATGAACTCGCATAACTCAATAATGTTGTAGTCTAGCGTAATTATATACTGATGAACTCGCATAACTCAATAATGTCGTAGTCTAGCGTAATTATATACTGATATATGCGAATACCTTAATAACATAAATAAAAATCCAGCTTCACTACGGTTTTATTTTTAGAATTAAGGCAGACAGGAATCTATCAAAATGTTTTGTTTGTAACTGTTAACTTCATGTTACTCTTTGCAAGATAATATCTTATCTTATTGTGAAACATAAACTTGAATTAACTGTTAACTTTTGATGTTTAATGTCCATCATATTAAAGGTCAAGTTAAAGGTTGGTGACATATTTTTGAGGTTATCTTTGCATGCAAATTAACGTAAACAATATTATAATTACTTTACAAAAGAAAATAAAAGCAAAGAGCGAAGAGAAGTGGACGTTTTGACCGAATAAATTTACCTCAGCTGTCCGTAGGTAATCGCTTGTAGTGTAAATAGTCTGAAATGGCAGAAATGTATATTAATATCATTATTTGGACAATAAACAGTACTGGTTTTGTTTTAAGTTTAATTTATCAACGTTTAACAGCGTCCAACCCAATTCCTATGCTCATCCAGGCGCTTTCACCTATCGATACTTACCTGCAATTTCACAAAACTACGCATAGGTAAAAAATTAAAAGCATTTGTCTGGCATCTATACAGAATAAACCAACACCCATCTAAACATCATCAAAATGACAAATCTTATTTTTCATAGGGTAACAATTGCTGCAAACAAGGACATATCTCTATTAGTTCTGTATGTTAACATACGTCTATATTGGCCTTTTAATATAATTAACCCTACTAGGTTGTAACTATGCTGAAATTATACATGTTTTAAATAAACTGATATAACGATATGGTCAAAGTAATCAACTTACATGAAGAGAAATAAGGCTGCATGTTGAGCTGCGTTCCTCCCCATTTGAATGCGACAGGTAGTATCATACAAGAAAAGGTCACTAAAGAAACTCTTACACAATACTTTATCCGTATTTATATACAGTTTACATGTATTAAGTTTCATAAAAAGTTCAAAACGTAATATTTCTATAGCAATGATTGATAATAGCTTTCTCTGTCACTATGTAATGTATTAGAAATAAATTGGAAGATGACGCTAATTAATCTTTTCTTTCTTTGTAATTGATTGTATAAGCTGTTAGACAGCATTTTACCTGTATACGTTTCAACTTTGAGCCAAACACTCTGTAAATTTATATGCAATTCGGGAGACATGTGACGTCTAAGTTAATTTTACTACGACAAAAAGTACTGTGTGTTTGTGTGTGTGTGTGTGTATATATATATATATATATATATATATATATATATATATATATATATATATATATATATATATATATATATATATTTATTTATATACATACATACATACATACATAGTGTCGAAAGAAAGAGATTGAAAAGATATAATTCCCTAGGATATTCTTGCAAATATTACAAAGTCAGTTTATATAGGTACAGACTTTAAACAAAGACAAACGTTGTTTTTATGCTGGTCACATTCAAGGTTTTGTATTGTACATACATGAAATCAATGTGCCAAACATTTGCCATGTATTTACAGCATCACATCTTCTTTTTCTTCTTCTTCTTCTTCTTCTTCTTCTTCTTCTTCTTCTTCTTCTTCTTCTTCTTCTTCTTCTTCTTCTTTTCCATATCTCTGCACAATTTCTATTGCATATCATCGACGTGGGCTCTTGCATGTTTTGACAACAAACGCCATACTTCTCTCTCCTGTGCAGTCCTCATTATAACTCTCTTCCCCACGTCGTATCTAGCCAGTGCTGATTTCATCCATGTCGTTTTTGGACGCCCTACTTTCGCCGTTTTTTCTACTCTACCGTGCAGTACAATATTCGCTATCCTGTTCTTATCCATCCTTATCACATGTCCTAGCCATTGGTGTTGTCTCTCGTGCACTTTTTGCATGATTGTCTCTGTCTGATTAAGAGCCTTTCTGATGTCTTCATTTCTCATCCTGTCCATAATGTGAACTCCTAGAATCTTTCTAAGCGCCGTCATATCGAACACAAGTAGATTCCTCTCCTCAGCGCTTCTTACTGTCCAAGCTTCGCACCCGTTCAGGGCAATTGGGACTATAAGAGCTTGGTATAGTCTCATTTTCGTCTCACTCTTGACATACTTGTTTTTCCAGATGTTGTCCAACTCGCTCATCACTTTCAAGGCTGTGGCTGTACGTATTTCGATGTCCTTCGCGCTTCTGCAATCTTCAGTCAAGGTAGTTCCAATGTATTTAAAACTGTCCACATGCTGTAGTTTCTTTCCTCTAAGCAATAGTGCCTTCTCATTTCTCCTTTATACTATTCCCGCGTCTTTGGTACTCACTAGCATCCATTATGTCTTGGTCTCACTAATTTCTTGTCGATACCTTGCGCTGATCTCATCGAATTTGTCCAGAAGGAGTTGAGCTTGTCCAAGCAGTTCGGCCAGTAGACCAATGTCGTCGGCAAAACGTAGGTTGTTAATTTTTCTGCCACTTATGCGTGTCCCAACGTCTTCTAGGCCATCGAGTGCCTCTCGCATGATATGTTCCAGGTAGATGTTAAATAGATCTGGAGATAAAATGCAGCCTTGTCGCACTCCAATCAATTGCCGAAACCATTCTGTCACATCGTTTCCAACTCTGATAGTGCTTTGCGTTCTCTTGTACAAATTTTAAATAAAATTGATCAGCTTTGGATGTATGCCATAATGGTGTAGTACCCTCCACAAGCCTTGGTGCCATACACGATCAAAGGCTTTCTTGAAGTCTATGAAAATCATGTACAATACCTTGTCTTGCAACGCGAGGTACTTCTTTGCTATCAATCGCAGTGAGAAAATTTGTTCAATTGTGCCTCTTCCTGGTCTGAAACTGGCTTGCTCTTCCGACATCTGCGCTTCAATTGTATTCTTCATTAGGCTCCTGATTATTTCCAATATGATCTTACTTGCGTGACTAATGAGGCTAATCGTTCGGTAATTCTCAGATTTGGTAGTGTCCCCTTTCTTCGCGATGGTGACCACAATAGACTTCGTCCAAATTGTTGGGAATTCTCCAGCATCCCAAATCTTGTTGCAGATCTTGTGCATAATTCGTATTACCGTTTGTCCACCTCCCTTTATCAGTTCTCCTTCGATGCCATCAATTCCAGGAGCTTTATGCGGCTTGATCCTTGCAATAGCCTTCCTCACTTCACTTTTAAGGAGATTCGGTTCAACTTCATCCCTCTTACAGTTTGGACAAAGTTGTTCGAGTACGCTCTCGTCTGTTTCTATTTTTGCGTTGTAGAGGCTCTTACCATAATTGTGCCATCTTTGGAGAATGTCTAAATCTTTGGTGAGTAGGTTACCATCCTTGTCTCTAATGTTTCAACGCCTATCCTTCAGTTTCACATCTTTGAGCGTTTTGACCTTTTGAAAGAGAGATCGCATGTCATTCTTGCGGTTTGCTTCTTCTGTTTCACGGCATTGTTTGTTAAACCATTCTTCACGGCATTCCTCAACCTTATTGTCTATGGCATTCTTCAGCTGTGTGTATTGACGTTTCCAATCTTTAACTTTCGGATTTCTCTGATTCTTATTTATCTTCGTTTTTATTGCCCGTCGTTCATCAGCCAGGTTGAGTATCTCGCCACTGATCCATGGGTCTTTCTTGTACCTCTTGAAACCAGTCTCTACTTCAGCTGCCTCTTTTATCGTATGGTTAACAATTTCGAGTGCTTCATCTAGGCTTTCCTTTTCGATCATGTTGCCGAGTGCTTCAAAGCGATTCTTGATCGCTATCTCATATCGTTCTTTGACTTCAGGAATACGCAGCCTTTCAATGTCCACCTTCTTCGCAGTATCACATAACTATTTGGATAAAAGCTATAGAGTAAATTAAATTGAACAATATGAGATAGTGTATAATACAGAAAGTCAGATAAATGCAGCATATATAGCTTGTTGCATATCTTGCTGCAACAAACAGGTGAGTTGGACAATGAACAAACAAAAAAGTGCAGCATCAAAGGAAAGATCAATGTTGATCAAAAGTAAACCGATGAATTATGTAGTGTATATGCAGTATAGCACCCTCATACGTCCCGATAGTTGTATATAGAATTTGGAAACAACTTTACAAATGTGTACTTCCTGAATGCGTCATTAGTCTTCTGGATCTGTTAAAGTACCACCATACGCTCCAGGCGGTCGAAAAGGCAGTTAAACACAGATTAGTCTGGCTCGAATGAATGATTTCCAAGCAACGCACAGTGTCGCTGCCCACGGTTTTAGGTGTACGAAACCTATGAGACCTTAGAGAAAAAGTAGCACACACGGCAGAATGGGAATCCTTGAAAAAGTGATTGAAGGGTTACAAAGCTGAGACCATTTTGCATAACTGTATGTATTTCTTAAATGCATCTGAATTCGTTATTGAAACTGTGAGAGAGAACTGGGTCAAAGTGTCTCATGTTTACTCTTTCGGTCAAAGTGTCTAATGTTTACTCCTTCGGTCAAAGTGTCTGATGTTTACTCTTTCGGTTAATGTCTGATGTATACTCTTTGTATAGCGTCAAAGCACGATTATATGTGGTTGTGTAGTGGGGTGTAGGATGTTTTAAGCATATGGCCAAGCGTACTCCTTAGCTGGGCAAGATTTGAAGAAACGCAATGAGATGAGGGTGTGAATCCGCATAGGGAAACTAGAAACCTGTTGGATAGAAAGGGCATCGGCGAGTTTATTACGTATACCCGGTTTATGTTGGCAATGAACATGATTATTTAATTTAAGGCTATAGTATAGAAATTTGCGAAAGAAATGCATGATATATATGTCCTTAGATTATTGTTTGCTTATTATTTCAACTAAAGCTTGACTGTCAGTGTGAAAATACATTTATTGGCTAAGTGTTCTCCCAGGGACTCAACTGCCATTATGATGGTGTAAAACTTGAAATGCACATGTCTGATCCCAAATGTCATATTAATTGTGTGTTCCTAGGATCGCACCGTATACAAATGAGGCAGAAGCATCTGTGTACAAATCCAACGGAGGCAGAATCATGTGTTCAAGTCAAACGTGTCAGAAGGGTACCAAATGTCAGGTAAGGATGAAGAACTACTGTTAAATCCGGTTAAAATGTTTGCCTATGATGGATTGCAGCTCCTTGAGAATAATGTTATTTCGAGCCAGATTAACTGTATCAGTTGAGTACATTTTTCTAGTTTGTCCGTGGAGAACCTCCATTTCCAGGGAATCCAACTCTTATCCGAGGTACATCATGGTTGTTGACGGGGCAAATGTAATTTCCGCAGCCATAGGAACGCCAATGTCGGTACATAGTCTGGAAGTGATCGAACTTGTGCTGGCATTGGACACGAATTCATCTAGCATAACACATTGTCCAAACTATCCGTCATGCGTATCATTTGATAACGTCGTGTTCGCTATCCACTGACAAGAGTTTCTATATATGGAACTACAACCCAATGGTAATCATTTGTTCAAATAGTACATGTTCCGCAAACAAAGACAAAACAATCATATTGCATGGGATAAATAGGAAGAATGTGGAAAGTATTTGATATGTCTGTTTTTGCCAAAGCATACCCTACCCAGCTGTGTTATACACGTTTTATCCATTATCAACGCCTTCGTAACGTACTGCTGAGTTGAAATTCAATTGTTAACCGAATTATCCGTGGGAAGGACAGGTGACAAATTAGTCTGAAAGATCCATACCTTTTCTATCGACTAGACCCAGGGGTGACATGTATACTACCAATTCTTTCTGTACATTTTCGTCCGTAATCTGTGCATTAGTTTCAGCTAATTTCAGATTATTACATACCTGTGTTTGCAATGTCTCTTTAAGCCCTAGACCGAAACCCTTTTTAAAACCCAAAACCAGGTATTTAAAAGGCAGGATCAAAATCGTTGAGCCAATATTGCAAGCGGTCAGTCTTGACCGGAGTGGGCAAAGGATCAGCACTATTTTCCGATGCATTTCTTGTTATCCGGGCTAGTGGTTCAAGGTTATTCGGATCTTTGAGAACTAAAAAACTGCTTGTTCCGCCGCTGTGGTTGCTGGTTGTATTGTGGAACTACCTTAAAACGCTTAAAAATTGCTTTGGGTCAGCGAATGAACCAGTGTCCCCCTAAATAATTGAAGCACTTGTGCTGAAAATTGCATGAAAATCCCAATGAACAGCGATCATTTTTGTGCAGCTTCGGATACTTTATGTTTGTAATTTGTGAAGGATTGTTGTCTGTGTAGTTGTTATGACCCGACTCTAGCACAGTCTTCATGTAGAGTTCTAGATTCGTGGCACCCCATTCAAAGTTCCCCTTTTGCAACCAATTCTCTTAAGTTTTCATCCAATTAGCGCGTCTACCTTCAATTGTAATGATAGTTTCCATATGGTGGGAGAGAGAAGTACTAACCAGGGCATATTTTGCACATACAACATAGTGAACGTGCTGCAAGCAAGAATCAACTATTCTATTGTGAGTTGGACGTCCCTAGGTTTTGTTTTGAGAGGATGCTTAAGTTCACAAACAATACTGTGAGTTCCTAAATGTAATTTGAAACCCGCATCCTGCACTTTATTCGGGAGGGTAGAATAGTAAATGAGCCTGCCTATATGTTTGCCTTAACTTTATCAAAGATTAGAGTGGATGATGTGACGGACGAGCTTACAAATTGTGATTGTGAAAGCCCCTCGGAGGCATAAACGATTTGGACTTTACCTGTATCCACAGCTGTACCTGTAAGTGAAGTCGTGGTTTCCATAATGGCGCTGGAGATAATGGATGCTGTTGGTGTATTGTCTTTGCTACTGTGGGTCCAAGTTGAAACCCAGTATGTGGACTATTTTCCGTTGACGGCCTTAGCATACCTACCAGCTGATCAAATTTGTTATGGATCTCCTGTGGGCATACCAGCGGACAAATACCTGACCCTGGCAAACCTAGAGCAAGTCAAAAGAATAAAGTTCCAATTAAAGTCAGCATCGACAAATTGTTTCCATTTCAGCTTCTTCCTATGCACAGTAGGAATTTGGAAGAAATTGACATCAATAATTGCAGAAGCTCCTGACTTGGTATCTCACAAGCAGGAGCTTTCCAATATCACAGTATAATGAACTAGTCAGATAAAAAGTAAGGCCTATAGATTTTCATGGCTATGCTGGTCGAGGTTCAAAATCTCATCACCGGTATAATAGCTGGATTGGTCTGAGTATGAAGGGACGAAAACATACACAGACACACTTTGACTTATTTCTGCCTTTCCAATCATTACTCTTCTGACTGTCCTATTACTTTCGTCTTTACTTTATCTTTAACCAGGCACCACCCGTTGTTTAATCGTTGAATGTGGCTGCGTCAACAGATAGATAGATAGATAGATAGATAGATAGATAGATAGATAGATAGATAGATAGATAGATAGATAGATAGATAGATAGGAAAATCGAGCCTGATAATTGTGTCGACTATTTTTCCCCGTACCCCATCCACATAAATGTTTGAAATTGCGCCGAATAAAAATCGGGACGCAATCGATTCTCTATTTTAAATGACACTGTACACTTTTTTTTACAGATGTAATGACCAAGTATGGGTGTGATGTAGAGGAAAGGTTAGCATAATTTGTGGAATGGACACAAGCTAATATAAGTAAATACTTAACATTCAGGACGATTCGTCTGGGTCAAAATTCCTGGAAACGAATACTGACAACGTGAACCGATAAGAACAGAGAAAATATGTCTTCAGAAAAGGAAAACACGTCCGTACCCTAGAAGTAAATTGGCTGAACTGACGCCATAGTCCGTAGCAGAGAAAATCCCTTTATAGTCGTTAGTTAGATCTCTATATGTGGAACACTACCATTTTTGTCAGTGGCTTAATTTTATCGGTACTAACTTTTCCTATAGGAAAATACCATGATGATTATGACGACAATCGGAAATCTTCGTTAATATCAACCGAATGATAAAATCAGCATACTTAATAATAACCGAATGATAAAATCAGCATACTTAATAATAACCGAATGATAAAATCAGCGGACTTAATAATAACCGAATGATAAAATCAGCGGACTTAATAATAACCGAGCCAATAAAATAAGGAGTCGACGCATATGATATGGGTAGCAGTCCATAATGCAGGGTAATGTCGTGGTTAGTATATTAAATAATATATTAAATCATAAGGCGAATGTATTTAATTGTTTACAAGTTCTATGTCATTGATATGTTTGATATATTTTCAGTGATATTTGAAGTTAGGAATTTGCATTCTTTCAAGTGAATACTTATTCTTTAAATATGTACTCTAATATAAACTACTAAAATATGCTGATAAAAAAATAAATAGATCCAGATTCCAGTTGTAAGTTAGTTTCCTTGGTGTAATTTCCAAAGTAGTTAAATATAACAACCAATGGAAAAAAGTTTTACATCTTACAAGCAACTCTTTACAATTACATATCACCATGTCATACAATCTGCCACAATATATAACAAGTCAAATAGCATGGTCTTTGTCTATGTACGAGCTTCGGTGGCACATACACATGCAAAAATACACACACACACACACACACACACACACACACACCGAGTGGTCTAAAGCGCTTTCCGTTACGGATCACTGCCGTCTCACCTCTGTCTGCGTGGGTGCGAGTCTAAGATTCGGCTAACGCAGCTATGTGAGAAAGCTTTCAAGTAGATTCTCGTGGGTCGGTGGTTCTTTCCGGGGGTTTTCCTGGGTTCTTCCTCCACCAATAATACTGGCCGCCATGTATAGCCTATCGTGTGCTGAAAAATGGCATTAAACCCTAAAACAACAACATACATACATACATACATACATACATACATACATACATACATACATACATACATACATACATACATACATACATACATACATACATACTTGTTAACTACCACTTATGACTAGTGTTGAAGCAGTTCAATTATATAATCTGGGCATTGTTAATTTTCGTTTTAAAAAATTCGATTTTATCCAATGGACACTGTTAAAGATACTACTGAAGGTAGAGACTGCGTTCACTGATATTCTGAAAAAAGTTTCTAGTCCAGCACAAGTCAATTAGTCACGGAACGACATTGTACGATTATTTCACGTATTTCACGTTGGATAAAACAGAAACGGTGACGGAAAACATAACAACAGATTATCCTCGTTATTAAACATAACAACAGATTATCCTCGTTATTAAACATAACAACAGATTATCCTCGTTATTAAACATAACAACAGATTATCCTCGTTATTAAACATGCTTCTAGTATTGTATACACATAAAATCATTTATAGTCACTGAAAATAATAGTCTAGTGTCTTAGTAAATTAATTAAATATTAAATATTATGGAAATCAAAGAAAAGTCTTTCTTGAACAGATGTTTATCTGACTTAATAACAACTAGTAACAAACTGACATTTAAATTATCTGCTATGAATACATGTGATCCATAACTTCAACAATCTTGATTTAAATCTCCGCAATAAAAAATTTACATATGAAGTAACACTCGACTAAACTAAAAGAAATGTTACAGCGCAAATCTGTAACCTAAGCTGTTCGTTTTGTCGTATATAGGAATAAATAAGAACTGAAATGTTGTACTCTCCATGCCTCTCTTCGTCGGGACGGTAACTGAGTTTTAAATAAAAACAATTAAACAAAGACTTTGAAGTAAGGTTGTTTCACGATAAAACCTATATGTGTGTGTTACGAAAATATATTTGGTCTCTGTAATTATTCTCACGGCTGAGTCGTTTAATTATTAGCTTCATTATAAATTTCAGTTATTGCGATTTACAAAAGTGAACATATACATAAAGATTTAAACAAAGAGATCCTAACATGTCAATGTGAAATTATCTCGTGGTTTAAATATTAAACATTGTCCATTTATAATTTATGTCGAGAAGTAAAATATATTTCATGTATCTTTACTAAGAGAAATGGAGAAATGCTCTAGAATTATACATATGCTAAGTTTATGTCATATGTTGGAAGACTTCACCATAATTTATATTATTATATTCACAGCAAAAAACAACCTTTCGATAGAAAACTTGTAAATACAAAAGTCTGCTAAATTGTTTTCATAACGTTGATAAATGAAAGAATAAGCATAGTGGCACTGCATATGAAAATAATAGAACCTCAATCCATGGTACTGTTGCACATTAGCACAATCGAACTTTAATCCATAGTGCTTTTGCACATTAACACAATTCAAAATCAATCGATGGCGCCTTTGGGACACTAACACAATCGAACCTCAATCAACGGTTCATTGCACATTAACATGAAAGAAACACAGATCATCCATTAATTCAACACTTATATTAACCAACAAACACCAATTTAAAGAGAAGTATACATACCTTATAGTAATTGGTGAGAATCAATTAAAATTCCATACAAATTTGCAGAAACATTTATAGTTTCGTTTAACGAAAATTGAGAGCCAAAACAGTTCACGTTGTATTTTAAATGAAACGCAAACGTTGCAGTTTACTCCAATGGTGACGGTAGCTAACATTTCAATATCAACCAATCATCTATTGGACACGGAATAGTTTATTAAAGTTTAAAATACAGAGATTCAGAAACTGGCGAAGTGTGCATGTATGCATCATATTTAAAACAAAGTCACTTCATATTCTTCGTATCAGTGATCAATAGGTGTAAAGAACATTCCCATATATTTATGTACGTACTGTATGACGACATAAATTATTAAGTTTTAAGTCATGTAATCGATTTATGGAGATACAAGTCCTCCATGATTTAATAGAGCATGTCAATTCTTTGTTGATTGACTTTATGATGAAAAACACTTTACCTCCTACATTTTAAGTAATTAATCTGTCACTAGTTTACGAGGCGCTTGTTTATTTCATGTGGAAATTTATAAATTTAATATGCTTAGCAAAGTACTTTGGGAATTCTTAATCGTAATGAATATTTTAAATCAAACAAGCATTTGCAACAATGATTTGTTTGGAGAACATTTGAACCAGAAACTAATGATTCATTAGGCGACATTATTGAACGGTTCAAACTGATACTTTCAAGCTTACTGCCATTCCAGCCAAAACCAATTCTCGAATTGTAATAATTGCACCAATTTATTGAGAATGGATGTTTTGTAACGGTAAACCAGCCTGTACCAGATCATTTGAACATGCCACTGATGAGAAAAATACTACAGATGTATTATTATCCTAATGCCACAGGATAGATAGGTGCCAACAGCTGTAGCCTCGACGAATACGCAGGAGACTTTGTTTTGTTGGCGGGGGGGGGGGGGGGGTAGGGATCAAGGCAATGACGAAAGACATTTATCCTCGACAAAATCAAGAGCAATTTCTTGTGTAACTTGATCTAGCAATAGCTTTGGCAAAAGCTAAACGTAATCTAATGCATGTTGATTATGAATTCAGAAGAAAAGTTGGCAGAGTATCCAGAAAAGGCACCTCAGCAGAAAGATTTTATAATTTTCATGCTTATCCTTTGCCTCCATTGTACAAAATGAGCATCGATGTACCTTGTTGTGCTTAGAGAGTGCCTATAAACACTGTCTTACGCTTGTAAAACGTATGTAAACACCAAACCAAACCACCAGACAAAATTAGATTTGAATTTTTGTTTGTTTTTTAAAATACAAGCTATGCCTGTCACGTTTCATACTGTGTGAGGTTTGAATTTTGTGTGAGGGATAATTTTACTCATGGCCGTGAACAACAACAGATCATTTAAAATCGAAACAAATCTTAAATACAGAACGGAAAGAGAAAAGTCGGTTTAAAAGTCGGTTCCAGATCCTGTCAATAAACAAAAGGTGGCGGTGTGTAAGGAGCCCCAACCCCTTTCAACAATTATAGAACCGTCGGTGGCTAGAAATGGCCACTCTGCTTCATTTAATGGGAATAAGCACTTTACATTTGACCTGTCGTATGAGATGGAGTTTGAGACCTATGGAGCAGCCAGTTTGCAGCCAAAGCCTAAAGAGAAACCCGAATGGATAGTAAAAAAGATTTCTCTGTGAGCAGGAAAGCGTAGGCAGAGTAAGTAATGATCGAGAAAGCAACATCCAACAACAATACTTGTCGGGGCAGGAAGTGCATTGAATATCCGTACCCATTACATATTTATGGTATCACGGTACCAATTGTTTTTCCATAGACCTCAATGGTAATATTTGGAGAGATAAATATAGTTTCTATCCTAATTAACATGCATCTCACACACTGTTATAGAGAACAATGTTAGATTGTCAATTTGACGATGACAAAACCAGGTACTCCATTGCATTTAAGAGAGATAACTCTGCTGGAACTAGACAGGGGTATGAGTTATCTAGTCACAACATACCTATTTTCAGTCATTTTCAAAAAATCATAAAAAATACAAAATATGATCTATATAGGAATTAGCATAAATTCACATGCTGTCAAGAGGCTAAACTTTTTTTAAGCCTAACAGAAAGTACAACTCTTACATAATCCACCAATCAAAGCTTGTGTAGTTGTTTTTCTCTGATTGCAATGGACCGTACACCTTAAGCTCCACCCACATGGACTTGCGCAATTGGTACCGTTATACCTATAGCAAACCTTGATTTTTCCAATAATCTGTGAAATAGCTCGGGACTATATAACTAACAAATGTACTTAGTCTCGCTTGTCAAAAACAATCTTATGAAGTACTAAGCTATGTTCTATATGATTGTGTATAGAAATGTTATTGAGCTGTTGGAACTCTTGTTTTAATTCCTTTGCTTCACTATCAAACTCATGTTTTGAAATAAAATGAATTCTTTTAAATATGAGTTGTGTTTTATTCATATTAGCACTTATCAAACTTCACTTTGGTGATATGGGATAAATCACATTATGTCATATTGTTTAATAGTAAGGTCAAAGGTCAACGCACTAGTTAGCATGTACCAGTTCTACTCTTAAAGAGACATTTTGATCTAAAATAAAGGACTTATAATTGTTTCATTAACACAGAAAGTAACAACAAGGACAGGTGGACATGGCCCAATCTAATTATAAAGTATTAGCTTTGAACACTTTACACTGTCTGCATATGCAAGAGGTCACTAACCTCTAGTCCTCACACATAGGTCAAGCTACCCAGCCTCTTTGTCATACAAATTGAAAGCTTCCCTCCTTTGTGTAGTGCATACAATTGATCCAATAGGCCAATCTGACACCAAATAAAGTAGATAACAGCTTTATAAGTGAGTATGATGGATTTGGGGGTGAAAATGGGGACTAAATACAGAAAAGGCTAAAGTTTAACAATGAGTATAGTGAGTAATATGGATTTAAAAACAGGAGGAAAGTGTGTATCTAAATGGAAGATGTAGCTAATGATACTGGAATTAAAGGAGACACAAGCAGCAATGAGAAAAATGAGAAGCGAGAGCTTGATGATGTTACCTTGGACAATATTTGGAGGCAGTGGACCATAGGTGCAGGGACAATAAAATAGGCCCCTGTGCTATAACATCCCTTACAGGCACCAAATATCAGGTGACATGGTGTTCATTCCCAGCTAATATAAAAGGGTGAATAATGTAGATAATATAGATGCATGTACTTCATATTTCTTCTAAAAAAGAAATTAATATTAATGGGCTTCAGTTAGGCAGAAAAATATCTAAACCAAACAAAGCATGTTGGATCAGTTTTCAAACTTGTAAACTTTACTGGGAGAAATTATTAAAGTACTTCTTGTAAAATTTGCATCAAGACTGAGGGATAATATGATAGTTCACAAATTTTTTCTTATATTCATTCACAATCACTAACATTGTGGGTTTCTATTTATTGAAATTTTATGTCTGCTGTAAGGGAGATAACTGAATTGTATACATAAGGTTTGAACTTTTTATTTCCTCCAATATATTATCCATGTAATACAGATGAGTTCAAAAACACATGTATTAACTTCAATGCAATTAACTTATCCAAAAATGTATTACCAATCAAGCGAGAACCTAAAATCCAGAATTATATATGTAGTGGAGACCTCAAGAATGATTATGTAACTAACTAGAGAATCACATTTTTAATTTAAAGACACAAAAGTTTACAAAAAAGACAATTAGAGCAGGACAATTAAACTCAAAATAGGAAGGAATACCATATCTTTAGCAAACTACCTAAAATACTTATACCAGAATATTCTTTATGATACAAGTGAACTATCTACACATGGACCAGGAATGTCCTCTATCCTGGTCTATAACATGCTTTACAAGAACAAAAAGGTTGTATTTTATCCATGATTTTTCATCTTTTGCGCATAAAATAGACAATATTTGGCTAAAATTAACTATATTAACTTTACATAACTTATTTTGTTTGCCTGTATGCTAATATTGGAGCTGACTACACAGTCACAAAGCCATGAGTCTATATATGCTATAGATATAGTTATAAAAGCCCCATTCCAAAGCTAATGTGTGCTATTTTCTTTATTTTCTGTGTAAAAGTCTGTCAATATTAGACCAAAAAACATCTCAATATCCATTGTTTAACCAAATGACACTATGACAGTATAGAAGTAGTGGCTATGTATACTCGTTACTATGGATACACTGTGAAGCTGGTATTATCTTTTAGGTATCACGGTACCAATTGTTTTTCCATAGACCTCAATGGTAATATTTGGAGAGATAAATATAGTTTCTATCCTAATTTAGCATGCATCTCACACACTTTTATAGAGAACAATGTTAGATTGTCAATTTGACGATGACAAAACCAGGTACTCCATTGCATTTAAGAGAGATAACTCTGCTGGAACTAGACAGGGGTATGAGTTATCTAGTCACAACATACCTATTTTCAGTCATTTTCAAAAAATCATAAAAAATACAAAATATGATCTATATAGGAATTAGCATAAATTCACATGATGTCAAGAGGCTAAACTTTTTTAAGCCTAACAGAAAGTACAACTCTTACATAATCCACCAATCAAAGCTTGTGTTGTTGTTTTTCTCTGATTGCAATGGACCCTACACCTTAAGCTCCACCCACATGGACTTGCGCAATTGGTACCGTTATACCTTATAGGCAGCCTTCTTGTGGAACAACACACATAACAAATACATGCTATCACCTGTTTTTCAATAAGCGTTCACGCGAGGTTACCCGCTATACCACTTATTTGTGATAGCGCCCTCTCTGCCGCTGTGAATTAGACAAGGCTCTCATCCAAAGATTTTGTCAATGCCTATACGATATTGCGATTAAGGATCGTGTATATTTATTATTATATATCCGTGTGGGATATAATGTGCATGTGCAAAGATGTTTTTCAACTTAATTATATTCATGTCCCCAGTACATCAAGTCTGATGAATATTTCCAGTACATCAAGTCTGATGAATATTTCCAGTACATCAAGTCTGATGAATATTTCTCATTATATGTGTATCAACTCCATTAACTACAGTTAAAATGTTACAGTTATCTCCTATCACTTTAGGTATCTGAGTTATATACATTATATCAGTATTTTTATGTCTGCCTCTGGCAAATATTCTAGCTGGACTTTACTGTTTATCCAGCATTGTATCATTATAAAGAACTAAATTATTAATAAATTATTAATAAATCCATCATGTTCATCAATACTTGGCGCTTTATCAATATCGGTAATAAATTCAACAACATTATTGCCGTTCTCATCCAACAATTTTGAGTTTTCATTAAAGTCGCGAAGCACATCGTATCATCTCTGATCATAAACTGACGGATCTACTGACAAAAATACAATTTTTCCCATTTGATCCATCTCATTATCAAATTAAGTAGCAATTGTGTTTTACCAGACCCAGATCGGCCTGTTATTATCATTCAGATTGCCTTTGGCAGCGCTAGATGATGTTTAGTTATTGCTTTTGTGTCATTGAGAAATCAATGACATCCATGTTGTGGAAATATGATAAACAATATGGATCTATATTGTATAAAATCTAAAGCACCCACCCGTGCAGATGGAATAACAACAATGTGACAACAAATAAAAGGCGTGCGGTCACAGGCAAGTGTGTGAAATGTGGTACAAAAATATATATTTGTCTCCCTGTCAAACAATAGGTGATGATATAGCAACTTCATTGGGATAATTTCCAGGAACTCAAGTGGATAAATGCCCATGAGAAATATGTCTTCCATGATATAGTACTTGTGGTCTTGGAACTAGACGTTTTATCCGACTCGATAAACATAATACACCAAGTCATGGTGAAAATCCGATCAATGAAACTGACAAAGTGTTTCATATTCATGATGTAGCTTATAAATGTAAAGATTTACAACAAATTGCTGAAGGGAAATTAATTAATGCATTCCTGCATTGAAGTCTATACAAAAAATAATTATTTCAGAGAATCGTTAGCTAATTGGTTAGTAAGAGCTGCGATTAAAGGTAAACTAGCATTAGAGACTGGTAATTAATCAACCGATTATTATAAAATAATAGAATCGATTTATTATAGCCCAAGAGGATATTGGAGAGGCAGAGCAGTCATTTGTAAACTCGCTAATGCAGCAAATGTTACAAATGTTATTGCTGGCAATTGGTTAGCACGACAGCCAATATGGCACATTTATTTACCAACACTTAAACAAATTCACTACGCGCATTTTGATGTTAGCGTTCCAAATGAAATTCATCAGGCGGATATATTACTTTTACCACACGATACTATTAAAGACGTCAATCAACATAAAAGTACGCGTTAACTGTTGCAAGTAGATATCAAGAAGCAGAGCTGTTATCAACAAAGACAGCAAGTTGGTTTTGCATTTGAACTAATTTATCGGCGAGGATCTGGACAACAAAGTGATCTACGATGGCCAAAACTATTATAAGTTGATCCTGGCAATGAATTTCTTGGTGCAATATTGTTGTTGATGAAACAACATAACGTCAACATGCGAAGAGGGAATACCGCAACTAATCGTGATCAGACAATTTTTGAGCGACTTAATCGAACACTTGCTGAGCGGTTATTTGGATATCAATACGCGAATGAAATAATTCAGAAAGATATGAGATCTCGCTAATGGGTTATAAGACTACCAAGTGTGATAGCTGCATTAAAAATGAAATTACTCGTGCAACTGCGTTGAATCCCGTTAATTCAATCACAAATGAAGATATACCAATACAACGACATGACGTTTGAAAACAACAAGTATTAGGTTATGCAACTGTAAGATATTTATATGAACCCGATGAACTTGAAGAGGTAAAATAAAAAAACACCTTTTTTGGAGTGTAACTACACATACAATTTCCATCGTAGTAAGATCCACGTATAGACCTGCAATATTTAGATTAGATTACACTCAAGACAATTCAACATCACATTTTCACCTCTGTGACCAAGACTACTATTAATTTTATCTACGGTAAATTGTCTTGGATTATTAAAAATATTGTTCCACAACACTACTGTGTTACAGCTCGCACAATGATTATTCTGTTGTTGTTTTAATGTTATGATAAATTTAGCGACAAGATCAAAGTCTCGCTTACTTTTATATCACAGTTTATAACTAATTGTTTTCTTACTAATATCATCGCTAACAGCTTCGTTATTAGCGCAAGGATTTCTGTAAAAAGTACAATAACCATTTGCAACTGAGATATTCTTCTGACTCCAGACTCTGCGCGATAAAACCATTTTTGAACATTCCATACGATCATCAACGATCCAAACAACTGTTTCAGAAATGTAATTCCTTGTGATGAATGGATTGTCCTGCGTATAATTACGGAGATATGTCCATTTTAAGCGCATCCTCAACAGCACTGACATCAACTAAAACAATATCATTTAACACATTTTTTTTTGATGGTTTAACGCCATTTTTCAGCACAATATAGGCTATACATGGCGGCCAGTATTATTGGTGGAGAAAGAAACCGGACAAAGCCCGGAAAGAACCACCGACCCACGAGAAGCTACTGGCAAGCTTTCTCACATAACTACATTTGCCGAATCTTAGACTCGAACACACGCAGACAGAGGTGAGAAGGCAGTGGTCCGTAACGGACAGCGCTTTAGACCACTCGGCCACTCGGGGCCCCTCATTTAACAACTAGTTTGTTTCGTTCTTGATGATTCTTGAACATCAGCCTTAATATTCGGTGATGCTCAGAATATATTTCTCGCCGATTCGATCAGGAGTCCATGCGTCTCGTTTCCACCGAAAGAAGTCATGATCAGTACATTATTTTAATCCTCGTTCGCTCATTTCTCTTGCGAGTATGTGAGTTAAAACAAACATATCAACTAAACTCTGCCGAAATAATTCGATAGCACGAGTTGTTTTACTATAACCTCCTAGAGTATTTAGTTAAACAATCTTATGTCTAGTCACAGGATCACACACAGATGGTGCTGATGATATTTTTTAAATTTGATTATTTTTGTAATAAATATTTTTGATTTCAAAGTCAGCGGATTCAAAATAATCATTTAACATTTCTTGTTTTATTTTCGATTGGCCACATGATACATCGTAATTAGTACTTATATAGACTCGAGTCACCAATTCTGAATATTTTCTTTCGATATAGAATGAAACCGTAGCGACTCTGACCGCGGTGTCAGAAGTCTGTTTATCATCGATAATAAATGTTTCGAAACATAGGCGAGAATCTTAAATGAGTAAACAGTGATGAATCGTCATCAATGTAACCACCAATTATACTTAGTCGTGTTCCGTTAGACAAGTAAACGTTTTTCGACTTCAAAAATATTTCTCTTTGCTGCATCAGCAATTATACAATCGAGTTAAATATCGTCAACAATTAATCTGACATGGTGTCAATTATAATCATATCGTCCTAATTGGGTAAATTTACCGATTATTATTATATGAAGATTTTTTTTGTGGTTTATTTTCTTCATCAGTTTTATCAGAATGTTACCTTTTTTGTGGTAAATAAATTTCGGGTTGGTTCCGATATGATACAATTGCTTCACTCGCAACCAATAATAATAATAATAATTTTAGATCGAGCATATTTTGTAATTATACTATTGAAGACCACTTAAATTCTATCAAACCAGACAAAACAAATGGCTGATAACCTCTACAAAACTCTAAAACGATTTTGTTTTCTATTGTAAAGTTAGCAGCGACTGACGGAACGGTGAAACAATTATTAGGCCATTGTTCAATATTGTCAGCCTGCGATAAAAACGTCTGTGCATGATTTTTCATTTCTTCGCGGAGAGATTCCGAACGATTGGTCGTATCAATTGATCATAGTTTTCATTTTCGCAGCTTGAAAACTGTCACACGGATACAGGATCGTTTTTACTTATTTCGATATTTGTGGAAGCTCCCACGTTTTATATTTCGAATTGTGTAAAATCTCTCCTGTTATTGTTTTTACTATTATTGGGAATTTTAGTGGGTTTTTCTCTAATTTAGCGACATCATTAATTGTAGCTCTCATCTGTGACTGATTCAGTCCATACACCTAATGTTTTACATCATAGATCCGTGTCAAACCGTTTCCACGTATCGAATTTGTGAAATGTTCCGATCCTCGTTCGGCTACACAATTTGTTTTCGAACATTTCATCGGCGGTAAATGATCAACGCTTGAATTATCATTCAGCTGATATGGCCCATAAATAACCATGGTTACGGGATACACTCGCGTGTAATACGGTTTGTCAACACTAGTTACTATTTCTAGTTTGGAATATTTACTCAATATAACAATTGTTTTTATTAGCAAGGACAGGATCACGTTTGTCAAGGACAGTTCAATGATTATTATCTGTTTCAGCTAATACGATACATTTTTTTTTTGAAAATATATCTTTGATCACCGAGATAATTAATAATCGATGCTGCTTGTTGGTTGGTCAATGTAGCATTGATAAGATTGGTTGCGCGTGAAGTATGAATGTCAACCACACATGATATGCACCATCGCGAATACATTTTCTCGGCGCCACTAATACTTACAATCAGATTATTCGTCGGTTTAAACAGTTCTTGCTTCGGTAAGTCAAATCTAGATTAAGAAAGTTTTTTTTTTTAGATAATCTCTCAAAGTCCTCTATATTACAATTAAACCAAATGTACAATTAAAATAGAGTATTATATATATATATATATATATATATATATATATATATATATATATATATATATATATATATATATATATATATATATATATATATATATATATATGTACTTAAGACAACTAAAAATATGTCTAACGAAAACATTGTTTAGTGAAAGTAAAATTAGTAGCTTTTCTGACAGTGAAAGTGACAGATTTGATTTGTCTCTTTTTTGGTTTGAGTCCTGCATTCAAAAGTGCATTTTTTGCACTAATTTTTAATTGGTATACTGAAGATTAATAACTAGAAGATTAATAGATAGGAAAACTGATATGATAATTATGATGATGGTGACAACTAAAATAATGACATCGACCATAATTCGGTTGTGCTTTGTAGATTTAACTCTTTTTTTCAGTACATGAAAGGCTATATATTTATGTTCAATATACAAACTGTTACGTATATTTGATATGTCATTTATATTTATTTTTATTGTTTGTCAGATTCAAATTTGACATTTTAAGTTTAAGATTTATTCATTGAAAGATGACCTGTACTTTACAAAATAAACACCAGGTGTTGACCTCATTTCTGACCTGGCTTCAGAGTTGTAAACAAGCTTTTAAAATGATTGGTTGGTTCCAAGGACATTATGGAGCTTTGTATAAACATCTTTCTATTTTTAGTTGGGTCATACGATGGGTACGTGAGTTTTTGAACGTAAATTTGTTATAAAAGATTCTAGAAAATCACGTGACCCCTTTCTTGTTTACGTAAAAAAACAGCTACATAAATTATGTTTTTTGAGCGAACTATTCAGTAGAATTTGGGCTGTTAGAATACTAAATTGTGTGTTGTTTTGAGTTATTTGAAATTACCTTGTATTGGAAATTATTTCAATCCGTTTGAATCAAGAGGAATTATTTTGTTATTTATCTGGAAAAGAATTGTGCGCATAGAATTTTATTACCAAGAACTGACTTCATCAAGTGACATCGTCTTCCATATTGGATACTTCGCTGGAATTCGAACTTAGAATTATTTGGACATTTTATTACCAGGACTTCTGCAATTTCTCTAGTGGATAATATTTTGAATCATTTTTGGATTAATTTTGGAATTGATTCTTAAAACCGTAAGTTTATTTTTTCTTTTCTGGAAAATATTTGTGCTCAATAAATTGTTTATTAAGTTTTTACAAGCTTGTTATTTTCACTCTTTCGATGTTACTGTTTATTCGATCCTAAGCACGTAACACTAGTCGACGAAGAGCATTGCAAACCACGGCAAGGACAACATGTAAGCTTTTTTACATACTCTCATTGACCCAACCCGAGACTCGAACATACGCAGACAGTGGTTATATGACTGTGATCTGCTAACGTATGCGCCTTAAACCACGGTTATGTTGAATTGCCAGAGATTACAATGTTACTAACTAAAGATTTTTTAAGAGAAATCAGGTGAAATACACAATGGTCGGTAAATAAAAGACCGTGTGCTTATTTCAATTTCACGGAAATAGTACACCAGACATGTTCAGATTAACAGCGTATATATTTATGCTTATAAACACTAGTCAGAGGACCACAAAGTTGACTAAATCAAATGACTGATCATTAACTCCATAAGGAAATCCACCAATTGAAGTTGCAGACACGATGAGAATTATTATCTAATATGCGTTACCAAGCGCCAAAATATTTATTTATTATCAAGTTCATATACGAGATATATACGTCGACTATTTGATAAAATAACTATTTCGTGTCACTAGGAGTGATAACCGAAATTTTACATTTAGTTTTATATGCACATGTTTTATACAGGTCGTTATTTCGAAATGAAGAGAAGAGGGAACATATACATGGTCCATCAGCAACCAAAACCCAGAGCTTTGAAGAAGAAGCCTAAAAACACTGAAGCATGAAATGAATGATCATTAACGTCATAACAAAATTCAGTGCTTAATGCGAAAACATACGAGATATAATGCAAGAAGATCTAACAAGTTTGTTCTATTAACAAGTCATCAGATACATACTGGCTTAAGGTAGCCAAAATGTAACCTTTCAATTTACATGCGAATATTTTATAGTAGTATGTTTTGTTGTGAAATGTCAGTTCGATAGGAACTGTATATTGCTCAGCATATATATTTTAGTTTTATGTTATATGGCAACACTTTAGTTTGACAAATATGTGCATACTTACTTGCTCAACTACTTGAATACTTAAGAATCATTATAATTGTTATTCTCAGAGAGAGAGAGAGAGAGAGAGAGAGAGAGAGAGAGAGAGAGAGAGAGAGAGAGAGAGAGAGAATACCTTTGACGTTATGTGTTTATCTCTGTTAATATCCACACATGAAAATCGTCCATTTATCAGGCATTTGTCATACTATGTAAATATAAGTAACACTTGAACAGTGGGTAATCAGTTTATTCAAACAAAGAATTTAGTCTGAAGCTCGACCCATATGGTGAATTTGCTATGTCCTTTGCTAGTCAGAACAATAAAACTGGGTCTCTTATTAAATCTTTTTCGGTACTGCTGTTATAAGACGGATGTTGGCGATCAGGTATTCGAACGCAGAGATTTTTCCGTCTTTTCCTAAAATGTATAAAAGATAAAAATAATGGATAAATGTTGCACAGTGTCAGACGTATAATTCATTTAACAGAAAACGTCTAAAAATGGAATAAAGATAAATTCAAATATAAACACATAATTAAGTTTAATAAAGCTGATAGGTATTGCAAACCGAACGCAATATAAAAGAGCAAAGGGTGATGGGAGATGAACAGAACACATTATGGTATATGATAAAAGTAATGAGCGGATATAGATAAAAAGTTATGGAACAATACAACGAAAACAAGGTTCGTAGGTCGCACCAAGAATAAAATCTCAATCGAACTAACTTGACAAGAAATATAGTTTTATAAATGATGAAAGAAAAGTCAAAATGAAACTAATGTGATTTGAGGCTGATAAAGAAATCCTGCCGTCTAAATTAAACTTGGGATGTAATGTGTTAGCTTTTGAAAATTATTTTCTTTCGTGGAGTGGAGAGTAGGGTGGAAATCTTTCAACATGGAAATGAAGAATTTTTTGCAGATATGTTGTGCTGAGGATGTTGTGCTGTTGTACTGTTGTGCTGTTGTGCGGTAGTTTCTGACGATTTTGTATACCATAAATACATCATATACGTGAAGTATTGACTGCCAAACACTGCAGAGCTAATAACGCATTACACCATTCCTTTTTTTATTCTTTTATACACTTTTGCAAATTCCGTTTCAGTATTCTTCAGTAGTGGAGGAAACTTGGTGTCATGCCCTTATATGCATTTACGATGTTTTTGGTGTAAATACATCTTACATAGCCTACATGCATGTATAGTTGAAAGAAAGATAATTATGTCATGCTTTGTAATTGCTGTCTGATTTACTTACTGATTGCAGCATCAATAGTGCTGAACGTCGTTATAACATCGGGTAATGTAACAGCGTCATTATTATCCGTGTCAAAAGCTTCAAATATCCTGTTGGCGGTCGCGATGTCAAATATCCCCAAAGCAGCATCTACAGTGATCCACTCTTGTCTTGAGATTGAGTTATCACCTGATATATACAAGATAACCATTACGAATATAAACCAATACCATAAGCCAGGGGTGCACACACTTTTTCAGCATGCGAGCTACTTATAAAATGACCAAGCCAAAATGATCTACCTACCCCAAAAAAGCAAAGCGTATTTATTTATGAATATTGTATGATGATGTACCTTGCATAACCGCATGAGTCAATATTGCACAGCACAATTACCTATGTACATTTTTTGTCATTACCTTACTCTGATGACTTGCACTGGATGGAATCAGCCAGGAATGCATAGTCTGGACAGTAGCTGCTGAGAGCCAGCCTTAAGCACACTTCCAAATAATCAATAGTGGAACGATACTTGGACTTAATGATCTTCATGTGGGAAAAGGCTGACTCACATAAATAAGTGGAGCCGAAAAATGCAGTCAAGGAGGTAGCACATTTCCTCATGTTGGGGTACTTTTCCTCTGTGAGTAAGTTCCATAACTGTCCATGAGCTCTGGACTTCAGCTGAACGTCGGCTGGTAGTGTCAAAATCTCATCTTCCACTCCAGAAGAGTTCAGGTGAAACAGAGTTGCGATTTTTGATGCGAGTGAATCAACATCAGCATCTTCCTGAAAAGGATAGCTCAGGAATGTAGCGACTGGCTCGAGCAAAGAAAAGTCTTGAAAGCGTTTGTCAAACTCTGACAGACAATTGTCAATCTGCTCTGTGTAGCGTGCACTGTCAAGTTGCGTACAGGCCTTCCCTTGCATCTCCGGCTCTGATGCCAGGTTCTGGAAGCTTGCCAAATCATGGCGCTTTGAAGAGAGATGTTGCATTTTTCTTTTAAAAGCATTAACTGAGCTGATCATATTGATCACTGTTTTGTCTTTTCCCTGCAGCTCTAGATTAAGGTCATTCAACATGTTTGTCAGATCGGTTAAAAATGCCAAGTCTAACAGTCACTGACCGTCATTTAGATGCTTGTATTCTGCATGTCCAGCTACATGGAAAAACTCCTTAATCTCTGGAGCGAGCGCTCGAAATCTTTGCAGGAATTTCCCTCGACTAAGCCATCTCACGTCAGTGTGTAGCAACAACTCAGAGTGGTCGCAGTCAGCCTTCTCCAGATGTGCACGGAATAGCCGTCTTTGAAGAGCTCTGGTGCGAATAGAACAGGCGATCATCGTTGCCACATCCATGATCTCTTCCATGCTGAGCATTTTAGCACATAACGCTTGTTGGTGTATTATGCAGTGGTAATTGAGGAAGTCCGGGAAAGCATCGTCCCCCCTGCACTTGGCAATAAATCCATTCAAGCGGCCAACCATTGCGGGCGCTCCATCCGTGGTGATGGACACCAATTTGTACACTGGGAGCTGGGATTTCTCGATATAGTTTTTGAAAGACTGAAATATATCCTCTCCTCGTGTCTGTTCTTTCATGGGCAGTAATGTTAACAGCTTTTCTTTAGCAGTGATATCAGTAAACACCATTCGAATAAAAATGCACAACTGGGCTGTGTCACTCACGTCTGTAGATTCGTCCAACTGCAGTGAGAAACACTCGCAATCTGCGATGTCCTTCCAAAGTTGCCTGGTCAAATCCTCGGCCATGGCTGCACTGCGCCGTGTAATTGTAGTTCTTGATAGCTGGAGAGCTTTGATCGAAGATAATATTTCTGCCTTGTTTTTAAAGTCTCGGAACAATGAGTCAGCTGCTTCAACGAATGCTTCTTTTACCATCTCTCCGTCTTGGAAGGACTTCTTGTTTTTAACGATGAAATGACTCACCCGGAAAGATGCTTCGGTGGCGGCTTTCGCTTTTGAAGTTAGCTGTGAGAAAAATGACTGCTGCTCAGACAACTGGCATTTTAGTTCCTTCACCTTTCTCCTTCTCAGCTCGCTTGTCGGTGGGAAGTCGGTGTCGTCGTTTTTATGAACAGTCCGAAAATTCCGCTCCACATTTCTCTTCTTTGGTAATGCGATAGTAGACTGACAGATGAAGCGAATGCACTTCGAAAATGACATAGTGACAAAAAAGTTCTCCTCCCATTCCGTATAAAAGTGATACGTTTTTGGTTTCTTACTTGGTCCAGCTCCTCCACTCATTTTCATACCCTTTCTTAAGTTTAAGAGAAAAATCCGAGGGCTAAAAATTGGAGGCTAACTTGGCAATTTGCTAGCTGACGTGTTAATTTTGCTGCACTTGGCGTCGTTGTTTGTGCATGCGCAGTGCCCACAATTTCATAGTGCCATAGTGGGGATGGGTGATAGACTGACGTCTATTTTTTTTAATGCTACGCGATCTACTCACACTACCTTCCCACCCCTGCATAAACAGTAAGTGGTTGTGTTAGATAACTCCTTACAATGTTTTGACATGGAGAAAATCCTTGCTTTGATATATGAATGCCCCAGTTAAAGGTATTTAGCAACGTAAATGTGTTCCAAGAGATACAGCTACTCTTTCTAAAATGGCTCCATTACCATTACCGTCTCTCCCTTTATCAAAGTAAATTTGTTTCCAAGAGAAACAGCTACTCTGCATAAACAAAATAAAAACATTGTAGCGATATTATCATTGCCGTGTCCACGGTGTTATTGTTTTGAAGAATGTGGTGATATTATCATTACCGTGTCCACGATGTTATTGTTTTGAAGAATGTGGCGATATTATTATTTCCGTGTCCACGGTGTTATTGTTTTGAAGAATGTGGTGATATATCATTGCCGTGTCCACCATGGTATCGTTTTGAAGAATACGTTCGTACATACCACAATTTAGTCCCATTAGTCATTCAAATGTTTTTGATGGGCGATGTACTGGTACAGACGTAGTAAATTTGGCAAAGTCTATATGTGCAGATTAGTATCTTTACTGTCAATCACAATCAATTAGTCGTGCAACTGTTTAAGTATGGGTGGCTGAGCAGAGGGGGCGAGCCGGACAACTTTTCAAACAAAAATCACTTTTGACTGTCAAAACGGCAAATAGAGCCTTCTTGCGAAATCTCATGTTTTAACCCCAAAAAAAAATAAAGTCTCCATTTGGCAAATAGAGCCTTAGTGATTTTTGTCTGAAAACATGAGATTTCGCGAAATTATACTCAGTACGCGTTTTCGTTGCTTAATCATACAACGTCGCAACGTCGTTGTCACTCACCCCCTCTGCTGCTAGAACTTTCAGTTCTGGGTTAATAATGAAAATCACTACGATGAACATCACTACGATTTCACAAACAGACTAATTTGTAAAACTTCATCTTGTAAATCAATTAGATTATTGGACTGGTCAGTGAGTTTAAAATTGATTCTGGTTAGCGAATCATTATGACACCGCATATAGACTGGATTCACCGGAGACTCAATAATTAGAAATCCTGGAGGAGCTGTTGGTGCAAAAGAGTATAAAATATATCCCTGCTGAGCTTGATTTGATCGTTCTAGATTTATTTGATAGCTTCCTTCGATAACATCACATACTAAATTGAGCGCAATTACTGAAGATATATTCACATTTTGAGGAGCGATATGCCTGCCACCACCATTTGGGTCATTATTATGTTTGAGGATTTTTATTTCCGGTGATGTTTTTTTCCATGCATCATGAATTATTTTAAAACCAACATCGATGGTGTCACTGAGAAGTTTTTTTTAGTTCTGGTACGTTATATCCTGGTAGTTTGAATGTTGGAATATCTTTGACGGGGATTTTATAGTCTGTTGCAAATTTTGTTCTCGATAGGGGATTATCGTCATCTAATACCTCTTGAATAATTTGTGAATGAAATGTTTCCATATCGTCGATAATTTTATTGCATGTTTCTACGACGCTGATAAATTCATCTCGGGTGAGAGTGCCGGATTTAAGGGATATTAACAACAGTGAAATATCGTTATTGAACGCTGTGAAATTTTCAGTGATTTTATGCTCTCGAGTTCCGTAGCTTTTTCTCTTAGTGCCATGATCTACCAATTCACTAAAAAAATTCAATTTGGTGTAATCGCTATAGCTTTTTACTGGATTATCAGATTTTATCCTGTCGGTGATATTATCAGATTTTTGTGGTTCTGGTAAATTAACGGTTTCTCCCCGGGGTGGTAATTCAGGCCATCCTAGTATTGTCCTTATAGAACTCTGATAGATATCTACGACGTAACCATCTGTGCTTATTTCAATGGCAGATGATAGTGTTGGCTCATGAACCGTTATAGCTATTTTTGATTCTTTTCCAGTAATCGATTTTATTCTACGTTGCAATTGAGCATTGATTTGTTCAATTTGGTATGATCCGGTTGGTATGGAAACAACGTTCCAGTCTGGGGTACCGTCGTCTTTATTCTTATTTGCAAACACCAGTGAATTATTGGGGTGTTGACCACCAAATGATTTTGATCTGATATTAGGCCAACTGTGATACACTCGTAATTTTGCTAGCGCGATTTCCTTCACGGGGACTGGGGTAGGGAAATTCACACTGAATTCTGGATTCGTTGAGGTTATTGAGATCATGTTTGTTTGTACTGGGTTTGTGTTCTCCACTATTCGTTGAAGTAATTCCATCTGTGTTTTCATTGCTATTATACTCATGTTGTATTTCTAATTTTGACATTGCGGAATCATAAATACTGACCATCGCTGAGAACTCACTCTCTGATATAATTGTATCATCGAGCGATGACGATATCAATGAGGATAATTGCGAGTATGCAGTGGATACAACATGAAATTGAATTATGTAGTCTTGCAGTTTACGCTGGCTGCATGATGATATTTTTTTTGTTATAATTGAAATTATTCCAGCGATTGTTGTTGCCGCAGAAATGCAAATTGGAACAGCTATCGGGGCCATCATTGTTACTGAAGACAGTATAATACCAGCTCCGGTGATTACACCACTCACTGAGTACACGGTAACATCAATTGCGGTAATTCTCCTGCGATATTTTTTTTATTTTCATTGCATACTCTTCAGCGAGTGTTTTGAGTTTCATTGAAAATTCTTTGACTGTATCATAGCGATATTGTGATGATGAAATCGTTGATGTCATCGTTATTTGAAATGTTCATCATTGAATTGTGAGTTTTTCAGGAATATTTGATACAAATTCTAACACCCATGATATTGTTTTTCTAACTGTGCTATCACTAACCGCACTTAATGAAATTATTATGTTAGGTGAATTGACTTTAAATGTTAACGTATCGATACCAAATCTTTCCTCCCCAGAAATTTTTAATTTAAATTGTTCGTCGGATATCATTGTAATCCGATAAATTCCATTAACATACGTCTGACCCAGAATTAAAAAAGAAAACTCAGTTTGAAAGTCTTTTATCCAATCGAAAATTCCCTTGGCCATCGTGTAGACAACATTATGGATATCCGCTACGGGATGTGGAATTTTTATTTTATTGAGTTTTTCGAGGATTTTAGATAAATCATCTTTGATAACATCGATGGATTTTTTGATATCCGGAAGTTTTAGCTCAATTTTATCTAACGGGGTTCCAATAAATTTATCCACGATATTTCTTCGAAAATTTGAAAACTGTTTTCCGTGTTCTTCGGTTTTAGATTGAAGTGTTGCTAGTTCCAACACAGAACTTTTTAATTCATCGTTGAGAGTTTTTAATCTATCTGTAATCGTCGAAATAAGTACACCCGGTTTGAGTTTACCCTGATCGGAAAATAACGCGATAGTATTCTCGATTGCGTTTCGTTGTTTAACTAAAATAACATCCAACGACAAATTACTGGTTTTCAATTTACCCTGACGATCTTGAAATACAACTATTTCATTCGGGTGATCACTTGTTAAATTTAACGTCTCAGCGATTTCATCTTCAATTATTTTTTTTATATCACCGGTTGCAGTGCCATCGGGTTTGGGTTTTAAAGATCTCCCCCAAATATCAATCATGATATTTTATACACCTCTCTCTAAAAAGCGATTACTAGTGTATTCATTTACGACAATGTGTGGTGATTTTCTAGATGCTGAAATAGCGTCAAGGACATTTAATACGTCACTGCCGCATATTGGTGGGTGCGTAGAATACCAAGTCTTCATTGGAAATTTTTTTATGTAACGCATAAACTCTTTTGGCGGTGCTAATCCATATGAATCAAAATAGACAATCCCACGTGGATCAATAGCGTATGCAACCCAGTGAGTTCCAGGTCCGGTGCTGTTATCGAGATTAATGATTCCGGTTTCAACGCTGTTTGGTTGTGTCGGCAATTGATCCTTCATAAAAACACCTCTGAAGTTTTTTATGGCTAGTTTTTTTGCAGCATCCATTAAATCAAAATTGGACATTGGAACCATCGAAGATTTTTGAGTTAATAAACCGTTCCTGGGATTCTCAGGCCTTTTCCGCTGTACCATGAATACGGGGTTCCTGGTAGTCTTAGACCCTTTCCCTTTTTTTTATACCCTCGACCCTTCTTCGGTTCATATGATTCAGCAATGCTTTGTGCCGCTTTTGCACCAAGACTTCCAACTGCCCCCAATGCGACTGCTTTTGCAACTGCTGGGGCTGCTGCCGCAATTAATCCTGGAATCGCAGCAAACAACGGGAATATACCGCCTGTTTTAATCATATTTTTTATAGCAGCCGCAGAGAGAGTGATCTGAACACCTTTTTATCCTTGAAAGCATCATTGAAGTGTTTCACTTGACGAGTTGTCAGTGACAATTTATTTGCCCCGAAATTCATTTGATTATTTTTCAGAGTTATTTTGGTTCCACATTGTTTAGCGGATTTTGATTGCAATTTTTTTAACTGACCAGGTGTCAACGACACATTGATATTACTATACGACATTATACAAATACAGATTGATCTAATTGCTATAAAGTTTCAATCATAGATTTTCCACAGGTGCATCAATAAGTCTCATTCGTCCACCAACTCCTTCTAACAACATTGATTTATCACTGAGAATGACAGCAACTGCTCTATAATTAGCAATACCACCAGGACGGGTTACACAGGCTCTGAAGTGTATATCAACGACAGATTGTCTCATCAAATCAAGATGTTCAAGTGAAAAGTAATAAATCGGATAGAGGCTTTTAAAATCCAATTGTGATATTTGCAAACCAGTATCCACATTTTGATCACGTGCCATAAATGACAACAGGTTATGATATACACGTGCAATATGGTTGTGAGTGTAATCAAGTTGTATATCCTCGGATGGTTCCTGTTGGCCGTTTATTCTCAGCGAGACTTCTCTAACACCTAACTGATCAAATATCATATGACTACGTTCTTGATTACCAACTCGCGCATTATTCTGTAACGCTACAAATATATGACGTGGAGCTGAAACACCTTGTTTTGATGCCAGATGCCAAGTAAATATATCATCAATATTATCCAGTTTAATATCCGTAGTCACTGATAACCAACTCAGCAACGACTTTCCTCCTTGATCCATAAATGATAGTAGTCGCTGTTCTTCGGTAATTGATGGAGTTAACACTGGCATCCATAATGATAGTTTTGTTAAAATGACTTTACCGGCAGCAACCCCAGCATCACGCCAGATTGCATCATTATCAGTACCCTTTCGTACTAACGCTACTGTATGCTTCGCTCCATAAATAACTTTTCGGACGTTTCTACAGAATCCAAAAATATGATGCAAGGGAATCGCACATGAAAACTGTCGACGTTGTCCTTGTAATGTTGCTACACGTGTTGCAAATCCTAGGTTATAATTAGTAATATTATTTATGACATCAAAATCACCAGCTGGTCTTGTATATCCGGCTGGTGCTGGATTAACTGAAGAAGCATGTGTTGCCTTGACTCTAGAATACTGGACGTGTTCAGGGTGATCAGTAATATCCTTAGAAAACATCATAGATGGACCAGCTGATCTTGTATAATCATCAGAATATCTCGCTAACCCTATTATTGTTGTGGCCACATCAACATCACGATCAATGGATTCAATTTCTTTTCCATCAATGAGATATTTAGCACTATCAAATAGCGCCATGATCCCATTATTAACAAAACCAACTTTAATAGTCGGGTTATTGTCGTATGGTGGATCATTATGAACAGCATCATTTGTTACAAGTTCACCTTCGATTTCGATAAATGCTTCACAAGGCAAAAAGTATTTACTGGTATCATGAACTTGAAGTTCAATTCGCGATCGGAGATCTGGTTGTACTGCATGATAAGAATAAAATTGAAAATCGCGTACAGAATCATCTTTACGCACTGGGGCATCCATATCAAATGCTGGATCAGGTGACCTTTTGAACATTTTATTCTATTTATCAGAGTCTAAATCGGATTTTCACCGTTAAAGATTTTTCATCGTCGTATTTTTTTAAAGCCACTTCACGCTATCATGTTTGCTATCATGTTATCTTGGTCACTTGGAGTCACCAGCGATGCTAATTTTTAATCTACTGCGTTATTTATTATTTTACTAACACTTGCAGGCATTTCCGCTGTAGATGGCAATGGTAACGGTTTCTTTTTTCGTCTAACTAATGATGTTAATTTTTTCTTCGCAGTTGAAAACGCTTTTCCCGCAAGATCTCCAACAGCACCAATACCCTTATCACGAATAACATCAATGGCTTTCATTCCTAATTGTTTAGCTAACGGCATCACTTTTGGGGCCATTCTCGCAAGAAACCATGCAATGGTATTACCTAAACCATCTCCGTAGTATGCTCTATAAACTGGAAACCGTGAATTAACTACATAGACGGGGGTTGGTTTATCATGATTGTAGTGTATGATCATTCTTATTTAATTGTTATTTATCTAATCAGTGATTCAAAAAACAATTTTTCAATTCAGTCACTATGATACCCACTTTCCGCTAACTCGCCAATGAAATCTCGATATGTTTTGATATCCATGATACCGCCTTGAAATAACCGTCTACAGATATCAGCTGCTTCATTAATTATTTCCGGTGAGTTATTTCCAGCTCGGAACCCTCCGATGAGGACATCTAATCGTGATATATCATTGATAACACTATCAGGACAAGCGTTTCCAACTAGACCACTACCCAGAAATTCCTTCTCATCGTATGGCTGTCTTAAATGGAGTTGAAATTTTCTCTTGAAGTCTCTGTATTCCTTCATCCTTCTATCTAAACTCCCAGTATTTATTTCATACACTATATCAGCCCATTCATTATGTGACATTCTATAATTCCTATAACTGTCCGTGAAAAACTTCTCTTGTGAATCATAGCTGTTAGCAGCAAATTCACCTAAATTGTCTATATCCTCGTTGAGAATTCGTTTTTTAGCGCTCTCGGTAAATATAATTGATTTAGGTAGTCCACTAACTAGTTCTTCCTGAAATCCTTCAAATTTTCGTTCTGAAGCGGTTGATATATCCTGATGAAGTGTTTTTAATGACTTTTTTTGTTTGTTTAGTTCTTTTTGCTATTTTTTCTAACACAGGGAGAAAAGTCTCTTTTTGTTTTTTTCCTTCTTCAGAGATTGTTGACACTATCTGTTTCGTTGTTGTAGTTATTGGTTTAAACAACTCTTCAGATCCTGCAGCAAAGTCAGTCTGAAGACTCTGTCGTTCTTGCAGTTTATTCCTGACAGAGTCGCGAATTGGTATAAATTTCTTAATTGCATCTATTCGCTCACGAGCCAATCTAGTTGTTAATGCTTCATTGACCATTATTAAAAATCGTAGATTTCAATTGTAAAACAATTTTTCAATTTGAATTCCCGTAGCCTTTTTCGATTGATAATTGTTGCATTGATTTTATTTTTTATAAACAGAAATTTTATTTTTTATTCACTATGAAATATTTTTTATAAACAGAAATTTTATTTTTTATTCACTGTTTTTGGTGGTTTTTCATTGATTTTCATTGATTTTTTGACTGTTTTGGTGGTTTTCAGTTGAAAATATCTTTGAGATTTTACGGTCAAGTAGTCGATTTTGCATGGGATTTTCCATATGGAAAAGCTGTTAGGATTCATTTTTGATGATTTTTGACCAATTTTCATTGATTTTTGACCAATTTTCATTGATTTTTGTCTGTTTTCATTGATTTTTGATAAAAAAAAAACCGTAAGGTAAAGTAGTCGATTTTCCATTTCAAAATCATGATTGCTGCAACTAACAATAAAAAATATTTTTCTCATAGAATTTTTATTGCTGTGAAATATTTTTAATGCATTTTCACTGATTTTTATCAATTTTACGGTCAAGTAGTCGATTTCGGTCAAAATCGTTCATTTTCTTGAATTAACGCCCGTATATTTCTAATTTTAGAATTAACCTCCTTTTTCAATTCATATTCCCTACCCAATTCTTTTCGTATTCCTTCCACGATGGTATATAACGGGACAAACACACTTATGTCACTGGAAAATGCAAGAGAGTCCCGAATAGAATTCTGAATTTTTTTGATTAACGCATATTTCTTTGGTAGCATATACTTGTTAGTACTAACACCATATTGTATATCCTGAAAATCTGACATGATTTGATCACAATTTAACCCATCTGATAGTATAATATCCTGGCTTTTCAATTTTGCAATTTCAACTATAATGCTATTCATATTTTCAGAATTCATATATGATAATACATATTTCTAATTTATTTTTCAAAAATAAATGAGCCGCTAATATTTTCAAAATTCATTCTGTATATAAATATATTTTTTAAAAATAATTCTGTATATATAAATATATTTTTTAAAAATAATTCTGTATATATAAATATATTTACCAAAAATAATTTTGTATATATAAATATATTTTTTAAAAATAATTCTGTATATATAAATATATTTTTTAAAAATAAATGCAGACAAAAATAAATAACAACCATGATGAGCGGTTGTCAGTCATTTGGCCCCCTTGATATAGGCCGCTGTGGTTCTATTTGCATTCATTGGGTCCCTTATTAGGTCTTTGTGTCTTTCATAGGGTCCTTTGTTGAGAGCATTTTTCTGTTTCTGTTTTGGGTTTATATCAGAATTTTTTTTTTTGCTCTTTGAGATATGACCCTATGACCGTTTCTTTTAGCCGATAATTCATTCTTAACTATCCTGTGGGGTTACCCAATGTGCATCCACGAACCTTTTTTTGGCCGGTAATTCATTTTGAACACCATACGGGGCTACCCAAATGTGACGGAGAGCTAATTACATCCATGGTTGTTATTTATTTTAGGGCATGTGGCACCGACCAATCAAAAGCAACCCATGAAATTAAACCCGGTTGCATGATTGAGAAAAGACAACCACGCCCACGAGTCAATCGTGGGTTGGTTTTGATCGGTCGAATTGGCCTTTGAAAGCCCTAGCTTTAAACCTTTCATATAGTATATAAAGTGACTAATACAGCAGCGTCAATCCACAGGGTGTGTTATTTTATTTTCTTGAATTACTTGTTAATGGTGTTTCACAGTATTTAAATGAGACCGCATATTTGAATTAAACACTAAAAAAAAGAATATAATTGTTTGAAAACATTTTATATTTGATTTCTTTTCTTACAAAACAGATAATTAATTATACCCGCTGAATCACAATTTAAGGGGAGATAACCCATAAACAAGTTGACACAATCTAAGGGATAGAGTATATAAGGTGACTTAATACAGCAATAAAAAAGGGCGTGTTACTTTATTTTCTTGAATTACTTGTTAATGGTGTTTCACAGTATTTAAATGAGACCGAATATTTGACTTAAACACTAAAAATAAGAATATAATTGTTTGAAAACATTTTATATTTGATTTCTTTTCTTACAAAACAGATAATTAATTATAGCCGCTGAATTACAATAACCCATAAACAATTTGATATAATCTAAGGGAGATAACTCCCTTGGTTATATTTAAGAGTTATGAAAGAGTTATCTCCCTTGGTTCATTTGTATACTAATACTATTTGTCTAATTCATTAATAACATCACTGGAGAATCTTTCAATGTAGTCTTGAGGGGTTCTTATGATTTTATCCTTGACGGAGTTAAGGTCAGTGTCAGAATTTTTGATTGAAAATCCATTTTTTATTCTTTTATCATAATAACGCTTCAACTCCCTGTATCGCTTACCACCACAATTTAGACATAATTGCGATTTTCCCCTAACCCCAACCCCACATCGAATACAGGGTAACGGACCAAGGCTTCCACGACGAAAGCTTTGCATATGATACCCACAGAATTCATTTCTGCATGATTTGTTACACGGTATCACTGATCCAATCATGAGCCATTTGCAATGATTCATTATACTTAAATCCTTCATTTAAATGCTTGTTTTAATTATAGTATGGAGGGGTTTGAGAGATTATCGAAAATTAAGCCCTGGAAAAGTGTTCAATTCAATCTCGATAGAGTTTCTGATACACCCAAGAATAAAATTCCTGATAGAGCCATGATTAGTAAAATCAGAGACTGTTTTAATGAATTCAAGCGTGATGGGGCATCTCACTGCTGGTCAACATTTCGAATTGATGGTGTTGTTGACGCTACCATGAATGATGAAAAAGCAACAGTGATAATTTCACGTCTTGGGGAAGAAAGAAATTTTTTTCGAATAAAATTCCTTATCCGTGATGATGGAAAATGGATCATTAGGGATAAATTTGAACCCATTCTTAAGGACAAAAAAACTGTCACTGTGAATTAGGATTCAAAACCAGGAATTTTGACTGGAATTGATAAACCATACTACGAAAGATCTTATCCTGTAACAGCAGTTATTTACGGGATATATCCGCTCAATGAAAAACCTGATATTGCAAAACTAGCACCCATGAAATATTCGTCACCGCTGACTTCGTCAAGGGTCAATTGTGTAGCAGAACGAATAATGGAACACTTCACAAATGCGTCCCGGGGAAATAAACTAACTGATCTAAGACGAAAAAAAATAACCGAGTGGGAATTAACGGTAAAAGAGAATGGGGCAACAATTCAGGATATAATTAAATTAGAAACATCATTGAGATTTCCAATATCGGTAAGGACAATCACCGGTGAAGTATTAAAAGAACCGAAATATCAATCAAAAAAAGGAGCTCCAATACAGATTATTGATCATAATGAACACGCGTGGTCATCTGCAGTAACAATTTTCCCACGGGATAGAACCGTGAAATATATCCCCCAAACTCTGTTTGGAACCGAAGAGTTTTTTTCAGAGCAGAAATTATTTGATGCTATTTACCATTTGAGTAAAAACGATCCTGTGTCGATGTGGCTATTTCATAGTACTTCAGACGAGGAATGTAGATTTGATCAGTTTGTAAGGCCCAACGGAGAATTGTTCCGTACTGAAGAGCTGCATAATCAAATGAAAAAACTAGCTAGTGAGTTTTCACTGGAGGGGGAAGACAACGATCAATTATTAACAAACTGTTTTACACTTCCATCAGTTGTAGCACATTTTGCTAGGAAGAAAAACGCGTGAAAACCAACAAGAAGTGAGTTTTTATCAGATGTCAGATTGTCCTGTCTTGAATACAGCCATGGAGAGTTATGGAATACAAAATACGACCCTGAAACCGTTATTTCCGATGATATGATTGCGTGTTATCCAGGAAGTTTTCTTGGGTATGGAGAATGCGAGAAATATTTTAAACGATTTGGACACCCCACCCACGAAATGACCCGTGTTGCTATTAATGGACCACTGCCTGATTTTGATTTAACAGGATTCGCTTGTGTAGTATCATTTGAATTGGTTACAGGACTTCATCCGTGTAGTTATCTTTGGATTGGTAAACACATGTATGAAAAACACTGGATGCCGATAGTGTTATTACGGTATATGCTTGATTGTAAGATGTTAAAATCATTAATTGTCAGTGAAGCAATTATATCCTATCGAGCACAGAAATCAGTCTGGTTACCACAACCCGATCTAGAAAAAATAATTAGCGAACAGCGAAAACTGTTTCCTGATGGAAATTCTTCGAATTTCAGTGAACAACAAATCATGGATTGGTCCAAACAGTTATTTGAAATCAGAAACAATGAAGCAAAAGATCTTGGACGAAGAATAATCGGTAAATTCACTCAAGGTGGTAAATACGATAATACAAGATATTCTTCACGATTGATTATAGACAATGCTGAATACGATTTTGTAATCGCGGATTTAACGAATAGGGGCCTATATGTCAATCGTAAAGACGAATTTCTGTCCGATGGAACCAAATTGGGTACAATTGTTACTTACAATGATGGATACAATCCGCAGTACACACATTTGAGAGCTTCTATGCTTGGTTATGCTTCTATCAATCTGTTTTCAATGATCAATAAATTTCCTAACACCGCAGTTAGAGTTGCCACTGACTCATTTTACATAAATAGCAAAATGGCTGATTTTAAGGCTACTGGCAACGAGAATTGGGGGTCATGGAGAATTAAGAAGGAAATGCTTCATGATTATATTCAATCAGCAGATGTTGCAATTGAAAATAATTATTTAGAAAGCAATCAGTGTTCAGAATTTTCTAATGCACCACCGATTTCTGATCCAATATGCCGGTATAAAACAGTTTATTTAAACGGTTGTGGTGGGTCAGGAAAAACAACCCGGGCAATTGAGTTATTTCGTGTTTCCAATCCAAACATGATTGTAACTAACACCAACACACAGACTTGCAAGAGAGATGATACAGCGAGGGGTAAATGCCTGTACCTATCACAGTTTCTTTAGATGGAAGGGAGATACATGGACCCCTGAGCGCATGGGCGAGAAATTTATTCCTGAAATCATGATTTGGGATGAAATAGACACAGTGTCAGAAGATGTATTAAAAGTATTTCTTGAGTGGTTGTTATTGAAAAATACAAAAATCTTCATGTGCGGTGATCACGGCCAACCACCACCATTTGTCGGTGCATCCCCACATGAATGGCTAAAGGGTTTTGTAGACTATTATGAAGAAATTGATACCGATCATAGATCACTTGATAATGAATTAAAAGAATTTAAGAAACTAATTAGATTACAACCTGATAAAATTCAGTGTGAAATAGCCCGTGAAATAATTTCGGAAACTCCAATGAATGAGTTTTGGGAAATGTGGAGACCAAATGATTTGATAATTGCAAGTAGAAAAATAGTCAGGGACACACTTCAGATGAAGTTACTTGAATTGCATAAAAAAAGATTTGCAACACTTCCAGTGCCTCTTTGTTATAGGCCATCTGATACACGAAAACAGAACATTGAAGTTGATATTCCAGGCTTGACAGAGTCAAGAAAACAAATTCTTGTATTAAATGATATTGTGCTGGTCGATATCAATGTCGTTGAAGATGCATTGTGTGCTAATAAATCCCCATGGACGCTAGGATACGCAGCAACAATACATTCTTCGCAAGGATTGACTATATCCGATACAATTGTTTGGATGGTAGATAATCGCATCGAATGGTCAAATTTAGTCTATCTTGCAGTATCCAGAGTACGAAAAATAAATCAACTTCGAATAATTGTCCTGACAGAGTCAGGCGATGATGACACCACAATGGATGATATTGATGTTAAAATTATTGATAAAAAACTCTCCGGTTACAAACAACAAGACAAAAAAAAACAACGAGAATTTGATATTGATGCTGAATTAATAATCACTTTGAAGCAACAACAGAATAATCACTGCGCAAGTTGCAATTGTATAATGCGTTGGAAGTATTCGGATAAAGATCCTCGCCAATTTACCGTAGACAGAAAAAATAACAATCTCGTCATGTCAGAAACAATGTGATGTTGACTTGTCTTGAGTGCAATAGACGCAACGGTGCTAGTTAAGACCATGCGGTGGCAATTGAGTATCGTCAGGAATCACTTGTAATTGTTCGCGTGTAAAACCCCGCTGAGGGGCAGTTGAATCCAGTTTATAGATTGGAGGTCTACCAGTTGATCGTGTTACACTAGATATCTTGTGTGCAGTAACACTCCAAATAGGATCAGTAGCCCTTTTTGTGCCACCCTCAAGTTCTCCTGGTTCATATAAATACCTCACAGTGATATTACTACCAAGAATTGGTTCTTTGAAATCTTTTTGTGGTTTTTCAGGTATTGACTTCTTTTTAATCGCATTGATAGGTTTCATGTTGATTGTTCTAGTAATCTCGTTATTCAGCGCAGTAATCACAGCTGGTAACCTTTTAACCCATTCATGGGATCTTTTTTCTTGGATAAATTCTTTTGCGTATTGATATCCAAATAACCGCTCAGCAATCGTCCGATTAAATCGTTCTACAATTGCCTGATCACGATGTAGCGCAGTATGTCCTCGTCGTATTGTGACATTGTGATATTTCATTGTAGATAACACTGCACCCTGAAATTCCTTGCCAGGATCAATTTGTAATAGATTTGGCCAGCGTAGAGGGCCTCGTCGATAAATCCTTTCAAATGCAGAAGCCACTTCAGTGGCCGATTTTGTTTTTAACGGTTCTGCTTCTTTGTATCGACTTGCAATATCAATTATGGTTAGAGCGTATTTGTAACCGTGGTCATGTGGCAAAAATAATAGATCAGCCTGATGAACTTCATTGGGTCCGGTCACATCAAAATGCGAGAAATTAATTTGTTTAGGCGGTGGTAGATAAATCTGCCATAGTGCCTGTTTAGATAACCAATGAGCCGCAGTGATTTTTTTCACTTTTGCAGCGCTAGCGAGTTTATGGATTGCTGATTTACCTCTCCAGTATCCTTTTGGAGAATAATAAATAGATTCCATGTTGTTATTAATTACCAGCACCTAACATCAATTTACCTTTCATCGCTGATTTTACCAACCATGAAGCCAATTTTTCTTTAAAAGATTTATCAGGAATAGCATTTAACGCATGAATTAATTTCACATCTGCTAGATGCCTGTGTTGCGAATTGCTGCTTTTATAAGCGACATCATGAAGGTGACAGGCCTTATCAATGGCGTTTATTGGTTCTTCACCGGGTCGGGGCTGATTTTGATTATTGAGTCTGATATCAAGTCTTGTTCCCGGTCCACAGTAGCTATATCCTGGAAGGTGCTTTTCTCCGGGGTACTTTGCCCATGGGGTTCCAGGGAGTTTTGCTAACTTGGCTGCAATATCACCTCCTCGTCTTTTTTTAAAACGTCTCCGGATTGTAAAATCTTTGATTTTGTAGAAACAAATCTAAACTTTTTTATACCACATGTTGCACATCTACCAGTAAGTGCTGATCTGTTATTTTTAGTTGTAATCGTCGTCACATCATTTGTGCCAGTACGGGTTTTACACTTCACACAATATAGATCCATAATTTATGTATAAGGATATGAATAT